>CM042160.1:50031162-50066162 GCA_023376005.1 Doryteuthis pealeii | reverse complement strand
TGACTTGTGAAAATCTCATTCAAATTATGCCTTGTTTGATCTAGTCAAACTATTCAAAATGATTTCCCAGGTTGTGGTCGGAGAGACAGGGAACACTTAACTAGAGGATACAACGCCCAAAACGTGTTTTTACATACCACAAAGACAAGGACAACAGTCCAAAAAATCAAAATAATACATATCCATCATCATCTAAAAAATTCAGACAAATAATGCGTTCTTTTATTTTATATATATATATATATATATATATATATATATATATATATATATATATATATACCAACCTCACTGCACAAGCAGGATGTGACACAAGGTCAATTTATTTGGCAAAATGTTGGGGGGGGGGGGGCTGTTCAGTGTAGATGTCTAGACATGGTTGATCTTGGGTGAGTTGAGTTGGTAAAACTGAAAAGTAGTAAAGGAGAATACCTTTTTATATTGAATTGAAGCCAGAATCTGGTTTATCTCATCGACGCCAACCACGTAACTTACTGAATTCAGATGGGTATATATATTTACCAACGTCCCCGCAAGAGCAGGATGAGACACAAGGTCAATTTATTTAGCAGAGTTTAACAGGGTTGAATTCAGGTTTTTCCTTCTAGACTGGTTGCCTAACGAAGGTTAAAGTGCCCAGTCTGCCCTACTAATTACCCACAGCTGGAGGGAGAAGAGTTGGATTCATACCTTTCCCAAGGGTATTAGCACTGAAATGCAGACAGCCTCCAGGATTTGAACTCGTCTCATTGTGTCCATTCCCTACAACAGTAACCATTACATCACACGCCTCTGTTCTTCATGTATACAAGCAAAAAAACGCCCTATGGGCAGTGTAAAGATTAATTTTTGAAAGATATTACCTGAGAGGGTTGGAGTAAAAAAAATTCAATGTCAGAGAGTTACCATAAGTAACTTCCATCAAATTTATTAAAGGTGTAAAAATATAAAACAATTTGAAATGGAAACTTAGTTCTGATAACTTTAAATATATATTTAAAAAAAAAACAAATATATAAATATATAGTACCGGGCATGTATTTATTAAAACGTTTTTTAAAATAATGAGGATCGTCTAAGATTATATGCTCAAATTTTGAGTGTATTTATTCTACATTATGACAATTTTAGGTGATGTGACGTAAGCAGTGACATAGTTTCGGTTACAGACATAGACCTAATCTCCGTTATTAATAGATATTTCAGTTATCATCCCTCGTGTTATTTCAAATAAACCAATCGTATATTTTGTTTTTACAAAGCCATAAGATGTTAATTTAAAAATACTGGAATTTTAAATCTTCAGGGAAGAATTAAAAACATTTTGTAATCGAGTTTTATAAAAATGAAATGAAGCTTTTTTTTCCCAAAAAGATATTAGTTTGAGATTTAGGGTCCAGTTTAGGTCAGTCGGTAGAGCATCCACCTTAGAATCGCAAAGTTCCGGGTTAGATACTAATCTCCGCCAACTCAGGTTGGTAATGTGTTCTGTGCAGTAGAGCTGACGGTAAGTGTAGCGCTAGCAAAAAGGGGATAGATTCCCTCACTGTTTAACTGGTACAGATAGACCATTCAGCAGACTTATTTTTTAAGATGATCAGTAATACTGACTTGTGATTAAAACTGTAGCAGATAAAAATGTTCTTTTTCTTTATAGTTACATGTGTAATTGTATTACTATATTAGGTTTGGGAAATAATGTCAAATTTTATGAGACATTTAAATGTAAAAATCGGCCATTATTTTCCAAACAACCTAATACTTAACACAATCATAATGAGTAGAAAAATTGACTAGCTTTGAATGTGGTGAAAAGGGCTCTGCTAGAATAGGTGTTGTGGCAAAATTGTCACGGGGAGAGCTGGTCTGCTAGAATAATTTTGTTCACCTGCTTACCTATGTAATAAAAGCATATGTGTGGGTATAGGGGGGGGGTTCTGTGGTGTAATGACTAACTAGCTGGACTGAGTTCAAAAAGTATGAACACTCTACCCCCCCCTCCTAGCTATGGGTAAAATAGTGGAATTATATCGCTATATTGTTTGCGAAATAATGTTAAATTTTATCAGACATTTAAATGTGAAAGTTGGCCTTTAGGGGGAGTCCCATGGTGTAACGGCTTATGTGCTGGACTGCAAGTTTGAACTCCAGTTGTGTTATTACATTCGTTTTTAGACTAATACTCTTGGGAAAGGTATGAAGCCCCCCCCCCTCATGCCCAATTATGGGTTAATTAGTACCACTAATGTTCCTTCACAAGGATGGATTTAGTATTAAATATCCACAAAGGTTGATATGCCATTAAACATACAAACCTAATCTATACTTTAGTCCTTCCTTTAGCAAATACACACCAAATTCTGAGGGCAAAGGTCGGTAGTTACAAGTTGTCATAAGAAGAGCTGGTGTACTAAATTAAATTTGTAAGATAATTTACCTGCTTACCTGTATAGTAGCATATACCTGTAAGTATGAGGTGGGGGGGGTGGGTAGGTTTTACTTAGCTTACTCTATCTATCCTTTTGGCCCTCCACTTCTGAGGACAGAGATAGGTAGTTACAAAGGTATTGATACAGAGATTGTTTCCTGGTTTCTACTTAGTGGATTGGTGCAAATACAATCTTACGGCCAAGTCACCCTGGTTTCTACTTAGTGGATTGGTGCAAATACAATCTTACGCCAAGTCACCCTGGTTTCTACTTAGTGGATTGGTGCAAATACAATCTTACGGCCAAGTCACCTGGTTTTACTTAGTGGATTGGTGCAAATACAATCTTACGGCCAAGTCACCTGGTTTCTACTTAGTGGATTGGTGCAAATACATCTTACGGCCAAGTCACCCTGGTTTCTACTTAGTGGATTGGCAAATACAATCTTACGGCCAATCACCCTGGTCAATACAATCTTACGGCCAAGTTCACCCTGGTTTCTACTTAGTGGATTGGTGCAAATACAATCTTACGGCCAAGTCACCCTGGTTTCTACTTAGTGGATTGGTGCAAATACAATCTTACGGCCAAGTCACCCTGGTTCTACTTAGTGGATTGGTGCAAATACAATCTTACGCCAAGTCACCCTGGTTTCTACTTAGTGGATTGGTGCAAATACAATCTTACGGCCAAGTCACCCTGTTTCTACTTAATTGGTGCAATACAATCTTACGACCAAGTCACCCTGGTTTCTACTTAGTGGATTGGTGCAAATACAATCTTACGGCCAAGTCACCCTGGTTTCTACTTAGTGGATTGGTGCAAATACAATCTTACGACCAAGTCACCCTGGTTTCTACTTAGTGGATTGGTGCAAATACAATCTTACGACCAAGTCACGCTGAATGCATTCATTCCCACTAGATCACCAAAGTTAAGCAGTGATGAGCCTGTTCAATACTTAGTTGGGTACAGTCCTCGGGGTGACCTAAAGTCGGTATCAGCCAATCGGCGACGGAGTCTATCCCCTTTTGACTAGTGCTAGACCAAGGAGATTGTTTTTGCATCTAAAGTGGGCGCTACACCTACCATCAGCTTCTTACTTTACCGCACAGATCTCTGCGCTACTCATACGCTGAGTTGGCAGGGGCCGGTATCGAACTAGGAACCTTGTGGTTTATAGCAAAACGCTCTACCAACTGAGCTAACCTGGCTGAATCAAAATGATTTGATTCAGTATTAAACAACCCGTAAAGAGTTAATATGCCACAAAAACAAAACGGCCAAGCAAACCTAAACTGGATATAATTCTTGGATAAAACAATATTTTATTGATGTGAAAGATAACAAATGTATTAATTATTACTTGAAAATTGTTAGCAGATTTTTTTTCAATTGAAAATACTTTTTCACTGCCATTTTACCTCTCGGAGATAAAAGTAGATTTTAATATATGATAACACTTTAGATATCTCTATATTAATAATACTAGAAAGAATATGCACCCTCCTGGCATAATTATTTAAGTTTATTGTAATGAAATATTAAATTAGAATATAGAAATTAGATAAGAATGCATTTAAAGAGATTACACATCTTTTAATTATATTTTAATTGGTTTCCATATGAAATCATTCATAGGATTGAATTTGATACATTGGAGAATAAAACAAATAATATTAGAGATCAATAACAGCAAGTAATTATTTATTAAACCTGGTTTTGTTAAAACCAGTATGCAAATTAACCACACCATATATTATATAAACCTTTATTTATTTAGTGATATATAAGACACATTGCAGGATTTTAAACCGATTAATGATATGTGCTGTTTTGAGGCAAATCTAACTCCGATTTTCATAGAGACAGTGTTAATAAATAAGATTTATTATATGTACTAGCAAATATATGCACCCTCCGGGTGCAATTATTTAAGTTTTAATATAATAAAATATCATATTAAATTAGAAAGGCTAATGAAACTGAATAAGAATACAGATAAAAAGATTTGAAACAGAGGGGGTATGATTGAAAAATAGAACAACTTTGAAACTAACTCTTCCATCATTTTCCGTTACTCCCGTCTTTCATAGGTAAATTTTCCTAATTTAACTATTTAGTTAAAATAGGAAGTAAAGAATAATATTACAGTTATTTCTTCTTGTTCAGGGATTTCTTTTAAGATTTATCCCCGAGATTTTTGCTTATATTCATTAAGATAAAACCAAACAATTAGAAATCAATAATATTAAGCATATATTTATTAAAATCACATTTTTAAGATCAATATGCAAATTAGCCTTCCCATTCACACTGTAAACCGCTATTTTGTTGTATATATAAATACAATTGCATGTTATTAGTATGTAGATATGGTCAACAATATTAATAATGTCAAACAATTTTATTAATAATGGAGGTTTAAATAAAATCATGGGAAATGTGATGTAAATAACAAAGGGAATTGTGACTTGTATAGTAATATAGTTTCAGTTACAGACAGACAAACCCACAATCTCCATTATAATAAGTAATGATTTTGACTAGATATTGATAAACTTACACAATTCCTGACTATATTGTGATGTGAGCAGAGATAGTTTCAATTACAGACAGACAGACTCCGAATCTCCATTATAATAAAATCTGACAATACAATTAACCAAAATGAAAATGAAGTTGAAAATAATTTATTTGTATGATGTTTTTCTTTAATAGATTCATCAGATGTTATGAAATTTTCTTATTAAAAATGAAAACAAACATTGACATAATAGTTATAAAAATAGAGATTGAACATTTTATATATACTAGCAAATATATGCACCCTCTGGGTGCAAGTGTTTACGTTTTAATATAATATATATATTTATATTAGAAAAGCTAATGAAACTAAATAAGAATGAAGATAAAAAGATTTGAAACAGAGGGGAGTATAATTGAAAATAGAATAACTGAAACTTACTCTTCCATCACTCCCATCTTTCATTGCTAAATTTTCCTAATTCAACTATTTAGTTTAAATAGGAAGTAAGAATATAATTACAGTTATTTGTTCTTATTAATCGATTTCTTTTATGATTTATCCTCGAAAATTTTGCTCATATTTATTAAAATAAAACCAAACAATCACCAATCAATAATACTAAGCACATATTTATTAAAATCAAATTTTCAATATCAATATGCAAATTAATCTTTCTGTTCACACAATAAACTGCCATTTTGTTGTATATATAAATACAATTGTATATTATTATGTTGTAGATAAGGCCAACAGTATTAATCATATAAAACAATTTTATTAATAATTGAAGTTTAAATAAAAACAATATCATGGAGAATGTGACGTAAATTCCTAAGGGAATTATGACTTGAATAGTAATATAGTTTCGGTTACAGACAGAAAAGCACACAATCTCCATTATAATAAGATATATATATATATATATGCAGTGGTACAAAACTTTTCATATTTTGAATTAATTTCTGTGACTCCTTATACTAACAACCTTCTTCTCATTTTTAAAAAGAAAATTCCTTAATATCTGATAAAGTTGTAAAAGCAGAACATATATGAATTAATTATTTTCAATAACTTGGTTTTCATTTTTCTATAATCATTTTTGTTTAGCACATATCTTTTGTCATATATTTTTTCAGACTTTTTTTTTTTTTTTTTTTTTCTTAACTTATTTATGTCTTTACTCAATTAAGTGGTACAGTTTTATAACCATTAAGCTAGTTTCTTAAGCAAGCTTAGTTTTCATTCAAATGGTTATTATTGCAAGTTCATATGAATTATCATCTCTTAGTATTAATGAATGTTCAACTCTAATTGTTATTTACGGTGGAGAGACCGTGTTTTAGTGGCTAACATGCTGGGCTCCGACATCATAGTGAATTCAAACTCCAGTCGTGCTATTATGTTCACTTTCAAACTAATACCCTTGGGAAAGGTATGGACACTATCATTCTCCAGCTAGGGGTTAAATAGTATCATGACTGTTCTAGAGTGATGTCTTTGGCATTAAATAACTCCCAAAGGTCTATATGCTTTTAAACAAAGAAACTAAACCAAACTACGCTTTGTTTAGTCTGACACTCAGGTCTCGGGTTGTTACCATAACCTGGTGTGTTATTAAATGGTCACCCATCTAAATACTGACCAAACTTATTGCTACTTAATTTCAATGATCTGATGGGAGTTGTTACTTTCAGCTTGACTTGACCATGTAGATATTCTGATCACTTTTAGGACACCACAATGATTTGACCATACAGTTATTCAAATCACTTTTAGGACACCACAATGATTTGACCATACAGTTATTCAAATCACTTTTAGGTCACCACAATGATTTGACCATACAGTTATTCAAATCACTTTTAGGACACCACAATGATTTGACCATACAGTTATTCAAATCACTTTTAGGACACCACAATGATTTGACCATACAGTTATTCAAATCACTTTTAGGACACCACAATGATTTGACCATACAGTTATTCAAATCACTTTTAGGTCACCACAATGATTTGACCATACAGTTATTCAAATCACTTTTAGGACACCACAATGATTTGACATACAGTTATAAATCACTTTTAGGACACCACAATGATTGACCATACAGTTATTCAAATCACTTTTAGGACACCACAATGACTTGACCATACAGTTATTCTAATCACTTTTTGGAAACAATTATAACCTTTTAACTTGGGTTTGCTTGGTGGATAAGGTAGTTATATATTTCCTGACAATAGTTAGGGATCATACCAAGGTAAAAATCAGCATTTTAAATCCTGATTTTTCTGTGCAGAATGGATCTCTTCACTTTGAAAATTAATGCTGCACAAACTTCCTCAGTGTTAATTTTATTAATTTTTTTAATCTAAGTCGATGAGTGACCCTTGTTAATTTGAATATTTGATTGTAAACTAACTATGGAAAGGTATTTCTATGAAAAGCCTTTATTCTTAAGCTAACATTTTGCGCCACAACATAATCCAATATATCTTTATTTTATTATAGTAATATTATCACTAAGTTTACAGTTAAGAAGCAGGTTTCAATTCAAAGTTCAAAGTTAATGTTTTTTGACCTTTACTCATCGAGCGACTATTTATAAATATCAGTTTCTTTGAGTGGTTATTCTACCACAGTTTTTATATTAAAGAAATTGATAACCTAAAATCTTCTTTATTTGTCTTTTTTCTTCTTTTCTTTTTTTCAAATTTCAGGATTTCCTATATAAGTATATGGTAATGAACCACTGTTGCCCTGTTGGCGGGGCTTACAATACGCACAGCATCCTCTGCATAGAGGTAAGACCCGCCCAAAGGGGGTATCCTGGGTATGAAACTAAACTGCATCCAGCTCTAGAGCTCTGGGAAATGTGGAGTACCCTTCATTGCCATTACTCCCAGGTCCACTCTAAACCGAAGTGGTTGTACCTGTTAGGATCCCATCCATAGTTATTTACTAAGCTTTGCTTAGATGTAGCACAATTCTTGGTCATATGGGGCACCCAGTAAGATACAAGCTCACTTGTAATAGCTAGTTTAGCTTGCTAACCATTACACCACATGAAGGGCTAAGAATCCCATCTATAGGTTAAATAGATATGTTTGAAAATTATTAGTATTAGATAGAAACACTTGAAACCATACAACTACCATAATTATTTGGTATAACACACACCACTAATTTTGGGCTTCAAAATTCTGAGGGAAAATAAATTCTTTTTTAGAATTTGTAGCATTTGGTCAATCGGTAGAGCATCTGCCTTGGAATCGCAAGATTCATGGTTTGATACCGGTCCCCACCAACTCGGTGCATTAGTAGCACAGATTAGGTAGTCTGATCGGTGCGGTAAAGTAGGCAGCTGATGGTAGGTGTGGTTACTCACTTCTGCAAAAACAATCACCCTGGTCTAGTGAAAAGGGGATAGACTCCCACACTGTTTGACTGATACTGACAATAGGCCACTCCACCAACTTTACTTTATCTGTACTGACTAAAAATAAGAATTTATAAAGTTTACATTATGTTTTAAAACACAAAATTTACACAGTATTTAGAGTAAGCACATGGACATGTTCACACAAAAATGCAACAAGCTTGTAGCAAAAATAAGCTCACAGAAGAATGTAAATTATAGATAAACACACATTCCAGTGAGTATTTTTCTGTAACTGCATAAAACACATTTGAGTTTGGACTATAGATTACTTTTGGTCATTTTGTCCTGAATATGGGGCAGTATGTAGTCAGAAAAAAAAGTTAACTCTATAGTTCTTATGTATAATATGCACTCTTAACATTTAGGCTGAAAAATCTGAGAAAATACTATATCTTATACACAAATAGATATGGTATGTCCAAACGATTATTATAGACAAATTTTTTAAAAAAAGAAAAAAAAGTGCAATTAAAAAGTCTTATTATAATGGAGATTGTGTGTTTGTAACCGAAACTACATCACCACCAACGTCCCAATTCCCTTAGTTATTTACATTATATTCTCAACTGTTATTGAATAATCATTATTTGATCTTAATTAAGCATTTTATTCAACAATATCTCTATTAAGGTCTAGCTGATGTAGATTTGCCTAAAAACATCCCATATTGTTAATGTGTTTAAAATCCTGCAATGTGTGTTATATATCATTAAGAAATAAATGTTTACATAGAACATGGTGAATAATTTGCATACTGTTTTTAATAAAACCGTGTTTAATAAATAATTGCTTTTGATTTCTAATATTTTTTTATTCTCAAACGCATTTAAAAAAATCATGTATAATTTTATGTTGAAATCAATGAGAATAAAATAAAAATAACTAATCATTTTTTGTGTTCGTATTTCATAGGTATTTCTAATTCAATATAATATTTGATTATAATTCAATTTAAATACTCGTGCCTGGAGGGCGCATTTTTAGCTAGTATTGAAAATATAAATAGCTATTACTGTAATCAAACATTTAGAAATTAATAAAATTTCAGCATTAAATAACCCACAAGAAATTGATATGCCATTAAACCAAACCAAAGCTCAACTACTGTACTTATATTTCTCTGCATTTCGTGATTCCTGCTTCACTAGTGACTGCTTTTTTTTTAATGGCTGTTCTTGCTGTCATTAAATAATTTATGACTGCCCTACCCTAAGAGCAGTGGATTAGGGTTAGATCGTCAGTCATCTTTACATAAATGATCAGTTGTGTTGGCGCTATAAAAATAATTTGCGCAAATAAATTGGAGGAGTAATTTAGAGGGAAAGTATCAACAAATCTGGGACTCAATTGAGTGAAAAGGACGAGGGAACAACAATGCAGGTAGAATAACATTGAAACAAAGAGGGAAGTGTAATTGAATCTGTTCATTGTTGAATTATGGTTGAATATTGAAGAGACATGATTGGACTTGTTGCGTTTGGAGAGAGAAGAAGAAAAAATGGGCAATTGTTTGACTTGTATTTTCAGGCCAATATTTTATAAACATTTATGGCAGGCCAGTTAAGCTCAATCGGTAGCACGTCTGCCTTGGAATTGCAAGGTTCCAGGTTTGATACTGGTCCCCACCAGCTCAACACATGAGTCACACAATTTGGTAATCTGATCGTTGGTGAACACTTTTCATCAATATTGTACAAGTTCTTAACTTGATTTTTTTTTTTTTTTTTTTTTTTTTTAATTATTTATTCTGAAGCATCATTCTGTGTATGTATGTGTGTGTATATATATATATATATATATATATATGAATAATGAAAATCTTAAGTTTATCAGATATTAATTTATGGCCTTTTCAAATCTGATTTCAAAATGGATACACAGAGGTGATTTAAATGTTTTTTTTGTTTTGTTTTTTGTAGGTTTTTTTTCTTCTTTTTTGTTGTAATGATCTTTTTTTTTCTTTCTTTTTTTTAATTACTTTCAGTTTTTGTTTTTTAATAACCAGTTGATAGACACAATAATTAAAAAAAAGTTCCCCAATGATCCACTAAATGAAATATTTAATAGGAAAACACTCAAAAATTAGTTACCGTATTCAACAGCATATAAGATGCATTCGACGACATATAAGATGCACGGGCATATAATACTTACAGGCAGGCAATAAATATACACAAGACATCTCAATAGCAGGAAATAATAATAATAATAAAATTAATAACGGGAGGTCTCAAACTTCACTTACTATGTATAAGACGCAGAACAATTTTTTTAGCCAAAATTTTCGGGGGGAAAAAAGTGCGTCCTATATGCCGTCAAATACAGTACTTATATACCAACAATATCAACAATATAATTCACACAAAAAAAAATTAACAAAATTCACAAAAACACAAAAATGTGCACATGTATATGTGTGTGTGCGTGTATGTAAAAAAAATTTACATGTACATTTGAGTTCTCAATTTTGGTTGAATCCTATTAAGAAAAAACTTGATATCATCAACTTATATATATGTGTATACGTTTATGTAAAGAAAGAAAAAATTCATATTTATGTTTTGAGTTCTCTATTTTGATACTCAAAGTTTGATATGTCATTAAACAAAGAAACAATATCAAACCAAACAGTATGAGATAATGCTTAACATTGAAATTAAATGTCTTTGGAGCTGGTGATTGAAGAAACATTAGAAGAATTATTGGATGAAGACCACCCACATTGTATAAGATCAATGGTTACCATGGGTGAGGGAATCTCATGGTATGTGTGTGTGTGTGTTTTATATCTGTGAATGGTGTCAGTCCATTGTATTGAATTAAGATTTACTATCTACAATTATCTTATCTTGAAAGATTGGATAAGTTTATATCTACCAAACACCCAATTCATATGGGTAAGTTGTGGGTTCTTTAGCCAGATAATAACCTACAACACCCATCTGACTTATCAGAGCAGACATTGAAGGCAATAAAAATTAAGGGACTGGGGTTTCAGATTCCATTACCAGACTTCAACCCATTGAGAACTTAAACAAAGGAGTCAAAACCAACATCGACCCAATAACTCACTAAAACAAATGATCTTTACAATAAAGTTAAATTGCAGAGTGGCCCTATTGTCGGTATCAGTTAGGACAGCGAGGGAGTTATTACCTTTTCCCTAGCGGTAGAGAGAATGTTTTTTGCTGAGGTAGTACCCCACCTACCACCAGTTCCCAGATGCTTTATGCACAGATCAGATTACCAAGCTGTGCTTACTTGAAGTTGGTGGGGACTGGTATTGAACCAGGAACCTTGCATTTCATAGGCATACTCTCCGAACTGAAAACCATATTCCATAGCTTGTAGTATGCAACATGTTGTTGGTTGATTAGGGAACACGTATGCATGGATAAGAACAAAAAATACCTCAGTCCTATGTTGGTTTCCACCTCTCAGCCAAGATTAAGAACACAGGTGAAGGAAATACTATACTCCAATCCAGCAAAGATACAGGTGGACGTCTGGATATTGTACAATCCCAAAAGATTCTAATTCAGAAATAATGTAAATGGTTATGGAAAATCTATGGGAAGCTGTAGAAATTATTTGCATTATACCACATAGATGAGGAAGGTGGATGAAAATATTTTGGTTCTACTAAGTATTAGTTTGTATTTACCAACCCTTTCCACCGTGGGCAGAATGTGAGGAAAAGTCAATTTTAAACGGAGTAAGCTGGTTTTGTATTTCAGGGATTTTCTTTCTCTAGATGGCTACCTAAAGTTATAAACCCAGTCTGCCCTCACTTATTTGGCCCTCATAGATAGAGGGAGAACAGGTAACCCGATTCCTTCCAAAGAGCAAAGTTAAACGCAAGCAGATCATCCAGTTTCTCGTAATTTTTTTGAGATGAGGCTTATCGTAAGCAGTTCGAATTCCAGTTGTGACAGTTTTTTCTTTCTTTGTTTTTTTTTTTTGAGGAGAAAGGTGCATCTCAGTATAATTGTTTTCTCACTGTGACTAGTTAAACAAATAAAAGTGTCGAAGTGCTCCATGGCATGTCAATATGTCTACACTTTGTAATCATTTAACTCTTTGTTACGTACCGCTCAACACATCACTTCCTTATTAGGATAATTATTTTTTTAGACTAAAGTGTGTGTGTGTGAGTGTGTGACATTCGTTGTAAGCAGTTCGAATTCCAGTTGTGCTTATTACATTCACTTTTCAACTAATTACATTGGGAAAGGTATGAACCTCTCATCCCCAACTCATGGGCGTTAAAGTACCATTACTGTTTTTCTACAAGGATAGCTTTGGCATTAAATAACACAAAGGTTGATATTGCTACTTGAACAAAGAAAGTCAAACCAACTAAAGTTATTATGAGAAAGGTATGACCTCTCATCCCCCGACTATGGGTTAAATGTACCATACTGTTTTGTTCTACACAGGATAGCTTTGGCCATTAATAACTCCACAAAGTTTGATATCGCTATTGAACAAGAAGCAAAACCAAACTAAGTTATTATTGAGAACGGCGTAGACCCTCTCATCCCCCAACTATGGGTTAAATAGTTACCATACTGTTTCTACAAGGGATAGATTTGGCATTACAAAGGACTCACAAATGTTGATATGCTACATTGACACAAAGAAACCCAAACCAAACTAAGATTACTTGAGAAAGTACTGAACTCCTCTCATCCCCCAGCTATGGTTAAATAGTACATTACGTGTTTTCTACAAGGACAGCTTTGGCATTAAAACAAAGGAAACCACTAAACCAACATAGGATTAAATTATTATTCTCTTGAGATTTTGAGAGGAGACTTGATGATTAGATATTATTTTTTATTTTCGACTATTGTCCTCATCTTCATTGTCTATCTGTAAACAATGAGATGAGGACAATAGCACCGAAATACAAAATACTAAGAATCATCCAGATTGAAACTTGGTCACCAATCCATTTCCTAACAATCATAATTTCAGGCGCATGGTGTAATGATTACCATCATAGGAACTGGCACAGAGAGACAGGTTCAAATCCTGGACAAGGCGTTTCTCCCTCCATGCATAGAGCGGAGATAGAAGGCAGACTGGATCTTTGACATTCTTGGCTATGGCAAACTAGCTAGGAGAAATTAAAACTATGAATTCAAACCAAAGAGCCTCTCTTCTAATTAGTCAAAAACTACTTGGAGCACTCTCCTCACTGTCTCCTACAAACAACACCAAAAAAAAAAAAACTTGATGCTAACATTGCTTAATATATTGTTATAAAAGCAATTCTCTTTTTAGTGATCTGAATTCTTAATAGTGACGTAACTTTCACTTTCATTAGAAATATATGAAAGGATTTTTAGATTTTTAAAGAAAATTCAGGAATTCATTACATAAATGTTATAATAGATTCGTCATGTCATATATTTAACTGCAGTCAACTATGAATATCTAGTCATGAAAAATACAATTTTATGATATAATTAATTCCAACCTCTGGGAATTCTTCAACTCCCAAGCATTTTCAATAAAGATATTTACTTGTGAAACTTTCCCTTTGATGAAAATTAAAGAGTTTAAAAAATATCAGGGACAAACTCCTAGTATTTTTTATTTCTAATCTTCAGGAAATAAAATTTACAAATCAAATTATTCTTAAATGATTATGTAAAAAGCATTGGAATTCAGACAGCAAGAGTAAGCACGTCTTGAAAGAAATTCACATAAAACTGTTTAGCACTATTATGCCAAGATTGTCATGTTGAAATGGGCCTGAGCAGAACGTCTGTATCAAGTTTACTTGATTTCAGAAAAATAGTTCATTGAGTATTATTTATCCATATGTTATTAACTGCTGGCTTTTCATAGCTGAACCTCAGCCAACTAGTTACCAAATATATCAAAGCAATATTTACTTAAATTCATTAAAAATTTTCCACTGTTAATGCAATGACTTGAATTTTTAAAAAAAGAAAAGAAAAATACTTTTCCCTCTTTTAAAAAATGTAAAATGGCAAATAAAAAAATTAACATGGAATTCTTTGAAGATATATTCTAACCCATAATAAAATTTTGATATTTCTTTATGCAAGATTGAATACTACGTGTTAGAGATGCATTTTTTTATTGTAAATACAATACTTTTTATTTATATTTTACTTGAAGGCAATTATAATGCATGTATCGCATGGGGGGGGGGGGTGAGAAGAGGAGTTTCAGAAATATGAGTGATCTTGTACAGTATGTCTATATATATGCATTTGATGCTGATGCTTTTTCATTTGATAGTTTGTCTGGGATGAACATATTACTTTACGAATGAGCCCCTGGAAAATTTTGAGTCCAACTAAAGCCGTCTAACCCCTTACCTTGTACCTATCCTGTGTAATTCGTTCAAGAAATATTGAAATGTATTTAGAGTTAGTTGAGAATTGTGAGAGAAGAAAAAACTAAAAATAGTGGATCAAGTGGATAGCAATTTTACTGCGTCCTTTAGATTTTTTCACAGGGACACATCTCTTGTACGGCTGCCTATAACTAAACTGTCAGTAAACTTATAATAGTCACATGTATAATTCTAATTTTTTATATTTAATAATTAATACATATATAAGTTTAGTTTAATCGTTAGTCCCACTTAAGAAGTGAATCATCTGTGGCCCTTTGTATCGTGGCAATATGCTGCCTTCGACTAGACTGCAATATCATAGCACGTTTCAAGCTCCAGTCATGCTCATTACCTTCTTTTCAGACTAATCCCCTTGGGAAGAACATGAGGCCTCCCAGCAGGGTTAACATAATACCACTACTTTTTTCACAAGGATTCGTATCTGCGGGCATTAAATAACCCTGAAAACAATTGTCCATTAAAACAAAGAAACTAAACCAGTACAAGCGGTAGTAAAGGAGGGGGGGCGAACATGTTATCAGAACAACATTGTCTCCAAAAGGGGGAGGGCCGCTACACCTTCATTGCAGACCTCAGCAGTCAAAAATTCTGACTATCTATCTGTTGAGCAGAGCTGACACCTACTACCCCATCGTGCTTATGATCTACACTTTAACATATAACTTGATATTTAAAGATACTTTTAAGAAACTGAAAACTAGCGTCCAGTGGATTTACTTTAAGATGATCAAGTATAACTTATGTTAAATAAGTTAAACCTCAGAGCACGCCCATGCCGTTAGTATGGCACTCAAGAAAAGGTCAGAATTTTGACTGTCTCTTGGTTCAATGCAAGGGTCTAGCCCTCCACTTCTTGATGAGACCACTTGTCCCCCTGGAACTTTAACATTCTCCCTCCCTCCTTCACCCCTGTAGCTGGGTTTTAGTTTGCATGCCTTGTTTTAAGTGGCACTATTAATTTCGCCAGGGTTATTTAATGCGCCAAAACCATCCTTTGATACGAAACAGATCTCAAGATGGGTATTATTTAACCCATAAGCTGGCGGGCGCGCCTCATACCTTATCGCCAAGCGGTATTAGTCTGACAAACAACAGAGCGACAAGACATACGACAGTGGTCAATAGCATGACTGGGATCGCTTCGAACGCTGCCTAATGACATTGCAGTCCAGCATATTAGCCACTACACACAAGAGCTTCACTTCTAGCGTATATAAGATTTACAACTAAACTATATACTATATAGGTACTATATATATATATACATACATACAATAACGTTTTAGCACAGTTACATGTATCACGCACGACATGACATGTGTCCCTGCCGTCAACACACAACAGCATGAACAAAAATCTAAAACAGGACGCCATGAAAGTAAAAATGAGTCCTTTGCATACGACCCCACTATTTTTGTCTTTTCTTTCTCTCACCATCTTCAAGCCTAACTACAATACATCTCGCATGGCAAATATTTTCTTAGGACTAGAACGAACATACACAGGCACATAGGTATACACGCGGGTAGCGGAGTTTTAGCAGGCACTTTACAAGGCTCTCGGGACTCAAATTTTCCCACGAGGGCCTCAGTTCAAACGTAAATTGCGTGCACTCTCCCCAGCGACAAATAATTCATGAAAACGCTCATTCAGCCATCAACCTGCCCTATTATATACATACCTGATACCAAGTCACTCACGGATTCACTGAACATCTCTCTCACTCCCGCCCCAAAGGTACATGCATTTATATGCCTTCAAGTAAACTATAAATAAAAGTATTGTATTGCTACAATAAAAAAATTTGCCTCTACACACAGTAATCAATCTTTGCATTAAAAAATATCAAATTTTCAGATCATGGCCAGGCTTAAAAACAATATCTTCAAAGAATTCCATTATCTTGCCATTTTACATTTTTTTAACAAGCACTCGGAAAAAAGTCATTTTCTTTCCTTTGCTCTTAAAAACTCATCATGTGCAATAACCACTGTGGCGAAATTTCTTGAATGACAGTTAACCGAAATATGCCTTCTGACTAATATTTCGTACACCATCAGTCGGCAGCTGAGTTTCAGCTATGAAAAGCAGCAGTACCTAAACATAATGACACATAACTACTACACATGAACTATTTTCTGATCAAAGTAACTTGATACACCGAGTTCTGCCTCACGGCAACATCTATGCACCATGACAAATCTTGCTATGATCATAAACAGCTTATGGATTTCTTTCAAAGACAGTTGCTACTCTTGCTGTTCTCCACTTTCCAATGCTTTGTTACAATAATCATTAATTTAATTCTGAGGTCGTAAATTATTTCGTGGAAGCATTACGACAATAAAAAAATACTAGAATTCGTGTCCTTGATATTTCTTACAAAAGCTCCCTTTCTCTTCATCAAAGAATGGTATTCAGCAAGTAAATATTCTTTAATTAAAATGCTTGGATCGACCCACGCCCTACCCCTGTAGCCAACCCACCGCTAACCCTTCACAAGCCTGACAGAATCCCATACAATCTCCCTTATCACCACACCTACACCATCCCAAGCCCACACGCTAGAATCGCTCCTCCCCTCAGCTAACCCTACAGACCTGAATGATTATATACATAAAAAACTTGTACATTCAACGCCAGTCCATCTAAGACGCTAGATATCATATTGATGCAGCTTAAATATGCATGACACTTTGAATCCATCAACATACTTACATTGACCATTCCTGAATTCTTCTGTCTGTTCTGTTACAAAATTCTTAAAAATCTCTTTCATATATTCTTTAAGTGTTGCAAAGACTGAAAGTTGACGGCTCCACATATTTCAAGATGTCAGATCACCTTTAAACGCGGAAATTCACTTAATATTAAACAAAAAATTAAGCCAGTGTTTAGCCATCACCAGTTTTTTTTTTTGTGTGTTGTTGTCTAGGGAGGAAGTGAAGGAAGGAGTAGCTCTCAAGTAGTTTTGACTATTAGCAAGAGAGCCTCTTGGTATGATTCATAGTTTTATTTCTCCCTAGACTAGTCTGCCTACCAAGTCAAAGATCCGGTCTGCTTACTACTTTCTCCTCTATAGCTGAGAGGAGAATACAGCCTTGTCCCAGGATTTGACCTATCCGTACCTCTACCGTGCTCCGAATATTCATCAATGATCGATATCATCGCTACACAATGAGTCCCTGAAATAGATCTGCTAGAGGGAATGACATAGGTGACCAAATTCAAATCCTGCTGATTGCTAGTATCTCTGTTTATTCGGGGGACTATTGTCCTCATCCATTCGTGTACAGTAACCAATCGAAGATGAGGACAATAGTAGCACGAATAATAAAAAAAACAATATACTAATCATCAAGTCTCATCTCAAAAATTCAGGAGAAATATATCGATGATGGTTTAGTGGGTTCCTTGTTAATGCCCGAAAGCTGTCCTTGTAGAAAAAAACCAGTAATGTACTATTAACCCATAGACATGTCGCGCTGCGTCGTACCCGCCTGCAGCGCACGAATAACGCCATATACACTCTCCGTCTTCAGCATGCCGACTCGTACGTCGCCAGTCGTTCACTCTCGCCCACATACGCTCACACCATACCTACCTCATGCCTATGAGGGATTCATTACCTTTCCTCATAATATCTTTAGTTTGGCTTGGCCACTGCCTCCGATACTATCTCCACATCACAGTCTACGTGCCTCTCCCACACCTTCCCACTGCCCTGACCTCACGGAACTGCACTATACACCAACCCGCACGAGTCACCCCGCATACTCATACGCTATTACACCATCTATCAACATTCTGTGAGTTAATTTAAGCCAAATCTATCTGTAGGACAAACAGAAGTCAATCGGTTACTAATTAACCATATGGCAATGAGAGGACGGTCATACCTTCTCATAACTAACCTTCACTAGTTGTTTGCTTCTTTGTCAATAGCATCATCACCTTTTCGTGAGTTCATTGACATGCCCTAACCGCTATTCCTATGCATAGAAATAACAGTAATGGTACTATTTAACCCCCATAGTTGGAGAGGGATTCGAGGAGGGTCATACCACTTTCTCAATATTCCAGACTTTATTAGTTGGTTTCGCTCTTTGCTTCAATAGCAGTAACCTTAAACAGCCACACTTCTTCCGTGATTATTTCATGCCACACTCTACTAATACGACCATACCCACACCGCCTCTATCCCAGCCTTCCAGATCAGACACCTCTACCTAATCCGCCTACTCCCACCTCCGAACATCACAACTCACACTCTACCACCACCTACAACCCAGGATGCAACACTATACCTATCTCATCAAATCATCGATAACTAACCACTACAATCCACCCGTCAGCGTAACTATTAACCCAATAGTAGTACTCGTGGCGGGATGAACGGAAGGGTTCATAACCTTTCCCCATGGTGATTAGTTTGAAAATGAAGTAACATTAGCACAACTGGGGAGGAGTATGGATATCGAACTTGCTCCACTTACAACACGACTCTGTCTACACAAGATTCCAGGCACACAGAAAAAGACATCCAGGTTGACGCACTCTACACCACCGGTCTTTATTCTAAAAGATAATCTATACCAAACAAGAGAGCATTAGTGCATGTGTTGAGCTGTACTGTAAACAAAGAAGCCCAGGTATAATCCATGGATTAACAAAATCAGTGAGTACGGACTCATCTGCCACTAAATAGCTGGCGACACTGTCCATGTCAGAAGAACGCACTTCACACTACTTCAGTCAGTTGTTTATATCACGTATGAGTAAAACAGATTATACTTGACGACTGAATCTTTTCCCTCAAAAAGAAAAAAAAAAAAGAAAGAAATAATGTCACAACTGCGAATCGAACTTGCTTACGGTAAGCCTACTAAAAAACATTCAACGAGAAACTGGGATGGATTCTGCTTGCAGTTTCACTCTTATGCTCCGTTTTTCCGGAAAGAATGACGGGCTTACCTACTCCTCCCTGTCTATCTATAGGCCAAATAGCCTAGCGGGCAGACTGCGGTTTATAACTTTTAGGTAGCGTCTAGCGAGAAGGTAAAACCTCTGATACAAACCAGCTTTTATCCGCCTTTTAAAATTGATCTTTCTCACATTCTGCCCACGGTGGACGAGGGTGAGCGTAAATACAAACTAACATACTTAGTGAACCAAAAGATCTTCAGTCCACCCTCTCTCAGACTCTATGTAGTATTAATGCATAGTCTCTTACAGCTGTTCCCAATAGAATTTCCAATAACCATTCTTTACATATTCTATAGATCTTTTGACTTGTACCACATATCCAGAGTACACCTGTACTTTGGATCTGGGATTCGGAGTAATAGTATTTTCTTCCCTGTTCTTAATCTTGGTTGACGAGGTGGAAAAACCAAACATAGGAACTGGAGGTATTTTTGTTCTTCATCCATGCAACGTGTTCCCTATCGAACCAACAATAATGTTTGGATCTACAAGTAATGGAATATGGTTCAGTTGAGATAGAGTATGTGCCTATGAAATGCAAGGTTTCCTGTGTTCAATACAGTCCCCACCCACTCCAGTAGCACAGCTTGGCGGTAATCTGATCTGTGCATAAAGCATCCTCTCGGAACTCGGTGGTAGGTGGCAACTGCAACTAACAAGATGAAGCACTCCGTACTACCCTCCAGCAAACATCTCTCCGCACTACCGCTAGCGGAAAGGTAATAGACTCCTCGCGTCTTACTGGATACGACAGAGTAGGGGCCACTCTGGCCATTTAACTTATATTGAAAGATCACTTGCTTTATGTGAGTCTTATCATGGGTCGATGTTGTTTGCTCCTTTGTAAGTTCTCCAATGCGGGTTGAGTTCTAGCGGACGTAATGGAACTCTGAAACCCAGTCCCCTTAATCTATTGCCTTCAATGTCTGCTACTTGATTACAGTCAGATGGGTGTTGTTAGCTATATTATTGCTAAGAATCACCCACAACCTTACCCCAGTAGCCGTATGGACCAGGCTGTTATTGCGAGTGAGATATAACTTACTCCATCTTTCAAGATCAATGATAATTGCTTTAGATAGATAAATCTCTGATCCATACAAGGACTAACACCATTCAGCAGATATGAAAACACACACACACACTAACCAGAGATTCCCTCACACCAATATGAATGTTTATGACCATTGATCTATACAAATGTAGGGTGGTACTCTTCAGCAATATTCTTCTTAATGTTTTCTTCAATCACCAGCTCCAAAGACATTTATTTCAATTTTAAGCATTGTCTTATACTTGTTTGGTTTGATATTGTTTCTTTGTTCACTATGAATATCAACTACTAATGGTATCAAAATAGAAAACTCAAACTATAAATATGAATTTTTTCTTTCTTACAGAAACGGGTAGCTACTCACAATATATACTAGTTCGACTGAATATCAAGTTTATTCTTCCTCTAATGAGATTCAACCAAAATTCCGCGAGCAACTCAATTACATGTAAACTTTACATACTACTGTAAACGACCCTATACAATGTGCACATATTTGTGGTTCTCAGTGAAATCTTACCGGTGAGATTTTTCTGTTGTTGTGAATCTATATGTCGATACTTGTTGGCTACTATTAAGTACTGTATTTACGGCATACTGGACGCACTTTTCCCCCCGGAAATTTGGCGAAAAATATGTTCTGCGTCTTATACATAGTAAGTGACAGTTTGAGACCTCCCCGTTATTAATTTTTTACTTATTATTATTTCCTGCTACTGAGTGTCTTGTGTATATTTATTGCCTGCCTGTACAGTACTTAATGCCCGCGCTGCACTATATCTTCGTCGAATGCATCTTATATTGCTGTTTGAAATTACCCGGTAACCTAATTTGAAGTGTTTCCTATTAAATACTTTCATTTAGTGGCATTGGGGAACTTTTTTTTATTTTGTGTCTACTCAACTGGTTATAAAAAACAAAAAACTGAAAAGTAATTAAAAAAAAGAAAGAAAAAAGATCATACACTAAAAGAAGAAAAAACCTACAAAAACAAAAACAAAAAAAACATTTAAACACCTCTGTGTATCCATTTTGAAATCAGATTTGAAAAGGGCCATAAATTAATATCTGATAAACTTAAGAGTTTTTCATTTTATTCCACTATATCATATATATTATATATATATATATCACACAAACATAACATACACAGAACTGATGCTTTCAATGAATAAATAATTTTAAAAAAAAAAAAAAAAAAAAAAAAAAAATCAAAGTAAGAATTGTACATATTGATGAAACAGTGTTCGCCAAGATAGATACCAAATTGGTGTTGACTCATGTCGTTGAGCTTGGTGCGGGACCAGTATCAACATGGAAACCTTGCATTCCAACAGACGTGCTACGATTGAGCTTAACTGGCCTGCACCATAAATGTTTATAAATATTGGCCTGAGAAAACAAGGTCAAACATGCCCATTTTTCTTCTTCTTTTCTCTCCAAACGCAACAAGTCGCAATCATGTCTTTTCATATTCAACCATATATAACAATGAACAGAATTCAATTACACTTCCCTCTTTGTTTCAATGTTATTTCTACCTCGATTTGTTCCCTCGTCTTGTCAACTCATTGAGTCCCCAGATTGTTGATACTTTCCCTCTAAATTATCTCCTCCAATTTATTGCGCAATGTATTTCTATTAGCGGCCAACACAACTGATCATTTATTAAAGATGACTGACGATTCTAACCCTAATCCACTGCCTCTTAGGTTAGGGCAGTACCATAAATTATTTAATGACAGCATAAAGGAACAGCATTAAAAAAAAAAAGCAGTCACTGTGAAGCAGGAATCACGAATGCAGAGAAATATAATACAGTAGTGACTTTGGTTTGGTTTAATGGCATATCAATTTCTTGTGGGTATTAATGCTTAAATTTTATTAATTCTTAAATGTTTGATTACAAGTAATCTAGCCCTATTACTATTTTCAATATAGCATAAAAATGCGCCCCTCCAGGCCACGAGTTACTTTTCAAAATTGGAATTATAATCCAAACTATTATATTGAATTAGAAACATACTATGAAATTTCGACACACAAAAAATGATTTAGTATTTTTATTTTATTCTCAAATTGATTTCAACCATAAAATATACGATGATTATTTTTTTTAATGCGTTTGTGAGATAAAAAAATTTAGAAATCAAAACGCAATTTATTTACTTAAACACGGTTTTATTAACAAACAGTATGCAAATTATTCACAATGTTTCTATGTAAACATTTATTTCTTAATGATATATAAACCATATTGCAGCGATTTAAACACATTAACACATACTGGGATGTTTTAGGCAAATCTACATCAGCATAGACCTAATAGAGAATTGTTGAATAAATGCTTAATTAAGAATCAAATAATGATTATTTCAATAACAGTTGAGAATATATGAAATAACTAAGGGAATTGGGACGTGGTGGTGATGTAGTTTCGGTTACAAACACACTAATCTCCATTATAATAAGATCTTTTTAATTGCACTTTTTTCTTTTTAAAAAAACTTTGTCTATAATAATCGTCTTGGACATACCTATATCTATTTGTGTATAGATTATATATTTTCTCAGAATTTTCAGCCTAAATGTTAAAAGAGGGCATATGGTATACATAAAGAACTATAGTAGTTAAACTTTTTTTTCTGACTACATACTGCCCCATATTCAGGACAAAATGACAAAAGTAATCTATAGTCCAAACTCAAATGGTGTTTTGGCAGTTACAGAAAAATACTCACTGGAATGTTGTGTTATCTAATTTACATTCTTCTGTGAGTTATTCTTGCTACAAGCTTGTTGCATTTTTGTTGAACATGTCCATGTGCTTACTTATATGTGTAAATTTTGTGTTTTAAAACATAATGTAAACTTTATTAAATTCTTATTTTTAGTCCAGTACAGATAAGTAAAGTTGGTTCTGGAGTGCCTTTGTCAGTATCAGTCAAACAGGTGTGGGAGTCATCCCCTTTTACACTAGACCAGGGTGATGTTTTTGCAGAAGTGCAGTAACCACACCTACCACTCAGCTGCCTACTTTACGCACCGTCAGACTACCTAATCTGTGGCTACTAATGCCCACCGACGTTGGTGGCGGGACGTTCAAACATGATCTTGCGATTCCAAGCAGATGCTCTACGATTCGACCAAATCTACAAACATTCTAAAAAAGAATTTATTTCCCTCAGAATTTGAAGCCCAAATTAGTGGTGTGTTGTTATACCAAATAATTATGGATAGTTGGATAATAGTTTCACAGTGTTTCTATCCTAATACTAATAATTTCAAAATATCTATTTAACCTATAGATGGGCGATGCTTAGCCTTCCATGGTGGTGTAATGGTTAGCAAGCTAAAACTAAGCTATTACAAGTTCGAGCATTGTATCTTACTGGCGTGCCCATATGACCAAGAATCTGTGCCTACATCTAAGCAAGCTTAGTAAATAACTACTGGATGGGATCCTAAAGGTACAACCCAACTTCGGTTATAGAGTCGGACCTGCGGCAGTAATGGCAATGAAGGTTACTCCACATTTCCCAGAGCTCTAAGCTGGATGCAGTTAGTTTCATACCCAGATACCCCTTGGGGCGGTCCCTACTCTATGCAAGGGATTGCTGTCCGGCGTATTGTAAGCCCCGCTCAACAGGCAAACAGTGGTTATACCATCTATACTTATTATAGGAAATCTGTAATTAAAAAGAAAAGAGAAAAAAGACACAATAAAAGAAGACTTTTTAGGTAATCAATTTCTTTAACTATATAAAAACTTTGGTAGGAATACACTCAAAGAAACTGTATTTATAAATAGGTCGCTTCTGAGTAAGTCAAAACATTAACTTTTGAACTTTGAATTGAAACCGCTTCATAACTGTTAACCTTAGTTGATACATATACTATAATTAAAATAAGATTATATTTGGATTATGTTGCGTTTGGCGCAAAATGTTACTTAGAATAAAGGCCTTCTCATAGAAATACCTTCCAAGTTAGTTTTTACAAATCATAAATATTCAAATTAAACACAGGGTCACTCATCGACTTAGATTTAAAAAAATAATAAATTTAACACTGGAGGGAATTTTGTGCCAGCATTTTTTAATTTTTCAAAGTGAAGAGAATCATCTTGCACAGAAAAATCAGGATTTAAATTGCTGATTTTTACCCTTTGTTATGATCCCTAACTATTGCAGGTATATATAACACCTTTCCACCAAGCAAACCAAGTTTAAAAGGTTATAATTGTTCTCCAAAAATGATCTAGGAATAACTGTAATGGTCAGTCATTGTGGTGTCTAAAAGTTGATTTGAATAAACTGTATGGTCACAATGCATTGTGGGATGTCCTAAAAGTGATTTGAATAACTGAGTCGAAACATTCCTTTTGTGTCCTAAAAGTGATTTGTAATAACTGTATGTCAATCTGTGGGGTGAGCTAAAAGTGATCTTGAATAACAGGATGGTAAATCATGGTGGGTCCTAAAAGTGATTTGAATACATGTAATGTCAAAATCATTGTCGGTGTCCTAAGGTGATTTGAATAACTGTATGGTCCAAATCATCTGTGTGTTGTCCTAATAGTGATTTGATAACCTGTTCATATGTCAAATCATTGTGGTGACCAAAATGATTTGAATACACTGTATGTCAATCATTGTGGTGTGTCCTAAAAGTGATTGAATAACTGCTATGGTCAAATCATTGTGGTGTCCTAAAAGTTATCAGAAATATTCTACATGGTCATCAAGCTAAAGTAACACTCCCATCAGATCATTGAAATTAAGAGTAGCAATAAGTTTTGGAGTCAGTATAGATGAGGTGACATTAATAACACACCAGGTATATGTAACAACCTGAGACCTGAGTGTCAACTAAACAAAGCGTGATTTTGTTTTAGTTCTTTGTTTAAAAGCATATAGACTTTGGGAGTATTAATGCCAAGACATACACTCAGAACAGTTCATGATGACTATTTACCCCTGCTGGAGATGATAGTGTCCATACTTTCCAGGGTATAGTGAAAGTGAACTAATAGCACGACGGGGTTTGAATTCACTATGATGTCGGAAGCCCAGCATGTTAGCCACTAAAACACGGTCTCTCCCACAATAACAATATAGTCTGAACATTCATTAATACTAAGAGATGATAATTCATATTGAACTTGCAAATAATAACCATTTTGAATGAAACTAAGCTTGCTTAGAAAACTAGCTAATGGTTATAAAACATGTACCACTTAATTGAGTAAAGACATAAATAAGTATAAAAAAAAAAAAAAAAAAAAAGTCATGAAAAAATATTATGAAAAAAGATATGTGCTAAAACAAAAATGATTATAGACAAAATGAAAACCAAGTTATTTGAAAAATAATTAATTCATATATGTTCTGCTTTTAAACTTTATTCAGATATTAAGGATTTTCTTTTTAAAAATGAGAAGAAGGTTGTTAGTATATAAGGAGTCACAGGAAATTAATTCAAAATATTGAAAAGTTTTGTACACTGCAATTATATATATATTTATATATCTTATTATAATGGAGATTGTGTGCTTTTCTGTCTGTAACCGAAACTATATTACTATTCAAGTCATAATTCCCTTAGGAATTTACGTCACATTCTCCATGATATTGTTTTTATTTAAACTTCAATTATTAATAAAATTGTTTTATATGATAATACTGTGGCCTTATCTACACATAATAATATACAATTGTATTATATACAAAAATGGCAGTTATTGTGGAACAGAAAGATTAATTTGCATATTGGATATTGAAAATTGATTTTAATAAATATGTGCTTAGTATTATTGATGGTGATTGTTTGGTTTTATTTTAATAAATATGAGCAATAATTTTCGAGGATAAATCATAAAAGAATCGATTAAAGAACAAATAACTGTAATATATTCTTACTTCCTATTTAAACTAAATAGTTGAATTAGGAAAATTTAGCAATTGAAAGATGGGAGTGATGGAAAGAGGAAGTTTCAGTTATTCTATTTTTCAATTATACTCCCTCTGTTTCAAACTTTTTATCTTCATTCTTATTTTAGTTCATTAGCTTTTCTAATATATTAATATATTATTTAAAACGTAAACACTTGCCACCCAGAGGGTGCAATATTTGCTAAGTATATATAAAATGTTCAATCTCTATTTTTATAAACTCATCTATGTCAATGTTTGTTTTCATTTTTAACTAAGAATTTCATAACATCTGATGAATCTATTAAAGAAAAATAATCATAAAATAAATTATTTTCAACTTCATTTTTTTTTGGTTAATTGTATTGTCAGATTTTATTATGGAAGATTCGGAGTCTGTCTGTTCTGTAATTGAAACTATCTCTGCTCACATCACAATAAGTCAGGATATTGTGTAAGTTTATCAAATCTAGTCAAATCATTACTTATTATAATGGAGATTGTGGGTTTGTCTGTCTGTAACTGAAACTATATTACTATACAAGTCACAATTCCTCTTGTTATTTACATCACTTTCCATGATTTTATTTAAACCCTCTATTATTAATAAAATTGTTTGCATTATTAATATTAGTGACCATTCTTACATACTAATAACATGCAATTGATATTATATATACAACAAAATAAGCGCGTTTAAGTGTGATGGAAGGCTAATTTGCATATGATCTTAAAAATGTGATTTTTAATAAAATATATGCTTAATATTATTGATTTCTAATTGTTCTGGTTTTATCTTAATGAATATAAGCAAAAAATCTCGGGATAAACTCTTAAAAGAAATCCGCTGAAACAAGAAGAAATAACTGTTAATATTATTTTTTACTTCCTATCTTAACTAAATAGATTACCAATTAGCGGAAAATTACCTATGAAAGTGACGGGAGTAACGGGACAATGATTGGAAGAGTTAGTTTTCAAGTTGTCTATTTTCAATCATACCCCCTCTGTTTTCAACGTTCTTTTTATCTGTATTCTTTATTCAGTTTCATTAGCCTTTTCTAATTTAATATGATATTTATTATATTAAACTTAAATAATTCAGCCCGGAGGGTGCATATATCTGCTATACATATAAAAATTTATTTATTAACACTTCTCTATGAAAATCGGAGTTAGATTTGCCTCAAAACAGCACATTCATAATCGGTTTAAAAATCCGCAATGGTCTTATATATCACTAAATAAATAAAGGTTATTAATATATGGTGTGGTTAATTTGCATATGGTTTTAACAAACACCAGGTTTAATAAAAAATTACTTGCTGTTACTTGATCTCTAATATTATTGTTTTATTCTCCAATGTATCAAATTTCAATCCCTATGAATGATTTACATATGAAACCAATTAAAATATAATGAAAAAGATGTGTATCCTTTAAAATGCATTCTTTATTATTTCTATATTCTATTTAATATTTCATTACAATAAAACTTAAATATTAGCCAGGAGGTGCTATTCTTTCTAGTAATTATAATATGAGATATCTAAAGTGTTATCATATCTTAAAATCTACTTTCTCTCCGAGACGGTAAACATGCACGTGAAAAAGTATTTTCAATTGAAAAAATCTTGCTAACAATTTTCAAAGTAATAATTTAATACATTGTTATCTTTCACATCAATAAAAAATTGTTTTATCCAAGACATTATTCCAGTTTAGGTTTGCTGGCCGTTTTGTTTTGTGTGGCATTATTAACGTTTCTTTACGGGTGTCTAATATGAATTCACAATCATTTTGATTAGCCAGGTTAGCTCAGTTGGTTAGAGCCGTTTTGCTATAAACCACAAGGTTCCTAGTTCGATGACCGCCCCTGCCAACTTCCGCGTCATGGTAGCGCAGAGATCTGGCGGTAAAAGTAAGAAGCTCGATGGTAGGTGTAGCCGCTCCACTTTAGATGGGCAAAATAACTACATCTCCCTTGGTCTCAGCACTAGTTAAACGGGATAGACTCCGTCGTCGATGGCTCGATATCTGACTTTATCACCCGCGACTGTACCAACTAAGCTACTTGAACGGGCTCAATCACTGCTTAACTTTGCGTGACAGTGGAATGATGCATTAGCGTGAAATGTCGTTAAGATTGTTATTTGCACCAATCCACTAAGTAGAAACCAGGGTGACTTGTTCGTAAGATTGTATTTAGCACCAATCCCACTAAGTAGAAACCAGGGTGACTTGCCGTAAGATCTGTACTTTTGCACCAAATCCACTAAGTAGAAACCAGGGTGACTTTGGTCGTAAGATTGTTATTTCTGCACCATCCACTAAGTAGAAACCAGGGGACTTGGCCGGTAAGCATTGTATTCGCACCAATTCCACTAAGTACGGAACCAGGTTTGACTGGCCGTAAGATCTGTATTCTCCACCAACCACTAAGTAGAAAACCGTGGGCTTGGCCGTAAGATTGTATTTGCACCAATCCACTAAGTAGAAACCAGGGTGACTTGGCCGTAAGATTGTATTTGCACCAATCCACTAAGTGAAACAGGGTGACTTGGCCTAAGATTGTAATTTGCCACCAATCCACAAGTAGGAAACCAGGGTGACTTGGCCGTAAGATTTATTTGACCAATCCACTAAGTAGAAACCAGGGTGACTGGCCGTAAGATTGATATTTGCACCATCCACTAAGTAGAAACCAGGGGTGATTGGCGGTAAGATGTTATTTGCACAATCCACTAAGTAGAAACCAGGGTGACTTGGCCGTAAGTTGTATTTGACCAATCCACTAAGTAGAAACAGGGTGACCGTTGGCGTTAACAATTGATTATTTCACCAATCCACAGTTAGAAACCAGCTGTGACTTGGCCGTAAGATTGTATTTGCACCACACTAAGTAGAAACCAGGAAACAATCTCTGTATCAATTACCTTGTAACTACCTATCTCTGTCCTCAGAAGTGGAGGGCCAAAAGGAAGATGAGAAGTAGGTAAAACCTACCACCCCCCCCCCATACTCTTCAGGTATATGCACATATACAGGTAAGCAGTGTAAATTTATACTTCAAATTTAATTAGTACCCAGTCTTTTGCAACTTGTAATACTACCGAACTTTGCCCTCAGACATTTGGTGTGTATTTTGCCTAAAGGAAGGGACTTAAAGTATTAGATTAGGTTTGTATGTTTAATGGATATCAACCTTTGTTGGCGATATTTAATACTAAATCCTCCTTGTGAAGGAACATTAGTGGTTACTAATTAACCCATAATTGAGGGCATCGAGGGGGGGCTTCATACCCTTTCCCAAGAGTATTAGTCTAAAGAACGAAATGTAATAACACAACTGGGTTCAAAACTTGCTCAGTCCAGCACATTACACCGTTAAGCAACCATGGGACTCCCCCTAAAGGCCAACTCACATTTAAATGTCGTCTGATAAAATTTAACATTATTTCGCAACCAATATAGCGAATAATTCCACTATTTTACCATAGCTAGGGGGGTAGAGTGTTCATACTTTTTGAACTGTACAGCTAGTAGTCACATTCACCACACAGACCCCCCCCTATACCCACAATATGCTCTTTACTTACATAGGTAAGCAGCCGTGAACAAAATCTATTCTAGCAGTGACCAAGCTCTCCAGCCGGCTGACAAATTTTGCCAAACACCTATTCTAGCAGAGCCCTTTTCACCACACAAAGTAGTCAAATTTTTCTACCTTATGATTTGGTTAAGTATTTAGGTTGTTGAAAATAATGGCGATTTTTACATTAAATGTCTCATAAATTTGACATTATTTCCCAACCTATATAGAATACAATTACACAATGCTAACTATAAAGAAAAGAACATTTTATGCTACAGTTTTAATCCACAAGTCAGTATTTACTGATCATGCTTAAAAAATAAGTCTTGCTGAATGGTCTATCTGTTACCACGTTAAACAGTGAGGGAATCTTTCCCACTTTTTGCTAGCGCTACACTTACCGTCAGCTCTACCTGCACCAGAAACACATTACCAACCTGAGTTGTGCGCGAGCATTGTATTCTAACCGGACTTGTGCGATTTCTAAGGTGGCCATGCTTCTACCGACTGACCTAAAACTGGACCCTAAATCTCAAACTAATATCTTTTGGGAAATAAAAAGCTTCATTTCATTTTTATAAAACTCGATTGACAAAATGTTTTTAATTCTTCCTGAAGATTTAATTCCCAGTATTTTTAAAATTAACATCTTAGGCTTTGTAAAAACAAAATATTACGATTGGTTTTATTTGAAATAACACGAGGATACTAACTGAAATAATCTTTAATAACGGAGATAGGTCTATGTCTGTAACCGAAACTATGTCACTGCTTACGTAATCACCTAAAATTGTCATAATGTAGGAATAAATACACTCAAAAATTTTGAGCATATAATCTTAGATCGATCCTCATTATTTTTTAAAAAACGTTTTTTAATAAATACATGCCCGGGTAAGTATATTTATATATTGTTTTTTTAAATATATATTTAAAAGTTATCAGAACTAAGTTTCCATTTCAAATTGTTTTATATTCTTACACCTAATAAATTTGATGGAAGGTACTGTATCTGAGTAACTCTCTGACATTGAATTTTTACTCAACCCTCTCAGGTAATATCTTTCAAAAATTAATCTTTACACTGCCATAGGCGTGTTTTTTGCTTGTTATACATGAAACAGAGGCGTGTGATGTAATGGTACTGTGTGTAGGGAAGTGGACACAATGAGACGAGTTCAAATCCTGGAGGCTGTCTGCATTTCAGTGCAATACCTTGGAGAGGGATGATGAAGCCAACTGCTTCTGCGCTCGGTGTGGGTTGGGGTAATTAGTAGGGACCAAGACTGGCACTTTAACTTCGTTACGGAACCGTAGAAGGAAAAACCTGAATTCAACCACCTGTTAACTGCTTAAATAAATTGCCTTGTGTCTCATCCTGCTCTTCTGGGACGTGGCTAAATCATAATACCCATCTGAACTCCAGTAAGTTCACGCTGGTTGGCGTCGATGAGATAACCAGATTCTGGCTTCAATCAATATAACAAAGGATTCCTTACTACTTTTCAGTTTTAACCAACTCAACTCACCCAATAGAGCAACCATGTCTGAATCACCACTGAACAGCCCCCCCTCCAACATTTGCAAAAAATTGACCTTGGTGTCACATTCTGCCCTTGTGCAGTGACGGTGGATATATATAATAGTATACTTATATATATATTATATATACTATCATATACTATATATATAACATAAACGAACTGCGGACATTATCTTGTCTGAATTTCTTTAGACACATGATTGAATGGATATGTACTTATTTTTCCTATTTTGTTGGAATGTTGTCTCTTGTCTTTGTGGTATGTAAAACAGCGTTACTGTGCGTCCTGATCTCTAGTTAAGTTTCCCTGCTCTCTCCGACACAACCCTGGGGAATCATTCTGACATAGTTTGACTAGATCCAAACAACGGCATAATTTGAATAGATGCTCAAAGTCAAAACTATTCAAACTATGATTTCCCAGCGTTGCGGTCTTAGCTCATGCTTGCGATTCACACGGAACAGCTGACGGAAGCATCTGATATTGGCCGAATCTTTACATACCACATAAAGATGAAGACAATCTGAAAATCAAATTATAGAACATACTTAATTAAAAATCTCGTGTGCACACTCTCTCTCTCTCTCTCTCATATTAGTAATATATGCAAATATATGGAAATTAATCCAACAGTATGGATCATATACACCACTTCTGATAAAAACATACTACTGATGCTTTTTATAGTCGATTGCTGACACAGTTGTCATCGACCCAAAACGGATAAGTTGGTCTTCCATCATAAGAGAGCGACCATCAGACGATGAAGAAAATATCCGTTAAAAGCACTGTTACAAAACGGAATAATGCCTATATCAACGCTGAAAATTTTTTGAAGCTCGTCTGTTTTAAAAATAAAATAAAATCAATGTTTATTCTATTTTATTTTATTTTTTCTTTAATTAAAAATCAGAAGATTATGTTCAAGGTAAAACTCAAAGAGGTTTATTGTAAAAATATATAAAAAATGTAACGTGGGTACACACAATAGTATGTATATATATTCAGCTGTTAACACTAACACAAGTCCACATGTAATTTGAAGAATTGATGTTTAGTTTTTCCAAAATTATAGTGTGTGAAGTCCGTAGATTTATATATGAAAGTTTCAAGTCGTAAAAACTTCCAAATATGAATGTTCTTTTCATTTGACAAATATGAAAAACTATATGGAAATTAACTCCGAACAGTATGAATATAAATTGAAAAAACATATTGTGTCTTGTTATGTGACTTGCTGACAAGCTCTGCTTATCGACAACACGAAAGTTTGTCTCATCAAAGGCGACATAGACGAGAAGACAATTATCCCATTTAAAGAACCTGTTTACAAAAACGAACGCTGATATCAAACCGCTGAAATTTTTAACGGCATATTTTCTTCTCAGTCTATGTCGCTCTTTGTTGAAGACCACATATATCGTCTTTGTCGAAACAAAGCTTGCTTCAGCAAATCACATAAACAAATCATCATATGTTTTTTCAAAATGTTATATGTTCATCTATACTACTATATATAATATATATTTATACACCATCAACCCTATACTCCCTATTCACGCTACTATGACCGGTAACGGCTACAACCAGAAATAAAGTGACACACCACATATAATGACTCAACAAGTAGAAGTAGGAGAGAAATCATTTTGTCTCCCTTCTATCACGCAGCAGAAATCCCATCGTCAGATCTCCACCGCTAAAGCAGCACAAAATATCCTCTCCTACCATCCTTACTTGTCTTGCCAGTCATTATTTTCTTCGTCACTCCACATGTTGACTTCTACCCTATACTGTCGAATTTTACTCCAACCTCATATAATATTAAAGGGCAGTGGGTGTATGTAATTATATCTGGCGATGAAAACTACAAACATTAACAACCAAGTAATATATATACACATTACAATACCAACATGGTTTAGCTTATCGTGCAGAATTAAAAAATGTTGAGCTATATTACCAAGATATTTAAAAATAAAATGGATCCTGTGAGACTAACTTGCTCACACATTTACACATATTTTTTTTTGGTCTCTCCTCTACTCAGTGTACTGAGAAGCGATTCTAAGATTGATAAATGACATTAATGACCCCCTTCCTTTTTAAACACGAATTCATTACTTTAAATAATGCGTCTTGATTACAATTATTCAATAATCAAGTCTCCCATGCTGTTCCAAATAAATCAAATTGTACTTTATTTTCCTCTTCAAAAGCCAATGTTGATTATACTGCATATCTCAACTTCATATCCCAAAAGGGATTTGAGTAACCCAAAAGAATCTACGTTAGAATATGAGTGTTACTGACAACCCAAAAAGACGGACGATGCGGTTCGTACATTAATCATGGTCTTAGGACATATAGGACACGATGAGAACGGTTCAAATCGCCTGCGATGAGACTGCTTGCATTTCAAATCAGCACTTCGAATACCTTGGGAAAGGCATGAATCCAATATCTCTCACCTCCAGTTCATGAGTAAATCAGTAGGGCGACTGGGTTCTTTAACCTTGTTAATCAACTATTAGAAGGATATACTCTGATTCAAACCTGTTAAACCGCTTAAGAACTGATTTCTGTCACATCCTGCTCATGTGGCGGAGGTGCGTATAAATATCATCATACTTTTCAATGTACTCGCCAACCGAAATTCTGCTTTCCATAAAATCATTTATACTGAGTGTGTCCAGTATACTACATTCGATGACACGTCAAGCCCTCAAATTTGTTTTCGAGTTTTACATTCTCTTGTATCACCATCCTGTCTACCCTATACCTCAGCTATATACTATATAACTATATATGGGGTAGGCTAGAAGGATGGGAACAAGAAATGAAACCTCAAAACAAATACTGAGGAGTTGACGTTTTCGTACCGAATTTATACGTATGTATATGATACGTATATATATATATAGCTACTATAATGTTGTGTATGTATATGCGTACTTATAAATAATATGTATACCTATCTTATACACACACCAACATAATCAAGAAATATTTCCCAGTCAAGAACTTATACACAAAAATATCCATCCCGTTCCACCATAGGAGATTTAATGGTGTGATTCTGTC
>CM042160.1:49972615-50031062 GCA_023376005.1 Doryteuthis pealeii | reverse complement strand
GAGTGTTGAAGATTAAATACCGGCCGCCACCAAAGTGTGAATGATTCATTGCGAAGAAACAAAGGAAATCAAGATAAAGACACCTAGACCCAACTAGGAGTCAGACGTAATCGGCTAACCCTATAAGACTCCGATGGGCCCACCAAAGTATCCATTGGATAAGAGATTTTGTTCCTCACGGAGTTGTAAATCATTTCTGACGAAGCTTATCATAAAAAGAAAATGTTGGCGACTTGTAAAGAAATCAATCGCACCTTACCGCGAGCCGACCCAAGGAAATTCTCAGAAGATGAATATCCATACACTAGAGCAACCATTGATCACAGGCGTGGAGATGCTCCTGGAGAGAACCTCCTGTTTGAAACAAAAATAGTAGTTAAAGGGATCAACACAAAACACAAAAGGTCATAATGACCTATATTGTACTTGGAGAGGGGGAGGGGGTCTATTTTTCTCCCGGCTCTCGGTCGGACATTGGTGTTCTGTTCTAATGAGAACAAATGGAAAAATTAGAATACGCTTTTTTTTTTTGTTTGTTTATGAAGCCTATTCAAGCCATCTAATTATTGTCTAACATTGTCTTAATAACTATTGCAGACATACGCCAGATTAGAAATAATCAAATAATAGCGACCATTGTGGGACCATATTTAGACTTGGAGGCTCATGGTGTAATTGTTAGAGTCGTAGGAAAAGGATTCAATTCCTGCAGATAAGCCTGTTTGCAATTCTGTACATAAAGCATTAAATCCGCTTGGAAAGGGGATAAATCCAATCACGAGCTCTAGGCTGGGTAAATAGCAGGTAGAAGCTGCGGCTCTTTAAGCCATGGCTAGTTTACCTGCTACAGAAGGAAAAACTCTAGATTCAGGAAGCGGCTAGCGTTGAGAGGAAGAGGGAGCCGTTAGAGCAGGTCCTGGCGGTGTTGTGAGAGGGGGTGATAGAAGTATAGGTAGGGAGGAGGTGAAGGGAGGAGGGTGCGGTCAAGGGTGGGTTAATGGTTGAGGCCGTTGTTGGTTGTTTCTGATGGTTGTTTTACGTATATCAACCTTTTCGGCATTATAATGCCGAATCAAAGTCATTGTTGATACCAGGTGTGCTTACTAGTACCTGTTATTGCTTAAATTGTCAGCCCGTGTGTAAGGTATTGAACAAGGCTCAGCGTGCCCTAACATTCGTGATCAAGCAGGAAAGTGCTTTCAGCATGACTTACGTGGGAGCTCGCGTGTTTGGGTTACAGCATTTCAACCCTTGTTGAGCTATTTTATCCAAAGACGTTTGTTTTATTCTTTCTTGATCGGTATTCAAAATTTTTTTTCTTAAATACATTATGAGAGACTCATTTTTTTTTAAAATACATGGGACAGTAACCACGTACAGTTCGATCCCAGTTATAACTGACTGGGTAAGACGAGGCAGGGGTACCCTACTCCGCAACAGCCTCCGAGAATTGAAACTTCACCAGTAGATTGTAAGGTTTAACGAAGCGTAGACTGGCAAACTACTTACTATGAGGTGGGAGAGACGAGTCTCATGGGAGCCAGTAAGCTCACCTTTGTCCACAGCTGCAAAGCAAGTAAATTTGTATAGCTAACTAAGTATTGATTCAAGAGCTTTGTATAAAGTCATCTCACCATACCTTTCTGCAAGTTAGGGTTTGGAGGGTATAATACATGATCAATGGTCAGAGGTGCGAATTCAGATTTCTTTACTCCGTAGACAGTGCGTTGAGTATAGAGAGCATCCAGTGCTTCCGCTACTATTTACACTGCATAGCCGTGAAAGGACGAATAGGTGTGGATTATCTGACCTTTCCGAGCGGGTATTGGGCACACTATAGGGAGGCAAGCCATGATAGGCCCAGCCTCGTCCATGCAGATTTGAATGTGTCTATTGCCTAATGATCGTACCATTGAATCCCTGAGTAGACTTACAATGGACTTATGGTGTGAACAAGTCTTCTTTGTGCCAAGCCATAGATCCAGGAGCGTCTGCTCGGAATCTAACTCGTACAGGTACCTGGAATAGAACCGATTTACAATAACCAATATTTTCCTGAAAGGGACTGTAAGTTTTAAACTCTCTGCCATCTTTTAAACTTGCTCGCACGCGAGCTATCCAGAATCAACATGTTGACCTACATAAACGCACCTAGCAGTGCTCATCACTGCATGTCACTGTTTCCACAAAACTTAATATGTGAATACTCCTAGCCACATCTGTTAGTTTTTGTTGACGTGTGAACCGAACGCAGACGACTAAGGTACTAGTTACATCCTTTTGCAATAGGAAATAATTGACACTGGAAGGTAAACGCCCATGGGCAGAAATGTTGTAGTTATTATATTAATGATTATTTATTGTTATTTTTATTTTCTATATTCTGATCTTTTATGTCTTACTTATTTTACTATTAGAGTAACCCCCTTCGTTTGCTTTCACTTTGAGGAAGCCGCTGTTTTGGTTCAGTCCATTTTCATTCACGCATAATCATGACAACTGTAAAGTTTTAACGATGGTCAATCATAATATGTGTTTCTTAATAACAATAAATTCATTTCAATAATCACAGCACAATTAAGAACACCATTTTGGTAGATATTTCCGCTGGTTAAACACTTCAGTTGTAGTTGATTCACCGACAAATCATATTTTCAGTGTACAGATTATGGCTGAAATGAATGTGCCATCCAAAACATATGGCTTCTCAAAGTGAAATAACAAGGGGGAGTTACTCTCACTCTATGTAGCTAATGTTGCAGATTACCTTTAATTTTCTATTCTTTATTTCTCTTTACTACATCGAGCTTTTGTACTTGTTCACATATCCCAGTCATTATAGTCAGGAGGTGCAATTTAGCGTAATGGTTACTTGTCATCGGAAATGAAAACCGTGACCAGGGTGGAAATCCCTGAAGGACAAAGCGTTATAATTTATGCTAATGGCCGCTTGGAAAGGCATGAACTCATTCTTTGTCCCCCACCCCTCCTGGGTATGAGATAAACTGCATCTAGTCGTGAAGTTCCAATTGTTTGAGCTCGGGGCTGCTGTGAGTAGCTCCCTTCATAATTGCCGATACTGGCCAGTTCACGATCTGACTCGGTAAAATGGTGTAATACCTATTAGGTCCAACAATTATGGGGTTTGAGTCGAGATATGTCACGAACAACATATGTGTCTGTGTATAGCCAGAATATGTCTGACTTTAAAAAAAAGGAGTTGATTTAAGAAAAAGTATTTTTGGAAACAAAACGTCTTCGCAGTATCAAGAGAAACGCCACAAAAGGGTGACACATCGGCGCATAAAGATCCCATGCATAATGGCTAAATAGTCGAGGACAGATGTAGTGTCTTAAAGGCCTGACTGATAGAATTAAGATCTTTTAAGCACACTCGATGGTCACTCCACAGCTAGGAGGTTGATATGAGTGTTGTAGAGTTGCGCTAGAGGTTAGTTGTCATTGGTTGTTGTTTCAGCACGCTCCGTTGTCAAGTCCATATTTGATGAACAAAGACTCAGGTGTGCTACAAGTACCTGTGGCCCTGCTTAAGTGGTCACCACAATTAAGTATTGCGAAAGTCAGCGCCATCACTGCTTAACTTTCGGCTGATTCTAACAAGGAACCAGTACGTATCGTTCAGGCCATGACTTGACTGTATCCCTAGGGGTAAGGGAATGTGTATTCACTGTTTTGTTCCCTTTTTGACATTTGTAAATAAATAATTTTTAATAAACATAATCTATTTATGAACTGGTTAATAGTCGAGAAATGGAAAATCGCACACGGCTGATTCAAAATCCGGGATCAAGGCTGTGTTGTGGTTCACTTGGTGGTGCTAATCTGCGCCTTAAGGAGAAAAGCAACTGCATATCCGGACCGCGTCCTTCTACTTCCATCACTAGACTACTGGTCGTTAAAGTCGAAGTAGGCTGCAGAGTATGAAGTTCTCTGATAGCCTGTCATGCCTTGATCGAAATGAGTCTACTAATATGGAAAGGAAAACTAGGCGACATCATAATGATATTTGTCATATGAGTGAACACCATGTTCCCCCGGAAGTCTTGATTCAGTGGTCGTCTTCGCCTGACTTTAGTGTGGGGATGATCTATGTCAGTGCTTTAGAACGGTAAAAGACAGATCCTACATGAGCTGTAACACAGTACTGCGTGGGCAATGGGAAAAAAAAAACCTATCCCAGAGAGAGCATATGATCTGTGATCGGCTGAACACAAGTCAAACCAAGTAAACACTGCAATCTAACATGCCTGCTAAATTTTCCAACCCCATGTGTATCCAAATTTCTTGGTAATTTCTTTACCGTGTGATCAGGGATATTTCAAGGAGTTCACGGATTCACTTCAAAACTCATTCTATTGCAAATAAATCCTGAATATATTGCAGTCCATTAACTGGTGATGCTAGCTTTTTAATTTAGTTTCCTGGGACCACATCATTCTGGCTTTGAACTAAGTCTCACAAAAAATGTATGGTGTCCTCACTAAAGCCGTCTAACTCCTACCTTGGAGTGTTTATCCTGTGTGAATCATTTCCTAAAACCTATTAAAATGCTATTTACAGTTAGATTTAACATGGTGACGGCGAAGAATAAGAAAAACACTTGAGACACATGGATACGCGATTTACTGCGCGTCCTTTTAGATTTTTGTGCGTCAGGGAATGCAGGATTTGTACCTATAGACACTACTCTGTATTGTCAATCGGCAGCCTTCTCGCCTCAATTATAATGAACTAACCATTCACGTTGTCTGTCAACATTGCTTGGGAGGGTGCCCTGAGCGTCGAAGTGAGGCACAAAGAGTTAACTACAACAAAAAGTATAGCAAATGAACATAAAATCAATATGGATTCACTAATCTCTGCATAAAATAACCCTAGACAGCGTTGACATCCATTAGACTCAACATATAGTTAAACAATAACGTTGCGATGGATACATGTATAGAAGTCACCATGAAAAATAGTGTAATCCGATCCTTCTGCTCAATTATAAATTGAACGTAACTATCATTTTTTGTACTTTGGTGGAGACGAGCCACTTGAAGCGGGTCTTAAAGCTAACCAGAGGAGTGTTAAAAGAGATACTAAAAAGTATGATGATGGCAGAGTAGAATATCTCCTCAGAGAAATCTTAGAGTAGATGTGAATACCTGTCAACATCATATATACTAAATATTATAATATATAGCTCATATCATAGTATATAATATATTGCTAAGAAACAAAAACAAAAAAAAAAACAGCACTATGTCATTGAGGTTATTTCTACTAGTCTGCGAGCTGGCCTATGTGTCCGCGCTATCAGCCGAAACATCCAGAAGGAGTTGACACCTTTCACTTGTGACTAGACCGGAGGAGATGTTTATTACTGGGAAGATGAAGCGCACGAGCAACGAACCAAACCAGCTCTCAAAGATATTTACTGGGCATAGATCAGATCTACCTAAGTTGTGCTAACCTCATCAGACGTATCTCTGATATTCATTTTTCTCTTTAAATGCAGACCTTATTTGATTAATTATTTATGATTTCAACCCAACGTGTTTAATGGTTATCAGAGTATTGAGCCTAATCGCAAACACTAATCATGTTTTAAAGCGATCTATTAACCAGGTAGCTACCACCTAGTAAAGTGGAGTGGACCTGGATAATAAGGCAATACGAGGAAGTTATACTCGATAATAGACTCACACTCCCAGATTGTATTCCACGAACTGGAGCCCTCAACTAATCAGATATGCGTAGTTTAAGTTGGCATTAACACACGGGAGGTCTTTTATCTCGTTTCTGCCGCAGAGGTATAACAAAGTGGAGTAATTCTCAAGCGTGTAGATAGTTATTACTGCAAGTTCCAATTCCGTCAAATTGTAAGTACAGGCAACAGTGCATGTAACTCAAATACACGATCTAACCTTGCTGCAATCCTACTGGCAGGAATGCCACGCGTATGTAATGAAGCCTCATAACACAATAGAAACTAAACGGTGACCAATCAGGATCAAGGAATGGAATCGAAAACAAATACATGGAAGTGGACATTCTTGAATCCCGGATAATTCAGTTGTTTTGGCACTGAAGTTAGTTGTGCTAGACCCAGTTTGCTGGTTGCGAAAGCCAACAGTAGTACTGACTGACGGCGACTTCCAAATAAAGCCCAGATGAAAGGCACACACCAAACGAGAGCACCAGAAAAAGAACGGGGAAGTTTAAAATATTAGTACAATATATATTTAACACAATCCCTAACAAATTAGGATGTTGTGATTAGAAACTAAAAAACAATCATTCTTCGACTTATGTTGTTGAATACTAAGAAAGGCGGTTACTAAATGAGAAATGTCAAACAAAGACAGCGACGAGTTGGAAATGGAAATGGAATCTTTATAACAATTAACAAAAATAACTATTTGCAGTGGCATTGAAGAAAGGTAAACCACTTGCTAGTTGATAAGAAGACTACCGTCAGCAATAACACTTCTGTATTTATGAGGATGGGACATTATCGCAATGAGATGTCGATGGAGGTAGGAGCAAGTATAATTAACAATTTAGTACATCATGAAGACGGTATTACCTGACTTTGGTTTAGTAAATCTCTAGACCATAAGAATTATGCTTGCGACATCTATCTGCAAATGAACTTAATTGTTAGTCAAGAACAGCATTGTTTATGAGCTATTACCTTATGTGTTTAGAAGGACATGCAGGTTGGTATTGATCAGAACAAAGTTTGTATTTTTTTGTTTATATCAAATAGATGAATAATTCAAAAATATGTTCTTGAATAATAATTAAGTTCATGTTCAGATTAATGTGCAAGCTATAATTTTATGGTGGCAATTTACTAAACCAAAGTAACATTGTTGAATAGTCGCACAGTATAACAAAAAAATCCCAACTTGGTTGAATCATACAACTGCATGCTTTAACACAACAAATGATCATAAAAATAGTGTGATCTTAATCAAGACAATTAAGTTCATTTCAGTTGATTAAGAGCGCTATAGGCAAGTAATTTTATGGTAGTCGGCAGGGGCGCAGTCACTAACGATAAATTACTAAACCAAAGTTTATGATTACGCGGTGAAATTTAGAATAGTACCAAGCTGTTCTTTAGCTAACAAGGATGACTTTGGGCATTCAAATAAACCATGAAGGTTGATGCAAGTTAAACAAAGAAACCGCTACAACAGTATCCACTAGATAAGAGTGAATGTTAGATTTTAATCTAGGTATACGTAGTTGATAAAGATTCATGGTATTACAATAAAATCTATAACAATACGTTTTTTGTAAATAATATATATTGACTATAAATTTATTAGTATCACCTGATATATGGAAATTGAAAAAAACAACAATTTCATAAATAAAGTAATGTTTTATTTCGCCTGAATCTGCAGGTGTTCGATGCGAATAAACATTATTTAGGGCCCGGGGATAGCTGACAGTCGTAGAAGGCGTTCGCTAAAGACCACAAGGGTTTCCTAGTTCATAACCCGTCCCCTGCCAACGTCAGCGTATGAGTAGCTATAGGATCTGTGCAGTAGAGGAGCTGATGTGGTGTGTTCGCCCACTCAGATGCTAAAAAACAATCTCCTTGTCTACAGCGGCTCATTGAAAAGGTAGACTCCCTCGCTGTTAGTTGGCTGAGATCCTCTCGTGACTTTAGGTCCGACCCGACGATTTACTTACTTATTATCTTGACTTGTGTCTTTTTTCATTTTTCATAATATCACATTCTGTCAGAACTCATTTCCTACCTTTTCTTCGCATCATGTATCGATCCTGCTATAGATTAAAATAATAACTCCTCCAGTCCTAAGGTGGGGAAGGGAGTCCCTGTGACAAATAGGTGGGTGTAACCATACATCTCTTATTTTATGAGTGGAGATTGATGTGGCTGTGTCTGTCTGTACGAGCGAAACTATATTACTATGAACAACAGAATTCCTTCGTTATTTCACATCAACATTCTCTAAAATCTTTACTTTTTACTTAACCGTCAATTATTGATAAAATTGTTTTAACATCAATAATACTGTTGACCCAATCATATACATCTAATAAATGCAATGTGTACTTTAATATAACGTATGTCAATACAATTAGAGTTTACTAGTGTGACTTTGGAAGGCTGATTTGCATATTGAACTTTAAAAATTTGATTTAAATAAATATATGGGCTAGTATTATTGATTTTCTATTCTGATTTTGGTCGTTATCTTTTTTAATATGAGCAAAATCTCGGGACAAGTCTGTAGAAGAAATTCATTAACAAGAAGAAATCTAATATTATTCTTTACTTCCTATTTTAACTAATAGTTAAAGTATTAGGAAAAATTTTACCAAGTGAAAGAGGCGGAGTAATGGGATAATCGTGGAAAGGAGTTACTTTCCAAAGAGTTGTCGTTATTTTTCAAATCTATACCCCTCTGTTTCAAATTTTTTTATCTGCAATTCTATTCAGTCTTTTTCAATTAGCCTTTCTAATTTAACTATGAGTAGTTTATCTCATCATGTAAGACTTAATACTTGTAACCTGGGAGGGTGGAGCATATTTTGCTCAGTCCATACGTAAGCAAGGTTTGACACCAGTTACAACTTTATTGACATCACGCTCTTGAACTAATAACTCTTTTGGGGTAAGTAAATGTCTCCTCATGCCCTCCAACTGATGGGGTAGGTGGTACCACTACCTAGCGTTTTCTAAAGGCTGCTATGGGCACTATTGAATAACCCATTGACAGTTGAGCTAGGCCATGTAACCAAGAAACCAAAACTCAAAGAAAGATAACGGCAAAAAGCATTTATTGTTACTGGTTCTATCATTTTACCTTCGGGTTTTTTTTTGTTGTTTTTTTGGCAGAGAGATGAAGGATTACTTTATCCTTTCTCTGTAATTTTCGTTCATTTTTCTTTAGTAAAACATGTTTTGCATTCATTCATTATAACAAAGCCATTTCATTCATTTCATTATCCCCAAAGGTCTTTCAATTGCAATTCATTATCGAAGTCTATCTCATTCATTCAATATGACCAATATTCTTTCGTTCATTTATTATACCAGCAAAGTCTTTCATTATAGTTAGACCAAAGGTCTTTCATTCATTCATATATAAGCCAATAGTTGCCTTTCTATCATCGGTTCATTTAACTAAAGTCTTTCATTCATGTCATGATATACCAAAGTCTAAGCATTGCACAGTAAAAACGTTCTTTAACTGAAACATGAATCTTATTAGTATGGAAGACATTCTGTGTGGTCTGTCTACCAAAACTGATGGTCACTAACTGTGTGTCAACCAATACCCTCAGGCCGAATTGCCTAAGTTAGCATGAGAATTTAGTTGTATAGACAAATCCGAGAGAGCTAAAGAAATCTTATTTGTTTAGAGTGATACTATGGAAACGATCAGAGTGTGGATTTTCTTAAAACTAGCTCCGTGTAGTTTAGTTAGACGGTATATTTTATCCTTAACACATCCCGCACAAGTGGCGGGTCGTGGACACTAACCAGTCCTTTGTTGAGTGTAACTGTGGTGTGTATCACCACACAGAAGCCAGAAGCTCATTGGTAGAAGCAAAAGAAGTGCCATAGATCCGTGTTGGCATCGCCTCAACATTCAGAGCAGCACTAATCTAGCACTAGGGCAATAAACGCCTCGCATCGCGAGCTCTGCCCCTTGTAAATCGAACGGGGGAAGGGGTAGCCCCTTTGAGGAATAGCGCCCTTCCTGGGATCAGCCCCTCGTTCAAACATGATCAATAGTGGGCAAGTGCCCTGAAGGCCAACCCGAAGAACTCCAGTTGAGCCCGAAGAGAGTTGAATATGATAACACCATGTAAGAATTCTTGCGGGTATGTGCGTCTTATATTCACTGAAGGAAATATGAAAGGATTTCACAATAAAATATGGGTGTCGTACGGGCTTATGTATTCATAAGTTCTATGGGTATTTAAGCAAAACCAGGTGTTGATGAATAAATTAACGTCTAACGGCGTACAATTGAGATGTTATTTAATCTCTATATTATTTATTGTTTTTTATTGCTCCAGAGCGTTTAGATTGTAAGATGATCAATTCCTGATGATAGATCTTACTACCTACGAATACCAGACAGTTAAAATAAATTGATGCTACAGAACAAGTGGTGATCCGGTCATTTAAACTGTTTGTTAGTGTTTAAAATTTATTATATATTTTCATTATGTACTTTTTCACACCTTAGTGTCAATTCCTGCATAAAATTGGTGCGTGCGTGCGCAATAATCCTGAAACTGAACTTTACTTTGTTATTAAGGACACAGCATCTTATGATATTTTGATTTTGTGGTTAAAGCATGCAGTTGTTATTGTTTTCGAAAATTTGCTAACCGAAAAATTTGCTTTAGTTTCGCGCGGACGGGAGACTTGTCAAAAATAGGCTAAAGCGGGGCGTGGTTCAAGACGGGAAAGTACCAGAGGGCGGGTTATCTCTAAAGTGCCGGTTATTGCTAGGAATTTTTGACAACCTAAGAGGAAATTACTTGCATTTATATTCAAACTTAAATTACTATTACAGTAACATGAAGGGCCTCATATTTCCTTGCTAGTCGTCAGTTAGACTTGTTTACTCATTCTAGACTATCTGTACAAAAACTTCTTGAGAGCTTGAACGGCCGCCATGCCACTTCGTTATTTTTATAAGATTTCCACAAGTATCGTGTCGTGTTCTGATTAATAGCGACAAAGGTTTCTCAGGCAAACTACTCAATTCATACAAGATTTCTATAGAATATATCTCAAAGAGGAAAAGTGCTACTTAACAGCGGAGGGTATCTCCTTGCGTTGGTAATGGTAAACAAGTAAAACAGATCTAATCTTCATAAGATTTGGTTACTACCAACTTTGACTGGATTCAAATCCTGGATGAGGCTGTTTGTTGCGATTTCACTTCATGCTAATGCTACTTAGGAAGAAATGAAATCCCTCTTTCTCTCGCTCCCCATTTACCTTGTTAGATGCAACCAGTTGTGGAGAGGAAAACGAGAAGTTCAGATCACTTTACTCGCACTTAAAATTGACGCTACGTGTCCTATTTCTGGCCGTGGCGGCAGGGTGGGATGACTACCGAAGTTCGATCGCTCACTGGAGATGGACCCATAATTTGTACCCTTGCCAGTGATGCTGATAGCTATTTTGTTTTAGTATTTCTGGAACACTATCATGTGTGTTTGAAGAAGGTCCTCGGAAATTTATGTTCCCAACTAACCTAAAGCCGGGCAGTTCACTCCTGACCCTCCCCGTAGACGCTATCTGTTAATTCATTCCTAAAACGATTGAGATGGTAATTTACAGCTTAGCTTGAAATGGTGGAGGGTAAGAAAAAAGAAAAATAACTCGGCACAACATGATACGATGTCTCGGACTCACAAATGGCACTTTTTTTAAGTTTTTTTGTGTGTTAAGGGGATTCAGGATAGACACTGTACCTAATTAACATCTCTGCTCTGTGCCCAAAAGTAAACCAGGCTTAGTTTGTATGAGGGTACAGTAATCAGTGCATTGTTCAGCTGAGTTGTAAGATTCTCACTCGGGTGCCTCCATGATGTTCCGTGGCTTTTGCTCAGAAACTATGCTAGGCTAGTTTTTATAAAAGTGGTATCAGTAACGTGTAAGTATGACACTGAGTATGGCTAGTCGAGTTAAATGTACTCACTGGGTGCTCTACTAGTTTGCTTGCCTTGGGCAAACTAACTTAGTGAGAATGATTACGTAGCGTTCAATTTCTCCAGGGTACTGCCATACTTCTAAACTAAGCTTTTAGTTAAAACTGGCTGACTAAAATTGGGTGACAAACGATTTTTCATCTTCAATAAAAATAAAATAAATCCAGCAATTACAATGAGAAAGTGGTGGTTTAAAGTCTAATCTGGTGTAAATATGTGGATCCTTTATTTGGCTTGTAACACACAAAGTAGTATAGTGAGGTACTTCTTCTGTGGGTGACAAGATTTTGATCTAAGAACCTAAATTTCTTCTTAGTTCTATTTGCATAGTTTCACATCTCTAATTGAATAGCGTAAGCCGCAAAATAAATAAAAAGGCAAAACCAGCAAAGAGGGATTGTCAAGCGTTAATCCAGGTGAGTTAAGAAAGCGCAGTAAGGGTACACAAACCGGGGATTTTTAAGAGACTCATTTATTTTGCCCGACAGCAGGTATGCATTGGCGGAAGATCAAAAGGTCCTCGAGTGTGAAGGAAGATGAACCAGACACCGTTTAGGCAAAGACTTCTCGTCGATCCACAATGGACTACCCTGCAATGGAAGTTAAGAATATATAGGCTAAAAGAAGTTCGACTTCGGGGTTACCCTTAACCAGAGGGCGGATTTTGAACCTTGGACTAATCAACGTAGTGGCGAAACATTACGTAGTCACTACGTCGTAAGATGTAATGGTGTAGCCAAGCTGATTGAGCGAAAGCCATTATATCATTTACGAGTTCGATTCTCATTAGGGTGACGCACATACTTGCGGTATTGAGTGGCCACAACTAAGTCTAAGGCTTAGTATAACTAACTTAAATTCACTAAACAATTTTCATAACGGCTCGGCAATGATTGCTCGAACCTGTAGCCTGTGGTGGGGGATGAATCACAAGTTCAGTAGAAATAGTTTCGATTTTAACCACAAGGCGTGCATACTATATATGATAAGATGCAATCAACTTGAAGCTAAAATGGGTATTTGTAATATATGTCCTGCCAGGACATAGTGCCTACTGAAACTTTACTCTAAGACATGTTAATTGTTATCTTTTTTGAACATTTCGGTATTCGGTTCCCCTAGTCATGAATAATACGCATTGACCTTTAACATCAATTGCGACACGCAATGTAATAGTTGATTTAAGTTTTTTTAATTTTTGTGAAAAATTTAAGTAATGTGCCTCTAATACATCTTGCCGGTTAAAGTACGGAATTATCATCTAAACCCTGAGTGGTGTGATGTCATATCATGTTGTAGGCGAGAACAAATAGAAGGTTAAATGTATAAGGAATACAACAATATAAAGATAAAATTTTTATTTAAATTGAAGATTGGTCTTGTTTGTCAAGAACGACGCAAACTAACCTTTAGGTTTCAACATGAATAAGTTGTTTGTTTGTTTTTTGTGTGGCGTGATTTGTTTTTTTTTTTGGCGGGGAGGGGGTGAGGTGAAAAAGACGAAAACGAATCTTTAACACCGCTCTGTATAGGTAGATTGTTTCTAGAGAGCTATGCACTTGAAGTCACCAAGGTAGGCAGTACTTTCCTTCGTCATGCATCTGCTCTTAATCTACTAGGGATGCTAATACATGGCAACTGCCACCCTCCGTTGCCTTTCAATGCATTATGACAGATTGTAGACTCGGGTCGTAGTCGTGGTACCGTTCTGAACAGAGACACTGAGACTGTTTTTAACTTCATATAACCATAGAAGAAGTACGTGAGAACAGATATATATAGTAGATGATATGGTGCCCTTCAAAAGGTTTTCATGAAATAAATAAAAATTAATTACTGAATAAATTTAGAATATTGCTTTAAATCTTGTAGCGAGGTGGGATCTTATAAAGAATATTTTTTTTTTAAATTCTATTTTACAAGTGGAGTGAAATAAATTTGACAGTGATGTCGTCCTTATTTTTTTCGCACGCCAATTTTTAAAAATATTTTTAAAGAACAAGAAGGGTCATTACTGGGTCATTCGAATGTTTGACCTCACTGATGGTATTGTGCTTCACTTAAACATTGAGGGCTTGATGATGGGTAAGTTTCTTAGCTCTTTTGGGACAGGACCTGTTTAACTTCGTGATGGTGTCCTCCTTGTAAGCAGTGTCAGCGTCCCAGATTAGTATCAATGCTTCTATGTAGGAAGCGGATGAGTGGCTTCATTATAGATTGTGAGATTCTCAAGTTGATCTATTAGTTTATTGAATTCGGAGATTAAAGATTAATAACAAAATTGACATTGCGGTGCGAAAGCGCACCGCGGAACAGTGACCCCCTAAACATTAGCAGGCCATTTACAGAATTGGACTATTAACAGTGCAGCGTGTGTACAGTTTATGCTCTACATTGGATAAAATGTGCTCACGCGAGTGCAATAGTGACATGCTTTGACTGAGATTAGACGTGCAGCATACAATGGGGGGTGGAATTGTTTTTTAGTATCGATGCGAGATTTTGAGTATAAAGCGAGAATTTAAAATTATTTACACAAGTTTTGAGCTTAGGTTGTGGGCACAAAGATCCAGGATGTTTTAAGTGAGGACCGAGCCAAGGGGATGTGCACGTTTAAATGGTTTGCTAGGTGTAAGAGCTTGACAGCAAATCATTTAACACCGGACGACAAACGCCAGTGTATGTAGGAATGATGTTTGATAAGTGTGTGGCGGCAGGGAGAGTTGAGAAGTGGCCCTAGATATCTGTGACTGTTGACGTTGGCTGATATTAAATTAATGTATGATTTGTAAATAAAAAAAAAAAAAGAAATAAGAAAAAGAATAATCAGTTAAAAACAGAATGCGCGAATATTTTTTTTGTCTCTAGCTTAACCGAGTATAGGGCGTGTTATTGCGCTGTTCTATTTGTGGATAACTAGAGGAAAGTACATTGCGTCAGCAACTCCAATAAAATCCTTTTTCAGATTGGCAAACATTAACAGCAAAGGCATTTGCTGATGGCCACGAGAGGCTCACAGAAGCCACAACGTCCGACCTTGGTTGTATTGCGTGGTTCGGTTTGTATTTTAAATGTCTTAGATAGTTGAAGATGGAGGGCAGACTATGCCTCGTGGCGCGTGCTGATAGCCTCTTTACACAAGGTGCTTATGGCAGGACTAGTGGTGCTCTGGTTCAGGGCACGTATGCTTTCGGTCTGTTTCACTTGGATGGCGCCGACAGAGTTAGTCGGTCACATAGGTTAGTGTGCAGGAGATTTGGAACAGTGGCTGAGGGAGTTTGTTGGACCACACCTGAGGGGCTATACGAGTTTAGTATTCGTTGTGTACATCGTCGTTGTGCTCGAATTTTTTTTTATTCTAGTGCAGGGCAAGCCGGCTCTCGAAGACATGCTCTGCTGGCCTGGTACGTGTCAACTAACTCCCGGAATGGCCGGAGTTGTACCTTCTTGACTCACCTGCCACGGAGCAGAATACAGGACCGAGAATGTCCCGTAATTTTCCGCTAAGGTCCGTGAAAATCGGGCCAGGTGTGTGTTATCGTAAAGGAGAATTGTTGGCACAGTTCGGCTCCAGTTTGGATCCGTGTGAGGGGTCGAATGAAGGGCATACTGCCTTATAATGGTAGAAGCTACTGAGGCAACAGACCTCTTCTGGCATTCCCAAGGTAGAGCAGTTTTGACAACTGCCAGGGATTGCAGAACGAGGTTTTTGAGAAGTAGCAGGAGGGGACTGGGTTTTGAGAAGGGGCTCCATCGTTCGGCACCTGGTTGAAGTGACGGAGTTTGAGGGCCAGAGGAGTTACTGGTTGCTGGTTGCGATCCCTTTGCAAGGCTCCACGATTGGGGTTATCGTTTGAAAACTCCGGCGTGCGGGCATCAACAGAGGAGAGAAGCAAGAGGTTCGGGCAACCCTTGCATTTTCAGTTTGACATAAGTATCACAAGAGGCAACCACCGCACAGCGCGATCAGTGCTCCAGCGTTCTTTCGACCCTTGTTTCACATCACCTTGGGCCGAACGCGCAAGCAATAAAGATCAACAAGCATCTAACTCTTTGGGGTTTTTGTGTGTGTGTTGTGTTATACTGATATATATATGATGGTGTATATAGGTTATAATGATGAGATTTTATGTGTATATATTGATATCCATATGTTTGTTTATATTATATAGTGATTTGAGGAAAAGAGAAATTGTTATTTGGTTGTTATTAGAAGCATGAAAGAAAGTGAGTGAAAACTTGAGTTGGACTATTATGTTCTAGTAACGTTCCATTTATTTTTTCCAGATATTGTCGAGGAGCTACGGTCCTCTTGATTTTATGTGTATATAAACTCAATAATACTAGTTCTTTCTTCTTCCTTGTTAAATAGGATACATGTGCTAAATCGGAGGGGTGAAGAGACGAGTTAACATTTAGGAGCGGGATGCCAAATAAGATAATAATGAAATTGGTGGAGAGTTAATAAAGGATTAATGATTTGATGAAGAGAAACGTATTAAAACCTGGTAGGGATTGTCAGAAATTATGTAACGTGAATGTATTTCTTAGCCAAGGTAGTGGTGAAGAGATTCTATTCCAGCTTGGGGTGGCGTGGGGGTATTCTTCCTGAAGGCGTTTATTTTGTTTTTGCTTCTTTTCCTCATTAACTCCTCATTCATAGAGGCTTGAAGAAGAATGCATTCTGATTATTATTCTTATACTGGAGCGACAAATATATTTCTTGATTTAAAAAAAAAATGTCTACAGGAGTATATCACAGTATTAAAGGGGTAAAAAAAAAAAAACTTGCTTTAATTATTTCGTTGGGTGTGAAAAAAAAAAAAGAAAAGAAAAAGAATTAATATATAGTTGCGTTTAATTCCGCCCCCAAAAGAGGAATGAGTGGTGGAATAAAATTAAATTTTGCCTGGTGCAAAATTGATGGTGTACAATGTTCAAGAAGAAAGGGAGGAGAAAGTAAAAATATGTTGGGCGTCAAGAAAGACAATGAGATAGAAGGACAAGAGTAGTTGATGAAAGAACGAATATAATTATTACAACACGTCTTTTTTTCACTGCTTTCCTTAATTTCACACACGATTCGGGAGTTCACATGCGACACACCACACACAGCAATTTTCAAGGTTTGCATAGATATGCAAATAAAAGGTGTATTATTGTTAGATAATTTTTTTTTTTGTTTTGTTTTTTGGTAGAGTGATTGTGTTGATTAAACGTTTGTTGTTGTTGGTTATGTATGTAATAAGTTGTTAAAAAAAGCCGGGCTTCTTTATTTGGGATAAAGAGAAGCGCGCAAGGAGACTTACAAATATGTAGTGTTGCTTGTATATCTGTCTTTTTTATATATGTATATACCACACTTGATGTTGTTGAGTGTCTTAGAATTTGGCAAATGCGTTTTCTATCCTGTTTTTTACCCGTATATTTAGTTGCATAACGATAAATCTGTTCTTCTTCCCCAAACAGAAAACAGCATAATTCATATTTTTTACCCATCGTCTTGTTAATATCTGATTTTGTTTTTTTTTGGAAGAAGCTGATGTGACAGTCGAGCGTAAACACCCGAAATTGTGGTAGCAATGAAGAACTATTTATTTTAAAAAATATAGGGATAAATCTCTTCCTTTGTCTCGTTTGTAAATAGGAATTATCTTAGGTTAACCAACAGGTTATTTTCTTATATTTTTTTCTTTATTTATAACGTTATTTTTTTAAGAGTTAAATACAATCAAAACATTTTGATTTTAAACTAGGGTTCTTTCTTTTTTTTTTCTTCTTCTTCTTTCCAACAAGCAAGCCGCACAGGGCTGTCTGAGTATACACAGTTAAATATTTTATCAACAATATCCTTTTTTAGTCATCAATCATCGATTTCTTCTGTTCTCCCTTTAAATCATTTAGGACGACCCGGTTGATGATGTTGTGACCATGTCAGTTGAAAGTTATCGAATTCCTCCCACCCATGAGCCTTTTTTCTCTTGTTAATTATTTGTTGATAATGTGAGTGGTGATGCTGTGTGCACTGTTTGTTGTGTGTGTGTTGTCCGTCCGTCGGTCTCGGTGTATGCCATCCCTCTCACTCAGTCGGCCGTCCTGCTAACATAAAAATCAACGGCAGCTGCGTTCAAGCATGTCGACTATCCCACCACCTCCCATTAAAATGGACGTCACATCTCGTCAATAACTGCGAGATTGCACGAGACTTTGGAGTCTCCCTCTACATTATTGAGATTTTTTTTAAATAAAATTTTTATTTAATAAATTTGTTTACTTTTTAAAAACCTTAAAACTTACTTTTTTTACCAAATTATTACTTTTTAATATTTAAAAAAAATTCACCTTCTCTACCTTTAACTGGTTTTTTTTTTTACTTGTCAATTACTAAGTTAAGTTACCTTTTATTAAGTTTTATGTTTATTTTCATTCATAACTACTTAATTAAAAAAAATAAAAATTCATTAAAATAAAAACTTCTACAATGTGAAAGCTGTTCAGTATTTTTATTCGCTTTTAGTAAATAACTGGTTGTAAAAAAATGCATGTCCATCGCCCGATGTTTAGCCTTCGAGTTAAGAAATAGTTCTAGCGAATTTTCGTTTCTTGATGGAAAATGCTTCCATATCAATTTTTTTCCTCTGAAATTGAACATATACGAAATAATAATAAAATATCTCTACTACTTGGCGATAAACTTGAATGATAAATCAGTCATAAAACAGCAATTGGAGCTTTTGAAATTCGAGTGTTATTCACAAGTGAAACGTGAAGGCGCGTGGAATACTTTAGCGAATGATTGCTGTGATTAGGTTGGTTTCCGGAACATGCTAAGAGGCTTACTTCGGAGACGATTGTTAAGTGGATTGAGAAGCATTTAGAAAAAATCCCGAAAATTGCTGGCCCATATTTGAAGTTGTATGTGATAAAATTCCGGTAAGTGTTTGTGACCGTTTTTGATGTGTTTACCAAAATGTTTGCTGGGGAAACGGAAGTGAAGTAGATTAATGTCCTTTTCCGTTTTTAAACACATGCAACTTCCGTTGCTTTGTTGCTCCATAGCTTCGCAATGGCGCGTCTATTGCCAAGCTTGGACATCGCCGCTCACAATTCTCACACCGTTTATTGCATTTATTTTCGAATTCTCACTTCTCATTTCCCCCTGTATAATTCACTCTATCCTACGTCTCAACAGACAATCCAATATGAAAACTGGAGATATCGCTTTTCGCCTTTGTTCTATCAATCCTAACGACTCCTGTAACAGCTACTTTTTTCAAAAGAATCACGCCTCGCATTTGTTGTATCCGGGATGACTAAGCAATTTCTATGAGTTGAGTTTGTTTTATTTTCTTTGGTTTTTTCAATGATTACCTGGCTTGGCGCTAGAGCTTTACTTATGTCTTGTTTGACTACTATTAAGCTAGTCAGGTATTTAAGATATGATATTCAGTATGGGCTTTTTTTAAAAATTTGTGTGATGCGTTGAAGGTTTTGTTTCATAGTCATGTGTTCTTCCTATAAGTGTTTGGAGGGACCATATTGCACCAAGGATGTTTTCTACACGCGACACTTTCATATTTTCCGTTGTTGGTTAAATTCTCGCAAATATGATGTTTTCTCCTCTAATTTATTGGACTTGAAAGTCTTGTAAATACTGGTTTTAATTAAATTTTGGATGATATGTTTATAGTATGGTGCGTGTCGGAACGAATCTCCAGGATACTACTGGAGTTACATTAACTTAGCCACACGTAGAGTCTTTCTTTCTTTCTTCCTTTTTTTCCGTTATCATAGGTCGTAAACGTTTTTTAACACATTTTTTCCCATGATTTAGGTCAAGTTTGGACTCGTATCTTAGTGGAAATGTTTATTTAAAAAATTGTTCCTTTTTTTTTTTGTTTTCCTTTTTTTTTTTCTTATTTAATTTTAAACTGTTTAATTGGTCTTTCTTTCTGCCAACATTTATTATTTATTTTAAGCGTACTTTAATAAACTGCTTAAATGACTTCAATATCTGGTTCTCCTTGGTTATTTTCCATACTATCTCGGGAATGTCATTTCTTTACTAGTAACAGTATTTTAAAAAATTTGAAGGTAATTGTATATTAATGAATATTATCTTTGTGCTATACCTATGAGTAATTCAAGCAAATTTCCTATACCAGAAAAACCCAAATATTCAAGAACGTAAAAGTGATGCTCTCTAGATCAAACATTTAGAAACAAATATACTATTACTTCAAATTTTTAATATGTACTTAGTTAAGCAGAAATGACATTTCCGATAGTATTGGAAAATAACCAAGAGAACCAGAATATTCGAATGTTTAAGCAGTTTTTGAAAAGACGTAAAATAATATAAAGTGTGCGAAAGGAAAGACCAATTAAACAGTTTAAATTAAATAAGAAAACAAAAAAGAACAAAAAAAAAGGAAAATTTTTAAAATAACATTTCACTAAAAACGAGTCCATACTTGACACAATCGGAAACTCTGTAAAATTAACGACCTATAAAGGAAAAAAAGGAAGAAAAAAGAAAGATCTACGTTGTAAGTTAAATGTATCTAGTAGATATCTGGAGATTATCGTCACGCCCATAACATAAAAAATATCCCAAATTTAATAAACAGGTATTTACAAACTTATGTCAATAAATTGAGAGAAAACATCATTTTGGAGGAATTTTAACCAAAACGAAAATATTGAAAGTGTCCCGCGTGTGAAAAATCTTGGGTGCAATATGGCTCCCTCAACTATAGGCGAAGAACACGATGAACTGAACAAAACCCAAAACGATCACATTTTAAAAAGCATACTGAAATATTATTAAATAACTGACAGACTAAGTAAGTAAACAAGAATAGAGTAAAGCGGTAATATGAAAACAAAAAATAAAAACAAATCAACTTGAATTGCTGTCAGGTACAAAATGCGAAGTATTTTTTTGAAAAAAAGGTAGCTGTTACAGAGTCGGTTAGTTTGAAGTACTAGAACAAAGGCGAAGGGATATTTCCAGTTTCATATTGGATTGTCTGTTGAAGGTAGGATAGAGTGAATTATACAGGGAAATGAGAAGTGAGAATTCGAAATAAATGCAATAAACGGTGTGAATTTGTGGCGGGCGATGCCAAGCTTGCAATAGACGGCCATGCGAAGCTGAGCAAAAGCAACGGAAGTTGCATGTGTTTAAAACGGAAAAGGACATTAATCTACTTCACTTCCGTTTCCCCAGACAACATTTGGTAAACACATCAAAAATCGTCACAAACACTTACCGGAATTTTATCACTACAACTTCAAATATGGCCAGCAATTTTCGGGATTTTTTCCCTAAATGTTCTCTAATCCACTTAACAATCGTTCTCCGAAGTAAGCTTTAGCATGTTCCGGAAACCAACCTAATCACAGCAATCATTCGCTAAAGTATTCACGCGCCTTCACGTTTTCACTTGTGAAAAACACTCGAATTTCAAAAGCTCCAATTGCTGTTTTATACTGATTTTATCATTCAAGTTTATCGCCAATAGAGATATTTTTATTATTTATTTCGTATATGTTCAATTTCAGAGAAAAAAAATTGATATGGAAGCATTTTTTCATCAAGAACGAAAATTCGCTAGAACTATTTCTAACTCGGAAGGCTAAACATCGGGCGATGGACATGCATTTTTCTACACACAGTTATTAAAAAAAGCGAATAAAAATACTGAACAGCTTTTCAATTGTAGAAGTTTTTTATTTTAATGAATTTATTTTTTAATAAATAGTTATGAATGAAAATAAACATAAAACTTAATAAAAGGTAACTTAACTTAGTAATTGACAAGTAAAAAAAAAAAAATCCAGTTAAGGGTAGAGAAGGTGAATTTTTTTTTAAATATTAAAAAGTAATAATTTGGTAAAAAAAAAGTAAGTTTAAGTGTTTTAAAAAGTAAACGAAATTTATTAAAAAAATTTTATTTAAAAAAAAATCTCAATAATGGTAGAGGGAGACTCAAAAAGTCTCGTGCAATCTCGCAGTTATTGACGAGATGTGACGTCATTTTAATGATGGAGGTGGTGTAAGTCGACATGTGACAACGACAGCTGCCGTTGATTTTATGTTAGCAGGACGGCCGACTGAGTGAGAGGGGGATTGGCATACACCGAGACCGACGGACGGACAGACACACATACAAACAGTGCACACAGCATCACCACCCACATTATCAACAAATAATAACAAGAAAAAAAGGGCGTCATGGGCTGGGGAGGAATCGGATAACTTTCAACTGACATGGTCACAACATCATCAACCCGGGTCGCTCCTAAATTGATTTAAAGGAGAACAGAAGAAATCGATGATTGATGACTAAAAAAGGATATTGTTGATAAAAATTTAACTGTGTAATACTCAGACAGCCCTGTTGCGGCTTGCTTGTTGGAAAGAAGAAGAAGAAAAAAAAAAAGAAAGACCTAGTTTAAAATCAAAATGTTTGTGATTGTATTTAACTCTTAAAAAAAACGTTATAAAATAAGAAAAAATATAAGAAAATAACCTGTTGGTTAACCTAAGAATAATTCCTATTTACAAACGAGACAAAGGAAGGATTTATCTCTCTATATTTTTAAAATAAATAGTTTCTTCATTGCTACCAAATTTCGGTGTTTACGGTCGACTGTCACATCAGCTTCTTCCAAAAAAAACAAAAATCAGATATTAAACAAGACGATGGGTAAAAAAAATGAATTATGCTGTTTTCTGTTTGGGGAAGAAAGAACAGTTTCGTTATGCAACTAAATATACGGGTAAAACAGGATAGAAACGGCATTGCCAAATTCTAAGACACTCAACAACATCAAGTGTGGTATATACATATATATAAAAAAGAAGATATACAAGCAACACTACATATTTGTAATCCTTCTTGGCGCTTCTCTTTATCCCAAATAAAAAGCCCGGGCTTTTTTTAACATACATAACAAACAACAACAACGTTTAATCAACACTAATCACTCTACCAAAACAAAACAAAAAATTATCTAACAATAATACACCTTTTATTTGCATATCTATGCAACTTTGTGTGTGTGTGTGTGTGTGTGTGTGAAATTAAGGAAAGCAGTGAAAAACGTGTTTCGTGTAATAATTTATTCGTTCTTTCATTCACTATTCTTGTCGTTCTATCTCATTTGTCTTTCTTGACGCCCAAACTATTTTACTTTCTCCTCCTTTCTTCCTTACATTGTACACCATTCATTTTCACAGGCAAAATTTAATTTTATTCACCACTCACTCCTCTTTTGGGGGCGGATTATAACGTATATATATTATCTTTTTCTTTTTTTTTTTTTTTCAACCAACGAAATAATTAAAGGCAAGTTTTTTTTTTTTTTTACCCCTTTTAAAACTGTGATAATACTCCTGTAGACATTTTTTTTTTAAATTCAAGAATAATTTGTCGTCCAGTATAAGAATAATAATCAGATGCATTCTTCTTCAGCCTCTTATGAATGAGGAGTGAGGAAAAGAAGAAAAAAAACCTTCAGAAGAATACCCCCACCCACCCAAGTGGATATAGAATTCTTCACACTACTTGCTAAAATAATTCTACTTACATATTTTCTGACAATCCCTACAGGTTTAATACGTTTTCTCTTCATTCAAATTTTATTTATTATTCCACCATTTCATTATATTTTATTTTGTATCCCGCTCTAAAATGTTAACTTGTCTCTTACCCTTGGCCTATTATAGCAAGTATTATTCAACAAGGAAGGAAGAAAGAAAGTATTATTGATTTATATACACTAAAAAGAGGACGTAGCTCCTCGAAATATCTGGAAAATAAATGGAACTTAGAACATAATATCCAACTCAGTTTTTCACTCTCATTTCTTTCATGCTTCTAATAACAACCAAAAAATTATTTTCTCATAAATATATAATATAAAACAAACATATTAGATATAATATATACACAATAAAACTCATACATAATATATATATATACATATATATATATATACACACACACACACACAAAAAAGCCCCAAAGAGTTAGATGCTTGTTGATCGTATTGTTGGCGTTGGCCAAGGTGATGTAAAAAGGGGAATGAACGTGGACAATGATCGCGCTGTGGTGGTTGCTTGTGAACTTAGTCAAATGAAAATGCAAGGGGTTGCCGACCTCTTGCTTCTCTCTTGTGATGCCCGACCGGTTTTCAAAGATAACCCCAACTGCCTGGGTGGCAACAGCAACCAGCCTCTGGCCTCAAACTCCGTCACCTTCACCAGGTGCCGAGATGGAGCCCTTCTCAAAACCCAGTCCCTCTTGCTACTTCTCAAAAACCTCTCTTCATCCCTGGTCAGTTGTCAAAAGCTAGGGGATGGAGGAAGTGTGGCCAGTAGTAGTAGTAGCAGTATGCTTTCATCGGACCTCAACACCAAATGGGCAGATGTGCCAAACCATATACACACTCTGGCCGATATTGTCACGGACCTTACGGAAAATTCTGGACATTCGGCTTATTTAGTGGGCAGTGAGTCACGAAGGGACAACTCCGGCCATTCCGGGGTTAGTTGACCGTTACCAGGCCAGCAGAGCATGTCTCGAGGCCCGGCTTGCCTGCACTAGAATAAAAAAATCAAAAACTGACGAACTGAACCCTCAGGTGTTGGTCCAAATATGCAGCACACTGTCCAAGAATTTGGCCATAATGACCGATATCTGTCGGCATGCCAGTGAACAGACCAAAGATCGTGCTGACCAGGACCAGTTCAAACACTGTGTGAAGAGTTTAACGGCCACGGCTAGTTGCCTCATTTCAAGTATTAAGACATTTAAAAACAAACCAACCCCAATAAACCAAGGTCGGTGTGTGGCTTTCTGTGAGCCTCTCGTGGCATCAGCAAATGCCTTTGTAATGTTTGCAATCGAAAAGGAATTTATTGGAGTTGCTGCTGTACTTTCGTCTGAATCCAAAGAACAGCAAACAGCTATACTCGGTAAGTAGAGACCAAAAAAATATTGCATTTGTTTTAACTGATTATTCTTTTTTTTTCTTTTTCTTTTTTTAAATTTACAATAATACATTATTTAATATCAGATCAACAGTCAAGATTCTACATCTCAACTCTCCTACCCCACACTATTTACTAACATTATAATACATGGGCGCTTTGCGTGGTGTAAATGATTTTGTAAGCTACACTAGCAAACCATTAAAAGTGAATCCTTGGGTGTCCCATAAAACTGATCTTGTGCCACAACTAAGCAAAACTTAGTAAATAATTAAAATTCTCGTTTATTACTAAAATTCGCATGTATACTAAAAAAAATTACCCCCATGTATGGGATCCTAATCTAGCAAAGATGGCACATCATAGCGAGATTTTAATTAGAGCAATAAACGTAACATGCACTGTTAAGTCCAATTTGTAACTGGCTGATAATGTTAGGGGGGTCACTGTTCGCGCCGAATGTCATTTTTGTTATTATTTTAATCATCCGAATTCAATATATAATAGATAAACTGAAATGCTAATTATAATGAACCCTTTCATTCCTTCCTAAATAGAAGCATTGATATAATCCTGGACTGCTGTTAAAGGAGGAACCCAATGAGTTAACAGGTTGTCCCAAAAGAGTAAGAATTTACCATCATCAAGCCCTCAATGTTTGAAGTGAAGAAATACCATAGTGAGTCAACATCGAATGACCCAGTAATGACCCTTCTTGTTCTTAAAAAAATATTTTTAAAAATGGGAAAAAAAGGGAATCTACTGTCAATTTATTTCATCACTTGTAAAATAAAATTTTAAAAAATAAAATATTTTTATAAGATTCCCACCTCGCTCCAGATTTAAAGAATATTAATTTATTCAGTCATTTGAATTTTTATTTATTTCATGAAAACCTTTTGAAGGGCACCAAGTATTTATATTTATGTTCTCTTACTTTCGTATGGTTGAGTTACAGTCAGTGTCCTGTTGGTACCACGTAAACCAGTACAATCTGTCATATACTTGAGAGAGGAAGGAGGTGGGCATTGCCATGTAATCCCCAGTAATTAGAGAGATGCTACGAAGGAAAGTACTCCTACCTTGGTGACTTCAAGTTGATAGGTCTTAGAAAACATCTACCTATACAGAGGGTTGTAAAGAGTTTTTTTTTTCATCACCCCCCCCCCCCCCAAAAAAAAAAAAAAACACCACACAAAAAAACAAAAACAAAAAAAACAAAAAAAACTTTTCATTGAAACCTAATAGGTTAGTTTGCTCGTCTTGCAAACCAATCTTCAATTTAAATAAAATTTATTTTATTTGTTTATTTATACATTTAATTTATTTGTTGTAAACATGATTGACCAATCCACAGGGTTTAATGATAATTCCGTATTTACCGGTGTATTAGAGGTACATTTAAATTTTTAAAAATGAAAAAATTTAATCAATATTACATTGTGTCCAATGTGTTGGTAATAGTATTATTATGACTAGGGGACCGAATACCGAAATTCAAAATGAACAATTAAATGTCTTAGGTAAGTTTCAGTAGGCACTATGTCCTGAGGACATATATACAAATACCATTTTAGTTCAAGTTCATGCATCTTACATATATAGTATATAGCCTGTTGCTAAATCAAATATTTTATAACTTGTGATTCATCCCCACCAACAGGCTACGGTTCGAGTTCATTCGCCAGTGTAGTGAATAGATTGTTGTGATGTTAGTTATTTACTAAGCTTAGCTTAGTTGTGACACAAGACCGCAAGTATGGGTCACCTAATGAGAATCGAACTCGCTAATAATAATGGTTCGCTAATCCAGCTTGCTAACCATTACACTTACGACGTAGTGACTACGTGAATGTTTGTTGCATTTAGTCCAGGTTAAAATCGCGGTAAGGGTAACCCGAAGTCGAACTCTTTTAGACTATTTTTCCGATGCAGGTATCATTGTGGAACGAGAGAAGTCTTGCTAAACGGGCCTGGATTCATCTCCTTCAACGAGACTTTTGTCGTTCCCCAATGATACCTGCGTCGGAAAAATAAAGTCTTAAAAATTTCGGTTTCGGGTTACCCTTACTGCGCTTTTAACCTGGATTAACTTGACAACCCTCTTTGCTGCTTTTGCGTTTTATTTATTTTTGGACTGTATTCCATTAGAGATGGAATATGCAAATAGAAAAGAGAAATTGGTCTTAGATAAAACTGTACCGAAGAAGCCTACTAATACATTTGTTGTGTACAAGCCAATTAAAGGATCTATATTTTAACCAGATTAGATTTAACCACACTTCTCATGTATTGTGGATTTATTTTATTTTTTATGAAGAGAAAAATCGTTTGTCACCCAATTTTAGTAGCCGTTTTACTAAGCTTAGTTTAGAAGTATGGGAATACCCATTGAGAATTGAACCCGCTAGTAATCATTTACTAGAGTTTAGTTTGGCCCAAGGCTAGAAATATAGAGCACTCAGTGAGAATATAACTCACTAGCAATGGTCTATTACACCGTTACTGTACCTTATAAAACTAAGCCTAGCTTAGTTTTGGCACAAAGCCAGAAATATGGGGCACCCAGTGAGAATTTAACTCGCTAACAATGCACTGTTACAGTACCCTATAAAACTAAGCCTGGTTTACTTTTGGCAAGAGGCAGAGATGTTAATAGGTACGTGTCCTGCATCCCTAACACACACAAAATTAAAAGGATGTAGTGAAATCGTATTCATGTGTCCCAGTATTTTTCTTTTTTCTTCCCTCACCATTTCAAGCTAGCTGTAAATACATTTCAACAGTTTCTTAGGAATGAATTACACAGGATAGGTTACAAGGTAGGAGTTAGCCGGCTTTAGTTGGGACACATAAATTTTCCCGGTGACTTCTTCAAAGAACATGTGCGTCCCAGGACATACTAAAACAAAAAGCTATCAGCATCACTGCAAGTGTACAATTATGGGTCATCCAGTGAGGATCGAACTTGGTAGTCACCCAACCCTGCCGCCACGGGCAGAATATGACACTAGGTCAATTTTTAAGTGGAGTAAAGCTGATCTGAAACCCGTTTTCCTTCTCCACAACTGGTTGCCTAACCAAGGCTAAAGAAGCTTGGGGGAGGAGAGAAGAGAGGGATTCATTTCTTTCCTAAGAGCATTAGCATGAAGTGAAATGCAAACAGCCTCATCCAGGATTTGAACTCCAGTCAAAGTTGGTAGTAACCAAATCTATGAGATTAGATTGTTTACTTGTTTACCATTACAACCGCAAGGAGATACCCTCGTGTTAATAGCACCTTTCCTTTTTGTGCATATATTCTAATAGAAATATTGTATGAAATGAGTAGTTGCTGAGAAACCTTGTCGCATTATATCAAACACGACACATACTTGTGATTTTCTTATAAAATAAGGGGGGGGGGGCTTCAATTGCTCAAGAAGTTTGTAAGTAGTAGAATGATAAACAAGCTTAACTGAACTAGCAAGAATATGCACCCTTCATGTGTAAGTATTTAAGTTTTAATATAATGAAGGTAATTTTCACCTTTAGTTGTCAAAATTCCTAGCAAATAAGGCAATTAGAGTAACCTCCCTTGACTTTCACTTTGAACCAAGCCGGTAGCTATTTTGAAAGTCTCCGTGCGAAATAAACAAATCTTAGAAACTTTTTCGAAAACAATACAACTGCATGCTTTAACACAAAAATATCGTAAAATGTGTTCTTAATAACAATTAAGTTCATTTCAGATTATGCGCATGCACAATTTTATGCTAGGAATTGACAACTAAAGGTGAAAATTACCATAATGAAATATAATAAATTTTAAACACTAACAAAATTAAATAAGATTACACTTGTTTAATTATATTTTAATTGGTTTCTATATAAATTATTCATAGGATTGATTTTAGTATGCTGGAGAATAAAACAATGATATTATAGATTAATAACACCAAGTAATTATTTATTAAACCCGGTTTTGCTAAAACCAGTATGATAATTAACCACACCATATTTTATGTAAACCTTTATTTCTTAGTGATATATAAGACACATTGCAGGATTTTAAATGGGCTAATAACTCAGCCTTCGGGACGGGGGTCTGGTGGTTTCGGCCACTGGACTATTGTAAATTAACAGCGGGATCCCAGGGGGCTATTCTCAAAGGGGCAATGCCTGCCCCATTGATTTAAAAGGGCAGAGCTGGGTTTATTGCCCAGTGCCTGAGGTGCTCTCTTTGAGGGGGAATGCCAACGGGATCTATGCATTTTTTGCTTCCCATGAGCTTCGGTTCGTGGGTGATCCCACATTAAGAGAGCCTTGTGTCACACCCGCATATGTGGGATGTGTGGTAAATACCTTAATAACATGGGCTGTTTTGAAGCAAATCCAACTCTGATTTTCATAGATATCATTAACAAATAAGATTTTTTCTATGTATTAAGGATTTTGTCTATAGATTAAATACTCATTGATAAACTTAGGCAAATTCCTGAGGGTGTTGTGACATAAGCAGTGACATAGTTTTGGTTACAAACAGACACACATAATCTCCATTATAATAAGATATGTATTCAGTTAAAGAATGTTTACTGAGATGCTTAGACTTTGGTATAATGAATGAATGAAAGGCTTTGGTATAATGAATGAATGAAAGACTTTGGTATAATGAATGAATGAAAGACTTTGGTATAATGAATGAATGAAAGACTTTGGTATAATGAATGAATGAATGACTTTGGTATAATGAATGAATGCAAAAACATCGTTTTACTAAAAAGAAAAATGAATGAAAATAAGAAAAGAAAAAGAATCCTCTATCTTTGCCAAAAAAAAACAACAAAAAAAAACGAAGGAAAATGAATGACAATAACAAAAATGCTTTTGCGTTATCTTTTCTTGGTTTGGTTTCTTTGTTTAATGGCCTATCAACCTTCATGGGTTATTCAATGCCAAAGTCAGTCTTTTAGAAAAACAGTAGTGGTACCACCTAACCCATAGTTGGGGGATGAGGGATTTCATACCAAAAGATATTTGTTCAAAAGTGAATGTAATAAAGTGTAACTGGTGTTCAAACTTGCTTACTATGACTAGCAAATATATGCACCCTCCGAGTGCAAGCATTTAAGTTTTAATATAATAAAATATCATATTAAATTAGAAAGGCTAATGAAACTGAATAAGAATGCAGATAAAAAAATTGGAACAGAGGGGGTATGATTGAAAAATAGAACAACTTTGAAAGTAACTCTTCCATCATTTTCCATTACTCCCCTCTTTCATTGGTAAATTTTCCTAATTTAACTATTTAGTTAAAATAGGAAGTAAAGAATAATATTAGTTATTTCTTCTTGTTAATGGATTTCTTTTAAGATTTGTCCCCGAGATTTTTGCTCATATTCAAAAAGATAAGACCAAACAATTAGAAATCAATAATACTAAGCATATATTTATTAAAATCAAATTTTTAAGATCAATATGCAAATCAGCCTTCCAATTCACACTGTAAACCTCTATTTTGTTGTATATATAAATACAATTGCATGTTATTAGTATGTATATATGGTCAACAGTATTAATGATGTAAAACAATTTTATCAATAATTGAGGTTTAAATAAAAATAAAATTATAGAGAATGTGATGTGAATAACGAAGGGAATTGTGATTTGTATAGTAATATAGTTTCGGTTACAGACAGACAAGCACACAATCTCCATTATAATAAGAGATGTATGTTAACCACTATGTCACAGGGACTCCCCCCCCCTTAGGATGGAGGATTATTATTTTATCTATAGAGATATTACTATGTGAAGAAAAGGTGGAAATGAATCTGACAGAATGTGATATTATGAAAAATTGAAAAAAACACAAGTTCATAAATAAGTAAAGTAAAGTCGTCGGGGCGGCCTAAAGTCGGTATCAGCCAATCAGCGAGGGAGTCTATCCCCTTTTCAATAGCGCTAGACCAAGGATAGTTTTTTTAGCATCTGAGGTGGGGTGCCACACCTACCATCAGCTTTTTACTTTACCACACAGATCCCTGTGCTACTCATACGCTGAGTTGGCAAGGACCGGTATTGAACTAGGAACCTTGTGGTTTCTAGCCGAACGCTCTACTGACTGAGCTATCCCGGCCCCTAAAGTAATGTTTATTTCGCATCGAAACACTGCAGATCAGGCGAAATAAACATTACTTTATTTATGAACTTGTGTTTTTTCAATTTTTCATAATATCAGATATTACTATATAACTTTATAGTAAAATATATATTATTTACCAAAAACCGTTTGTATATATTAGTGATAATACATGAATTTAAACTTATACCTTGATTAAATTCTACTATTACTCATTATCTAGTGGATATGTTTAGGTTTCTTTGTTTAATGGCATATCAACCTTCATGGTTTATTTAATGCCAAAGTCATCCTTGTAGAAGAACAGTTGTGGTACTATTTAACTCATAGCTGAGAGGATGAGGGAATTCATACCTTTCCTGATGTTACAGTCCAGCACACTATGCTGTCTTTTCGGTAATCATAAACTTTGGTTTAGTAAATTCCTACTGTAGTGATTGTCTGCCCCTGCACTACCATAAAATTATGCTTGCGCATCATCTGAAATGAACTTAATTGTTATTAAGAACACATTTTATGATATTTTTGTGTTAAAGCATGCAGTTGTATTGATTCGAACAAGTTTGTATTTTTTTTGTTTATATCGTACGATAATTCAAAATGTGCTTTGGTTTAGTAAATTCTTGCCATAAAATTATGCTTGCACATTATCTGAAATGAACTTAATTGTTATTAAGAACACATTTTGAATTCTCGTACGATATAAACAAAAAAATACAAACTTGTTTGAATCAATACAACTGCATGTTTTAACACAAAAATATCATAAAATGTGTTCTTACTAACAATTAAGTTCATTTCAGATAATGCGCAAGCATAATTTTATGGTCAGAATTTACTAAACCAAAGTTCAGGATTACCGTCTTTTCATGATCTAATAAATTGTTATATACCCTACCTATGAACATTATTAGATATGTCCCAATCCTCATAAATACAGAAGTATTATGCTGACTGGGTAGTCTTCTTATACCACTAGCAGTGGTTTACCTTTCTTCATGCCGCTGGCAAATATTGTATTTTTTAATGTTATAAAGATTGCATTTCATTTCCAACCTCCGTTTTGGTTATTTCTCATTTAGTAACCTTTCTTAGGTTACAACATAAGTTAAATGATTTTTTTTAGTTTTTAATCAAACATCTAATTTGTAGGGATTGTGTTAAATTATATATTTGTACTAATAGTTTGGTTCACCTTTTCATCTGGGCTTTATTGAAGTCGGTCAGTCAGTATACTGTTGGTTTGGACAACAGCAACTGGCTAAGCACAACTAACTAGTGCCCAAAACAACTGATACTTATGGGATTCAAGAATAGTCCATTCATGTATTTGTTTGATTCCATTCCTTGAGTCCTGATTGGCCGCTTAGTTTCTATTGTGTTATGAGGCTTCATAAATACTCTGGCATTCTGCAGTAGGATTGCAGCAAGGTTAGATCTGTATTGAGTTACAGCTACTTGTTGCCTTGTCTTACCAATTTGACGGTAATTGGAACTTAGTATAATTATTCTACAGGCTTGAAATACACTGTATCCTCTGCGGAAGGATAAGACCCTCCTGTTTATGACACTAAACTGCATCTGATTATGAGGCTCCAGTTCTGGATATCTAGGGAGTGTGGAGTACTCCTTCATTGCTATTACTCCCAGGTCCACTCACTACTAGAGTGGTAGTACCTGTTAATAGATCTGTTTAAAAATGATTAGTGTTGGATAGGAATACTTGAAACCATATAACAGTGGTGTGAAAACATAATAATTAATCAAATAAGGTCTGATTTAAAAGAAAAAATGATATCAATGGAACGTTATGATTAGCACAACTTAGGTAATCTGATCTATGCAGTAAAGTATCTTGGAGCTGGTGGTTGGTGTGGCGCTCCACTTCAGTAAAAAACAATCTCCCTGGTCTAGCACAAGTGAAAGGTGATAGACTCCCTTGGTGTTTTCGGCTGATACCGACAATAGGCCACTCTGCAGACTATAGAAAATACAAACATAGGCTGTTTTTTTTTTTGTTTTTGTTTTTTAAATATATATATATATATATGATGTTGACAGGTATTACACTCTACTCTAAGATTTCTCTGAGAGAGATATTACATCTCCAATCATCTTTTTAGTAACTTTTAACTCCTTGTCTACTTTAAACCGCTCACAGTGGCTCTCCCACCAAAGTACAAAAACTGATAGTTAGTTCATTATAATTGAGCAGAAGGACTCGGATTACAATATTTCATGTGACTTCTATAATGTATCATCCAAGTTTATTGTTAACTATATGATTGAGTCTAATGGAATGTCAACCTGTCTAGGGTTATTTTATGCCCAGAGATTAGGGAATCATATTGATTTTATGTTCATATTTATACTTTTTGTGTAGTTAACTCTTTGCCTACTCACAGTGGCTCACCCAAGCAATGTACAAAAACTGATGGTTAGTTCATTATAATTGAGCAGAAGGACTCCGATTACAATAACAGAGATGCTAATAGGTACAAATCCTGCATCCCTGACGCACAAAAATCTAAAAGGACGCAGTAAAATCGTATCCATGTGTCTCAGTGTTTTTTCTTTTTTCTTCCCTCACCATTTTAAACTAACTGTAAATACATTTTAATAGTTTCTTAGAAATGAATTACACAGGATAAATTCCAAGGTAGGAGTTAGACGGCTTTAGTTGGGACCCATACATTTTCTTGGAGACTTATTCAAAGCAAATATGTGTGTCCCAGGACACACTAAATTAAAAAGCTATCACCAATAATACTGCAATAATATTAGGATTTTATTTGAATAGAATGAGTTTTGAAGTGAATAGATAGTGAACTTTGAAATATCCCATCATACAGGTAAAAAATACCAAGAAAATTTGGTACAGCCATGGGGTGGAAATTTAGTAGGTCCCTTTGGTTTGACTTGTGTTCAGCATCACAGACTCATAATCTCTTTGGGAAAGGTTTTTTTTTTTTGCATTGCCACAAGTACAGTACAGAGTGATGTTTATTTATTTAAGCACCATAGCCCCACTAAAGTCAGCAGCCAAACAGGACTCGGGGAATGGTGTCACCTATATGCAAATATTTGAATTCAGTTTTCCTTTTCTTAGACTCATTGCATAACCAAGGCTAAAGAACTCTATCTGCCCTACTATTTAACCATAGCTGTGAGGAGAAGAGATGGATTTGTGCTTTTCCTAAGGGCATTAGCACAAAGTGAAACACAAACAGCCTTGTCCAGGATTTGAACTCTGGTTGCAGATTCCATTTCGCTAACAGTCAAATAGATTTGTTTAAAAATTATTCATATCAAAATGTAAAAATGAACAAACAGTGAATACAATTCCCTAACCCTTAGGATTACAGTCAAGTCATGCTGAAGGTACTGGTTCCCATTAGATCACCGAAGTTAAGCAGTGATGAGCCTGTTCAATACTTAATTGGGTGACCACTTAAGCAGCCACAGGTACTGTAAGCAACCTGAGTCCTTTGTTCATCAAAATGACTTGAAAGAGGGTGCTGTAAAACAACCAATCAACCTAACCTCTAGGCATAACATAACCCTAGATGGGTTGACATGCTGTTAAAATCAATTTATCAATCAAGGCTAAAGAAACTACTCTGCCTGACTATTTACCATAGCTGGGATTTTATGCATGTCAACCTTTTTGGGTTATTTTATGCCGAAGACATTTTGTTTTTCAAAAATCTTTTCTAAACTCAACATTCCCTTTTTTTTTTTTCAATATTTTTAAAAAGACATTTTTTCTATTTAACCTATAGATGATACCCTAATAGGTACTACCACTCGTCAGTGAACCTGGGAGTAATGGCAATGAAGGAGTACTCCACACACCCCAGAGCTCCAAAAATTGGAACTTCACCACTAGATGCAGTTTAACATCATACCCAGGACAGGGGTGGGGGACAGAAGATATGGGTTCATGCCTTTCCCAAGGGCATTAGCATAAATATAAACAGCTTTGTCCAGGATTTCCACCCTGGTCACTGTTTTCATTTCCGATGACAATAACCATTACGCTAAATGCACCTCCTGACTAAATGACTGGGAATATGTGAACAAGTACAAAAAGTTCGATGTAAGTAAAGGAAATAAAATAGAAAAATTAAAGGTAATCTGAACATTAGCTACATAAATGAGAGTAACCTCCCCTTGTTTATTTCACTTTGAGGAAGCCATATGTTTTGGATGGCCATTTTCATTTCACCATAAATCTACACTGAAAATATGAATTTGTTTGAATCAATACAACTAAATGTTTTAACACGAAAATATCATAAAAATGTGTTCTTAATTGTGCTTGTGCATTATTTGAAATGAACTTAATTGTTATTAAGAACACATATTATGATTGTGTTAAAACCTACAGTTGTATTGATTATGGTGAAATGAAAATGGCTGACCAAAACAGACGGCTTCCTCAAAGTGAAAGAAACAAGGGGAGGTTACTCTCACTTATGTAGCTAATGTTCAGATTGCCAAATTAAATTCTTATTAACTCTTTACCTACCAAATTTCCCCCATGGCTGTACTTTCCATTCAACTAGTTCCTTATTGCAAAAGGATTAAGTACCAGTCTCAGGGTTGGTTCACAGACAAAACCAAAGATGGCAGGGGTGTTCACATAATGATTTTGTGTAAACAAGTGACATGCGTGAGAGCCACTGCTAGTGGTTTATGGTAGGATCACAGTGGTGAGAGAGCTGCTGTGAGCAGTTTAAAATAGGCAGAGAGTTAAATACTTAAGTTTTAGGAAAATATTGGTTATGTAAATGGTTCTATTCCAGACTGTAGAGTTGTCCGAGAGACCTCTGACTTATGGTGGACAAAGAAAGACTTGTTCAACAAAGTATTGGTAGTTACTCAGGTTGCAATGGTTATCATCATAGGAAATAGACACACATTCAAATCCTGGACGAGGCTGGTTGCATTTCATATAGTGCCAATACCCTCGGAAAGGTATGAATCCAACTATTCTCCCTTCAGCTATGGGTAAATAGTAGGGAAGACTGGGATCTTTAACTTTGGTACAGCAACTGGTCTAGGAGAAAGAAAACTCTGAATTCAAACCTGAATTGATCATGTATCACCTCCAACCCATGCAGAAAGGTTGGTAAGATATATACAAAGTCTTGATCAATATAGTTATTTACAAATTTAGTTTAGTTGTGGCACAAGGCTGGAAGTACTGGGCTCCCAGTGAGACTCGCTCATTAGTAATAGTTTGCCAGTCTAGCTTGTTAACCATTACAATCTAATGGTGAAGTTTCAATTCTGGAGCTTTGGGGAGTATGGAGTACCCCTTCATCGTCATTACTCCAGGTCCAGTTTAACCTGGAGTACTAGTACCTGTTAGTGTCCCATGTATGTTTAAAAAAAATGAGTTTAAAATAATGTATTTAAAGAAAAAAAAAATTTTGAATACCGATCAAGAAAGAATAAAACAAAACGTCTTTGGCATAAAATAGCTCAACAAGGGTTGAAATGCTGTAAAACCCAACACCAAGCTCACGGTCAAGTCATGCTGAAAAGCACTGGTTCCTGCTTGATCACCGAAGTTAAGCAGCTTTGAGCCTGTTCAATACTTAAACGGGTGACAATTTAAGCAATAACAGGTACTGTAGCAACCTGGTATCAAAATGACTTGATTCGGCATTAAATGACCCGAAAAGGGTTGATATGACGTAAAACAACTATCAAACCAACCAACCAACCTAACCATTACACCAATTGAGGCACCCTAGGTCTTAATACATATATATATTTATCAACCCCTCCACACAAGCAGGATGTGACACAAGGTCAATTTCTTAAGTAGAGTTCTGAATTCAGAGTTTTCCTTCTGCTAGACAGGTAACCTAGCCATGGTTAAAGAGCCCAGTCTACCCTGCTATTTACCCATAGCTAGAGAGTGATTGGATTTATACCTTTCCCAAGGGTATTAATGCTATGTAAAATGCAAACAGCTTCATCCAGGAATTGAACTCCCATTTCCTACGACTCTAACAATTACACCATGAGCCTCCAAGTCTTAATATATGAGTCCCACAATTTGGTCGTATATTTGTATTACTTTCTATATCTGGTGTATGTTGGCAATAGTTATTAGAAAATGTAGATATAATTAGATGGCTTGAAAGTTGGGCTTCATAAACAAAACAAAAAAAAAAAGGATTCTAATTTTTCATTTTTCTATAGAACAAGAACACCAATGGAGAGGGGGAAAAAAAGACCCCCCCCCCCTCTCCAAGTAAATAAGAAGGCATAGATTGGGTGACTTAATTATATTTATTGTTCAACAGGAGGTTCTCTCCTGGGATCTCCAGCTGTGATAAGGTTGCTCTAGTGTAGATATTCATCTTCTGAAATTTCTTGGGTGGGGTAGGGTGCGAGATTTCTATACAAGTGCCAACATTTTCTTTTTATGATACTTGTCAGAAATGTTTAACTCAGTGAGGAACAAAATCATTATCAATGACTTTTGAGATGAGTATGTTAGCCATTAAGCTTGACTTATTGTGTTTTATTTGATTTCTTTGTTTAATGACATATCAACCTTTGTGGGGTATTTAACTCTTAACATCCTGTTGAGAATATTTAAAGTCCAGAGCATTCCTATAAGGATATATAAAAAAAATGGCTAAAAATGACCTTTGCATTTAAAGTTACCTGTTATTTCCCTTAAATCAAAGACTTCTAAATATGTTTAATATTACATTTAAACAAAGGCTATCGTTTGGGGTAGATTAGGAAAACGAATGAGACTTCTGGCCGGGTGGAATGAGGTGGTATAGGACTTTGAGTTAATGCCAAAGCTATCCTCATAGAAGAACAGTAATATAAAAAAAAAGAAAAAAAAACTCCGGTCAGTGTAAAATTTATTTTTGAAAAATATTGCCGTGGGACAGAATGAAGTTTCCATTTCAAATTGTTTTTTTTTTTTTTTTTTTTTTATAAATTTAATGATTTTACTTATGATACAAAACCTCTAACATTAAATCTTTAATTGGGAGGGGGGATTATTTAATGCCAAAGCTATCCTCGTAGAAGAACAGTAATATAAAAAATAAAGTTGGAGTGGCCTATTGTCAGTATCAGCTGGACACTGAGGGACTCTATCTCCTTTTCCCTATCACTAGACCACGGAGACTGTTTTTTGCTAATATAGATCGCCACACCTACCGTCAGCTCCCCTCTTTACTGCACAAATCGGATTACCCAAGCTGTATTACTGATGTGCTGACTTGGCAGAGATTGGTATCAAACCTGAAACCTTGTGATTCCTAGACAGGTGCTCTACCAACTAAGCTAAACAGTTGTGGTACTATTTAACACATAGCTGGGGGGTGGGTGTTCAAACCGTTCCTATGGGTCCAAAAGTGAAAGTAATACTGGAGTTCAAACTTGCATGCCACGATTTCACAGTCCAGTGCATTAGCCACTACTCCACAAGGGCTCCTCTGGTTTATTATAAACAATATCACTTGCTCCACAGTTATATGATATCAATTTCATGATATCACTAATGAAATAGATTTTGGGATACATTTATGGGAGAAATTCATGAAATTTAATGAGGAAAAATCAGTTGTTAAAAGCTTATATACAAGGTGTGTCAAAAAAGTATCGACATTGAAGCTGTATTTACCAAGATAGGAATGAACAATAAATGTAACGTTAATTTTTTTTAGAATACAAGGTGTGTGAAAAAGTACAGATTTTAAAGCTGTATTTACCAAGATAGAAATGAAGAATGAATGGAACGTTAATTTTTACAGGATACAAAGTGTCAAAAAGTACTGAAAATCTCGATACTTTTTTGACACACCTTATGTGTGCGCGTGTGTGTGTGTATATATATATATATAATTACCTATTTTCTAAGGTTGATGGGTTTATACAGCAATTATTACTTTGATTAGAAGATTAGGCATGGAGTGGTAGTACCTGTTAGGGTCCCATCTATAGGTTAAATAAAATTTTATTTTTTTTAAATGAGTATTAAAAATTGAATACCTAACAAGAACAAATAAAACAAAATGTCTTCTGCATAAAATAACCCAACAAAGGTTGACATGCCATAAAATCCAACCAATCAACCAACCCGATTTTAATCTTGTGCACAATTCCTAGTGGATCACCTTTCCAACTCGGTTGTGCTCAGTTCTGTATTCTTTTTGTAGCAGTTTGCTGCATTTACTTATACAATTAACTTTCATTTTTGCTTAGTAAGCGAGTTCGAACTACAGTTGTAACTGAAGGTGAAAGGACCTGTACGTATGCCTACAAAGATTCTTCGTATTACTACACGAAAAACTCCCTGTGGTGAAAGTTCTAAGACCTGGGACAGGTACCAGATGAGAATTCATAAAAGAATCATCGATCTTCACAGCCCTTCAGAAATTGTGAAACAAATTACATCCATCAGTATTGAGCCTGGTGTTGAGGTTGAAGTCACCATTGCAGATGCATAAACATTACACATCGCTGCAATAAATTTGTAAGAATTTGTAAGAAAGTTGTGCTAAAGTATTAAGCCCCCCCCCCCTACTACTAGTACCATTACTGTTCTTCTACAAGGATAGCTTTGGCATTAAATAATCCACAAAGGTTGATATGCCATTAAACAAAGAAACCAAAACATATAATTCATTAAACTACATCTAATGGTGAAGTCCCAATTTTGGAGCTCATGGGAGTGTGGATTACCTCTTTCCTCGCCATTACTCCCAGAGGTTCACCCTGACCTGGAGTGGTAGCACCTGGTAGTCCTAACTATAGGTTAAATAGAAAAAATGAATTTGAAAAAAAAAAAAAAAAAAAAAATTGAATAAAACAAAGCATCTTTATCATGAAATAACCATCTAGGGTTGACATGCCATAAAATCCAACCAACCAACCGTATAATTCATATAAATCTAAAATGTCTTTGAATAGGTTTTAATTCATATAAAGTGATCATAATTTTGAAAAAAAGAATTACACTATGCACATGTGGATACATCAGTGTAGGCTGACCAACCATAACCTACACCAATCACCTATATGTGGATTCTGGATGCTGTGGGGAGGACCTTTCTGGTAATGACTGATAGGGATGGTTGGAGAGAGTCATGGATATCTTAGCATGAGTGTGCTGATACAACAAATATAGAAGAGAACAGGTTGTGCTTCACATAGGCCACACCTACATCACCCATCATCATTTACTAGAGGGCACAGAATCCCCAATATGCACTACATGCCAAGAGAGATTTACAGTGAAACATATACTGCTAGAGTGTGTAGACTTTGATCTAGTGCGAACAAAATACTACCAAGCAAGTCATTTGAAAAAAACTTTTCATGAGAAAAAGACCATCCAGGATTTTACATTTCCTAAAAGAAGTGCGATTGTACTAAAAAGATATGAGTAATTGAACAATAGTTAAAATCTATACATATATACATTTGTTTTCTACCAAATTACTGCTATGAATCCAAAACTTAGTTGGCATTAAATGACCCACTGAGAAAACAAACCAAAGTGACCTGATAATAATGATGATGCACATGCATAAGGAAACCCATTCAAAATAACCTTTCCTTAATCAACAACTGCTTTTCAATGTGCAGGTGGTAGTACCTGTTAGGGTCCCATCTATGGGTTAAATAGAAAAAACATGAGTTGATAAACAAAATTTGTTATCCATTAAGAATGAATTTATTTCAAAACTTTGTCAGCATTAAATGACCCACTGAGGTTGATATGCTGTAAAACAAACCAACCAAACCAAACCAAAACTGTTCAATGTTTGTTATGGATAGGAGTGTATAATTAATTTTGTAGAGAGTGAAAGATTACCAAATTTGATTGGCTATTTATATTCCTTTATACTAGCAGGACCTGTGGATATACCACAGTATGATGATTTGATTATAACCATTTTTTATATGTTTGCTTAAGAGCCATTGTAAAATAGTTCAATATGTAAAAAGTATAATAATCTTGATTTGACTCTTTCTCCATTTTTCTTTTCTTTTTCATCATCTTTTCATCATGTTTGATTGAAACAGAATAGCATTATTGCTTCCACATGCTCACCTCTTTTCTATCTTTCCCCTACTCTCTTTCTTAATTTCTTCTTATATTTTTTCTGTGTAGCATGTCTTTTTTCTAACCTTTCTTTCTTTAATAAAAATGGAATGGTCCATTATTTATCTGAGGTGATGACACTCATAAGAATTCAGCATATAAGCAACAACAGATAATCAGGATTTACATTTTTACATTTCATCTTGGATGATTTGGACAGTCTCTTTTTAACTAGAGGGTGTTGCAAGATGATAACAGTCGGAAGATTAAGGAACAAGAGTATTGATATTAACACTTTCTCTGATACAACCATATATACAAATTTGTCAGGGCACCTCACGTGGTGTAATGGTTAACAAGCTTGATTAAAAAAAAAAAACATTATTAGTGGGTTTGATTCTCACTAGGCGCCCCATACTTCTGGCCTTATGCCACATCTAAGCTGAGCAAAGTAAATAACTATATATAAATTTGTCTCATGTAACATCTAGTTAAGTAACGCCTGTATTTCTGAAGATGTATTTCCCATCTGAACAGAATAAATTTTATTGTTTTAAATTAATTACTTTGTATTAAAAGCAACAAATCTCTTGCTTATAATAACTGATGAAATGCATGTTGTATGGGTGGTTCAGTCACTATTTACTTATGAGGGAGTCAAAAATTCTTCACACTTTTGACATGCTGTTTCAATCAATCAATTAATCCAGACATCATAGTCCAGGAGATGCCATATCAGGAGTCACCTGGTGTAATGGTTATCATCGTAGGAAATGAACTCCATAACTCAAGTTCAAATCCTGGATGAGGCTGTTTACATTTCACATAGCACTAATACCCTTGGGAAAAGTATGAATCTAACTATTCTCCTTCCAGCTATGGGTAAATAGTAGCGCTGACTGGGCTCTTTGACCTGGATTATGCAGCCAGTCTAAGAGAAGGAAAACTCTGAAGTTAAACCTGTTAAAACTCCACTTAAAAATTGTGGAGGGGTTAGGCAACCAGTCTAGGAGAATTCTACTTGTGCAGAGGAGTTGGTAAATACATGTACATGCATATATATATATATATATATAAAGATGCTGATAGGTATGCGTCCTGCGATACTGACGCAGAAAAATCTAAAAGGACGCAGAAAAATCATATCCATGCATCCCAATGTTTTTTTTCTTCCCCCACCATTTCCAGCTGACTGTAAATACATTTCAATATTTTCTTGGAAACAAATTACACTGTATGTGGTACAAGGTAGGGGTTAGACAGCTTTAGTTGTTCATAGATAAAAACTCTACAATTTATTAAGAACTTTAGTTGGTCCCCATCAAATTTCTTGGGTACTCATTCAAATCAAATACATGCATCCCAGGATGCACTAAATTAAAAAGCTATCAGCATCATTGCTTTATTATTGTCACATTGTGTTCAGCGTATACTTGCTTATACTTGGCACTGTTGTAGTCATGTGATTAAAGTTAGAGCCTGGTTGTGCCATTTTGCTTGCTGTCTTTATGGTATAAACATGGTCACTTCACTAGCAGTATGCTCCAAGGAAGCAACCCAATTTCTCTGGTTGGAAGGAGTGTAAGGAGCTGAAATTCATCTGAGTCTTTTAGCACAATATGGGGACAATACACTACCGTGTAGGTGTGTGTATGAATAGATAGAGAAGTTTAAAAGTGGCCAGACAAGTGAGTTGCACGAAGAGGAAGCAGATGCCTATCCTGATGAGAAGAGTCAAAAAGCTCAAGAGATGGTAATGGCAAACTGGCAAGTTATCACTGATGAGGTAGCTTGTTCTCTGCAGATTAGCCATGGTTCTGCCTATCAAATAATCCACAATGAGCTTGGATTCCATAAAACATGAGTGCAGATTGAATCTCCCTTGTAGTTTGATTTAGTCTGACACAAGGTAATGAATGCCTGGCACCCAGTGAAGCTCAACATCACAATTCAATAGGTGTATTGAAAGCACAAAGTCTCTTGCTTATAATGGCTGATGACATGTGTGTGTATGGTGGTTGGGACATTATTTACTAAATTTTAGTCTGGCACAGGGTAATGAGTGCCAGGCACTTAGTGAGGTTCAAAATCATGATTCAATAGGTGTATACTCACATACACACATGTATACATACATACACACACACACACATGTACACACACACACACACACATATGTACACATACATACATACATACATACACATACATACACACACACATACATGCATACATACACATACATACACACACACATACATGCATAAACAGTACTTGCCATAAGTACTTGAATAAAAAGACAATTTGTTTCTAATTGCTTGAACTAACTCTTGTTTTTGGTCAGGTTCTGCAGATAAATATTTTGCCTTTTGCCAAAGATTTTTGTGGTCAGGAGCAATTCATGAATAGTCCCCAAATCCTGCATACATATCCCGGGAAGGCGATGGCTTTTGGTGTAGTTGTCACTGTGTTTGTAGCAAACAAGGGCATCTTCTTCCCCTGACTGGGATATGTATGCAGGATTTGAGGACCACTTGTGAATTTCCTATTCCCTTGTAACTCCTTCTATGAATTCACCACTTGATGGTAAGCCCCTAGAATTAGTAGACCAATTCAAGTACCTAGGTAGTAAAATCTCATCCACAGAAAGTGATATTAATGCATATATTGGGAAGGCATAAACTACTTTAGACAGATTATCAATCATAAGGAAATCTGATTTCAATGATAGGTTAAAACGACAATTCTTCCAAGCCGAAGTTGTGTCTGTGCTACTGTACGGCTGCACCACCTGGACCCTAATAAAGTGCCTAGAGAATAAGCTTGATGGGAGTTGTACAAGAATGCTGCATGCAGTCTTAAACAAATCATGGAAACAACATCCCTCAAGAAAGCTATATGGCCACTTGCCCCCTATCACACAAAACCATCCAAGTAAGACGAACAAGGCATGTTGGACACTGCTGGAGAAGCAAGGATGAACTCATAAGTGACATTCTACACATGGGCATGCCAGTGTGGGCCGTCCAGCAAGGACCTACATCGATCAGCTATGTGTGGATTTTGGATGCTGTGCAGAGTACTTCCTGGTGGTGGTGGTGGTGGGGGGGTGATGACAGATAGGGGTGGTTGGCGAGAGATTGTCATGGATATCCATGCTGCCAGCATGATTTGATGATGACATTATGCTGAGGTGATTACCAAATTTCATTATATAACTTTTTTTATTTGTGTATTTTTCTTTATTTATTTTCTTAGTGTATCGAGTAAATCTAGTTTCAACTTTGGAATAAAGAGTGTAAAAAGAGGAAAATTTGATACCCACAGCTGTAGCTTCCCTCCTCCTTCTCCAATTTAGTACCTACTTCAAAACTAATAAAATACTTAGCGTAAACTTTGATATATAGATATTCGTTTTTTACATTTTTATAAAGTTTTTTATTTTTGTTTACTTTTATTTATTTATTTTTTGGCAAAGGTTTTTTTTTGTTTTTTTTTAAGATATTTTTTTTCTTAACAAGTTCTTGAAACTTTATTTGAAGTTAAGAATTTAACTCCCCCCCCCCTCACCTCTTCTAAAAGTGATAAGTTCAGTTCAGACATACGCACACTTCTATGAGGAGTGCTGAAAAGGTGGAACTGAAAAGTATTGATGATGATGATGATGATGACTATCATTTTGATACAAATAATATTTAGTATATGAAATAATAATTTTTTTTTAAAATTTGTCATACCACATCGTGATATTGATCTTACTGGGAAAAAATCAGAAATCCTCAATAACTTAAAATTGGTTGACTTTAAAACTTTTTGGATAGCATTTTTGAATTTCATGTCAAAAAAGCATTTATAAACCAATTTTTGGTAATAGGGAAGCTCTAGAACTCATTTTACAGACAAAAATAGATTACAAAATGTTGCCATTTTTCGCCAAACCCACCAAATTTTGAGAGCTAAAATCAACATAACTCCACCAATTTTTGGAATTGGAAGCTCAAATTTTGGGGATTGTCTAATGTTAACCTAGTCCACACTTGTACAAAATTTCAGAAAAATTGTAGGGGATGTGTAAAATAATTACACAATACAACCTGAAATTCTAGAAAATAATCTGAATTTAAAAATATTTTGTGTCTTTTTTTTTTTATTTATTTATCTTTTTAGTGGTAAAATGATCATATAACTTTTATATTATTAAATCAACAAAAAAAAAAGATACTGAAAGTTAAAACAGTATGTAGGGGGTGACTAAACTTTCAGACCACCCTATATATAGGGTGTTTAGATTATAATAATGGAGTCATAGTGTTTAGATGTATATAGGGTGTGTCAGGTAACTGAGAACAAATAAAGAATAAAAATAGTCAATACAAAAAAAGTCAGTACACATGTTTGACTGAGAAAAACAGAAAAAAGGTTATTTAATAAAACCCACCCTTGTCCTTGAAGACGGCCTCAGAAGCAATTGTGTGCCCTGATCAAAGGTTTCTTGTTTACGTTGTTCATTACATCCATTATGGTGGCCTTCAGCAAGTTCTTGGTATTGTATGGGCGCTGGTTGGTCTCACTTTTAACAATACTACAAACATAGTAGTGCCCTGTCATAGGGATTTAGAATACACTGATTGTATCCCCACAAAGAAGTAAGCCCCCCTCCCCCAAAAAACAAGGGGTCTCCTGGCTAGGATACTAAACTGATCAAAGGTTTCTTGTTTACGTTCATTACATCCATTATGGTGGCCTTCAGCAAGTTCTTGGTATTGTATGGGCGCTGGTTGGTCTCACTTTTAACAATACTACAAACATAGTAGTGCCCTGTCATAGGGACTTAGAATACACTGATTGTATCCCCCACAAAGAAGTAAGCCCCCTCCAAAAAAGGGGTCTTCTGGCTAGGATAATAAACTGCAATTCTGGGGAGTGTTTAGTGCTTATTCATTTGGCCAGAGTGGTGGTATCTGCTAGAGTCCTATCTAAGGTTCAAATAGATCAGTTTAAAAATTATTTGTATTCAGTAGAACTATGTGCAAAAAAAAAACTCTTAAGAAACAACTACACAAAAAATGTAAATCTGAACATACAATGAATGTGATTCCCTAACCTCTAGGCATAAAATAACCCTAGTCAGGTTGACATGCTGTTTCAATCAATCCAGACATCATAGTCCAGGAGATGCCATATCAGGAGTCACTGTGTAATGGTTATCATCATAGGAAATGAACTCCATAACTTAAGTTCAAATCCTGGATGAGGCTGTTTACATTTCACATAGCACTAATACCCTTGGGAAAGGTATGTATCTAACTATTCTCCTTCCAGCTATGGGTAAATAGTAGCGCTGACTGGGCTCTTTGACCTGGATTAAGCAGCCAGTCTAAGAGAAGGAAAACTCTTAAGTGAAACCTGTTAAAACTCCACTTAAAAATTGTGGAGGGGTTAGGCAACCAGTCTAGGAGAATCCTACTTGTGCATAGGAGTTGGTAAATACATGTACATGCATGCATATATATATATATATATATATAAGATGCTGATAGGTACGCGGCGCTGACGCAGAAAAATCATATCCATGCATCCCAATGTTTTTTTTTTGTTGTTTTTTTTTCTTCCCCCTACCATTTTCAGCTGACTGTAAATACATTTCAATATTTACTTGGGAACTTATTACACTGTATGGGGTACAAGGTAAGGGTTAGACAGCTTTAGTTGTTCATAGATAAAAACTCTACAATTTATTAGTACTGTAATTTATTGAGGACTCATTCAGATCAAATCCGTGTGTCCCAGGATGCACTAAATTAAAAATCTATCAGCATCACTGTGTGTGTGTGTGTATATGTGTGTATATATATATATATATGTATAATAGGTGAGTTAAGTGGCCACATTCTGGAGTCACATGGAAATTTGGGGGTAGAAAAGCAGTCTTGTACCCAATGTCTGAGAATAGACTCTCTCACTGCTCAATGATGGCCTTTATTAACATGCTGTGATGATCATGGTTGATGATGATGATGATCCTGGATAAACTCTGCTGTCCATTCAATGTTTGTTTCCTGTCAGAGACTTTCAATTTATTCTTGACTTTGAACATGAAATGTCTTGGAGCTTTGGGAAGTGTGGAATCACCCTGAGTAGCACAGGGATCTGTGAGGTAATGTGAGGAGCTGATAGTGTGGCGCTTCACCTCAGATGCTCCCTGGTCTAGCGCTAGTGAAAAGGGATAGACTCCCTTGCTGTCTGGCTGATACCGACATTAGGCCGCCCCTCCGACTTTACTTACTTTTTACATTGTCCATTATGTCCAATCCTATTGCCCTTATAGGAAGCCCCAGCCCTTTTTATCATATAAGTGCTACAAGGCAGTAGCTGAGGGTTTATTGTCCTGGGTATGACGTTAAGCTCTATTTGATGGTGAAGTTCCACTTCTTGAGCTCTAGGGAATGTGGAGTACCCCTTCATCACCATTATCTCCAGGCCTACCCGAAGTGGTAGGGCCTGTTAAAGTCCCATCTATGGATTAAATAGAACAAAATGAGTTTTTAGAAAAAATGTGTTTTTAAGAAGAAAAAAAATTAAGTACCTATAAAGAATGAATTAAACAAAACGTCAAAATTGGCAGTACCTAGCATAAAATGACCCTAGATGAGTTGACATGCTGTAAAATCCAACCAACCAAACATTACATCCATGGTGGTGGCCTTTAGCAAGTTCTTGGTATTATATTGATGCTGGTTGGTCTCACTTTTAACAATACTCTACACAGTGCTTTATCAGTTAGACATATAATACACTCGATATATCCCCTGCAGAAGGATAAGAATCCCCCCACACCCCCCAAAAAGGGTTCTCCTGGCTAGGTATGATTATAAACTGCACTAAACTGTATCTAATGGTAAGGCTCTTGGGAATGGGGTAACTCTTCATTGCCATTACTCCTAGGTCCACTCTGATCCAGAGTGTTAGTACCTGTTAGGTTCCGATCTATAGGTTAAATAAATCTGCTTGGAAATTATTAATATTAACTTAAAACTATGTAACTATATCCAAATTTTGAATATCCTAGGTATGACATTAAACTGCATTTAGTGGTCACTTTCCAATTCTGGAGCTCTAAGAAGTGTGCAGTACCCCATCATTGCCATTACTCCCAGGCCCACTCTGACCTGTTAGGGTCCCATTTAGGGTTAAATAGATCAAAAATTGGTTAAAAAAAAAAAATTTTTTTTTAATGAGTTAAAAAAAAAATTGAATACCCTACAAGAATAGAAACCTTTTCGGCATAAAATAACCCAACAAGGGTTGACATGCCATAAAATCCAAACCAACCAAATTATGAGTATTAGATGGGAATACCTAAAATCATGTAACTATGTGTAAGCAAATGATTATAAAATAGGAATAGTTATTTGAAACTGCATAGTTGTGTATAAATTATTAATATTAGATAGGAATACTTGATTCCATATAACTGTGCAAATTATTTGCATAGCTCACATGACCTTCAGAAACATTTTTTCACTCTCAGAGTTACCGAGGCATGGAATAAACTGCCTGCATCTGTTGTAGGCTGCCGAAACACTGCATCTTTCAAAACCTCCCTCCTTCCTGTAATCCGCCAACACTATACCTGATACCCCCCTCCACACACATATGCATGCATGCACACAATACATGTATATTATTACTGTATGCTATTCATGTTCCTGACATTAGTACATTATTCTATGTACTATACATGACTTTGTTGAGTTGTGGTGCACCTGAGCACTGTACGCAATAAATTTCATTATTATTATCATTAAGAATTGTTACTTGAAGCTATAATTGTTTACTAACTATTATTGAGTTTTTCACACCATGCAAGCTGATGGTATTTCACTGGAGTCTGAGTGACAACAAGTCTTCTTGGGTGTCCAGAACTCTTTGGATTATTTTAGCCTGTCTCAACAATGCTGTTGTCTGGATGGTCACAATTCTTCGTCTGATTTCCAGTTACTCTAATCTATTTTTAAAAACTTTTAGGGACTGTTCCAAGTGCACCAACTACAATAGGTATCACTTTCATCCTCATATTCCACTTTTTTTTTTCAATTCTCTAGTAGTAGTAAAGTCGTAAGTCGGTATCAGCCAGTTAGCGAGGGAGTCTATCCCCTTTTCAATAGCACTAGACCAAGGAGATTGTTTTAGCATCTGAGGTGGAGCGCCACACCTACCATCAGCTCCTTACTTTACCGCACAGAACCCTGTGCTACTCATACGCTGAGTTGGCGAGGACCGGTATCGAACTAGGAACCTTGTGGTTTCTAGCCGAACGCTCTACCGACTGAGCTAACCCGGCCCCATGTATTCTTAGTAAGGTCCAGGTATTTGTCATTTTTTCATTTTCTTTTATCTTCACTGTGATCTGCTGGATCTGCAAAAGCTACCCCTCTGCAGAGGTGCAGTTGGTGTATTCTACAGCTTTAGCTGACAGGACTATTAGAATTATATCATACGGGTGCTGTATAGGATATGCGATATTGAAGGAAACGAAAAAAAAAAACAATGTTATTTCTCTTTTGTTTATTTTCACATATTGCATTGACATTTTGCTCAGCGTATATTGATTTTTGTTTATTTTTAATCAAGTGAAATTTTGTTAAATATTTGGCTGTCTGGAAAATAATTCATTTTTATTATGTATACTAGCAAATAAACGCACCCTCCGGGTGCAAGTATTTAAGTTTTAATGTGATAAAATATTATATTAAATTAGAAAGGCTAATGAAACTAAATAAGAATGCATATAAAAAGAATTGAAACAGAGGGGGATATAATTGATAAATAGAACAACTGAAACTTACTCTTCCAGCACTCCCGTTTTTCATTGATAAATTTAATTTAACTATTTAATCAGAATAGGAAGTAAAGAATAAAATTAGTTATTTCTTCTTGTTAATGGATTTCTTTTTAGATTTATTTAAGAGATTTTTACTCATGTTCATTAAGATAAAATCAAACAATTGTAAATCAATAATACTAAGCAGGTATTTAATAAAACTAAATTTTTAATATCAATATGCAAATTAGCCTACCCGTTCACAAGGTAAACCGCTATTTTGTTGTATATATAAATACAATTGCATGTTGTTAGTGTGTAGATATGGTCAACACTATTAATAATGTAAGATAATTTTATTTATAATTGAGGTTTAAATAAAAATAAAATCATGGAGAATATGACGTAAATAATATAGGGAATTGTGACTTGAGTACTGATATAGTTTCGGTTACAGACAAACACACAATCTCCATTATAATAAGATTTATATGGGAAATCACTTATTTCCTAACCAACTTAATACTTTTACTATATTTGTTACTAGAAGTGGCTACCCAGCATCAACTTGCTAGAAGGGGGGGGGGCTGGCGTATTGATTTGTTTACAAATGCTGGACATTTTAAAGTAGAATTTCAATGCTATTTCTATGTATATTTTGATTTTTAAACATCTTTGAATATAAATCAATTCTTCATAATTTTTGCACAAAAAGCAAGAACCAGTGATATTTAATGTGTGTATATATATTTACTTTGTTGTTAATTGTTTTATTTTCGTAGTTTTATCCAGACACACCAACTGTCCTTTATATATGTATAGATATAGATGGTTAATGTTAAACCTCCACAAGTCTGTTCTTTTCTTTTTTTTTCATGTGTACAGTGTACTGCTCCATGTCAGAAACTTAACTCTTATTTATCAATATGGCTGCTAGCATTTTATAGAAACCAGCACCTGGTGACATTAAATGGCAACTAAGGGGAAATAACCACAACATTAACAGATCTTTAAACAATTGTTAATCTTTCACAAGTCGGTTCTTCTTCTCATGTGTACTCTTCCATGTCAGAAACCTAACTCACATTTTCCAGTATGGCTGCTTGCATTTTATGGAAGCCAGCACCTGGTGGCACTAAATGGCAACTAAGGGCAATAACCACGGCATTTAACTGTTAGGATCAAAAGAATTGTTAAGATTTATGAACAAAAACTGTTTTATGCTGAAATCTTAGATTCTTAGAATCCATGAGTTTATATATTCTTTTTTAGTGGTGACATATTTGGCAAAAATGTTATTTGAAAGCAAGAAATTATCCATACCTGTTTGTTATTTATTTTACTTTTTGCAAGTTTTTCACACCAGCTTGACTTTTTTTTTTTTTTTTTTTTTCCTGTGAATTCGGAGTGACTGAAAATTTCCTCATCCCTTTAGGACTCTTCTAAGTATTCTGGCTGATTTTAACAGAACTGTGGTCTGGATGGTTTTGATACATGATCCCCAATGGTGCGAACGCATTGTTAAAACCAATTACTAAAAAGTATAGATATAAATACACATGTATTACTTCCTAACCATTAAACATGACATAACCCCAGACGGGTTGATATGCCATTAAAATCAATAAACCAACCAATCATGGATGGTTTTGATTGTTCCTATGATCTCAAGTTCTCCTTGGGAACTGTTCTAAGGACAGTTTGCTAACTATTATACCACAATGATTACTGAAGCACTCCTTTTTGACCCAGGCTAGAGGTCTATTTAAGTTTGGTGTGATATGGTTAGTTGCAACCTCATGGAGACCTTACTCTATAACTTTGTTGTTATATAAGTTGAATGTAGGTGTAACAGAATGATATATCACATAGGGCCAAATTCAAGTTGTAGTAGTCGTTGTTAGTTCAGAAACAATACACACAGGTTGTATAGTCACAGAGGGTTGTTTATTCCTTTTGGGCTCATGGGTTCTTTTCAGAGAGAAGGGAAGATAGAGAAAGAGAGAGAGGGTATGGTCAAATTACGCTATCCTAAAACATGTTCAGTACTACTATGTCAAACCCATACAGAGGAACCGGGAAAGCCCCATCTGCTTCCCACCAAGCCTGGCCGAAAAAGAAAGATTTGATGTCGAGACGAGTTTCTCGTCTCGGCATCACATCCGTTTCAGGTCAAAACCCGGAATTTCCTTTTTTATTTTTAAATCTATTTCCGGGGTCATTCTTTGGTCATTGCTGTTACCCAGTTGTGTGTTTACTCTTCCAAACTTTAACCTTTGTTCTTATTTCTTTTTCTTCTCTTTCTCCAGAAATCCGATTACCGTTTTATTTTTCAATTCCTGAATTCCATAATAATTATGCTACTGTAGGCATGAGAATATGGTGTTACCTTGATTTGCAAGTGGCCCAACTTATGAGTTTTCTGAGTTACCTGCTGTCACCTGGGTCATTTTTTAATTATTTTTAAAATTTTTATTTTTTATTTTTTTGCTTTGTGTTGTGAGCTTTAGATACACTTATGTTAATAAGTTCACTATAAACATGTAAGTTTCTAAATTTATTATGCTAAAGAAAAATATCATTCATAAAGAAATAAACATTAAAACCTATAGAGATGCTGATAGGTACGCATCCTGCATCCCTGAAGCACAAAAATCTAAAAGGATGCAGTAAAATCATATCCATGCATCCCAGTGTTTTTCTTTTTTCTCCCCCTCACCACCATTTCAAGCTAACTGTAAATACATTTCAATAGTTTTTTTAGAAACAAATTACACAGGATAGGTTACAAGGTAGGAGTTAGACGGCTTTCGTTTTTTCCACACAGATCATAAATAAAAACCCTACAATCTATTAAGCAACTTTAGTAGGGACTCATTAATTTTCCCAGGTCGCATTCAAAGCAAATATGTGCATCCCAGGACGCACCAAATCAAAAAGCTATCAGCATTACTGACCTATGTACAGCACATGATTCATTAGATTATATATGTAATTTATACAATTCCGGTGCTAATTCTTATTTAAAAAAAAAAAAAAAAAAAAAAAAAATTAGTCGTGGGGGTGGGGGTGGGAATCTAGAATGGATTAAGATCATTTCAGTTTATTTCAATGAGGAAAATTGATTTGATATCTGAGATAATTGAGTTGGAAGCGGAACAAATTAAACTAGTAAGTCAAAGTAACCACTGTATATGTTTATTTGTGGATCAAAAAAAGTATTTAATTTAAAAAAAAATGTTTAGTACATTTTAATCTTTTAGACATTCTTTGAACTAGTGAAAAAAAAAAGAAAAGTCATGAACCATATCAATGAACAGAAATGGGCATATTTTCACATGTTGATTTCTTTTACTTTCAATTTGTGCGAGATATTTGAATTATTTGAAAAATTAGAATTGAGATAATTATGGGATATAATTCTTCAATTTATCAGGTCAAGTGTATTGCCTTAAATGGCAAAAGAAAGAAAAAAATGATTATTCAAAATGGGTTAACTTATTTGGCATAACAGTAGTAGGGCCGGGTTAGCTCAGTCGGTAGAGCGTTTGGCTAGAAACCACAAGATTCCTAGTTCGATACCGGTCCCCGCCAACTCAGTGTATGAGTAGCACAGGATCTGTGCGGTAAAGTAAGGAGCTGATGGTAAGTGTAGCGCCACCCCAGATGCTAAAAAAACAATCTCCTTGGTCTAGCGCTATTGAAAAGGGGATAGACTCCCTCGCTGACTGGCTGATACCGACTTTAGGCCGCCCTTGACTTAACTTATATATATATATATATATATATAATCCACAGACACGTGTTTCGACTTATCAAGTCTCTTCAGTATGGCTAGACATTTGTAAGCTACCTACAGCCGGGATTGAAATCTGATCGGTTCAGCATCAGTCAGACACCTTAACCGCAAGGCTATAGTCACCCACAGAATGCGAGGGGGATTTTAACTGTTTTTAATACGAACATCCCTATGTATGTAAAGGCCACCATATAGTGCTCCATCCCTTATATAGGAGTGTGTGTGTGTGTGTATATATATATATATTATATATATTATATATAAGATATCTAAAGAAAATAAACAGATTAAGAAAATGAATAACAACACAAACAATTTCATTCAATTAATATTTCGCCCTCTGTTGGTTAAAAGGCTACATCAGAAAATGAATCTTTATTTGTTATAATATATATGTGTGTGTGTGTATAGGCATTTTAATCAAATGTAATTAATTTTTATGGTAAAAGGCTTTTCTAGCTTTTGAATCAATTTATTTATTTTATATGACACATTTTACCACTTGCTATATCATTGATATATAAACTTAGTATCCATATAAAATGCTCTGTGTGTGTGTGTGTAAAAAATCATCGGGTGGCCAAAGTCGATATCATCCAGGGAGTCTATCCCTTTTTCATTAGTGCTAGACCAAGGAGATTGTTTTTTGTGTCTGAGGTGTTGTGCCAACACTACTATCAGCTCTTTACCACGTAGATCCCTGTTGCTACTTATACGCTGAGTGACGAGGGCTGTATCGAACTTGGAACCTTGTGGTTTCTAGCCGAATGTTTAACTAACGCTGAAAAAGCTAACCGGGTGGTGTGCATGTGTGGTAGTTTATATATTTATAAAGAAGGAGTGCCTCAATATCCGTGTAGAGCATGTGTGTATATATAATTTTTCTATGTCACCAGGATACTCTGCCATTACAATGGATGTATGGTATTTACCCCACCTATTCACCACCCGGGTATAGGATACATGACACAAGCGTCACAGGTATGAGGTTGCAACTGCCCCTGGCAGAGAAGTTGAGTAAAGTACAAAAAGAATGAACAAGCATTCCTGTTAGGCATGAAAACAAAACAAAAAGTTATAATTAAGGATATGTAATATATTATTGTAAGTAGTATTTTTTTTTTTTTTTTGCTTGTTTTCTGGGTATTTTTTTTTTTTTTTTGTCTTTTTCTATAAACATGGTTTTTTTTAAAGAAAGAAATATTTCTAGGAATTTTTTTTCTAATTTTAGAAGAAAAGAAAGAAAAAAAACCCTGCCAATATTCCATACAATGGAGATTCAAAGCATATATTGTAAATTGTTCCATAAGCAATTAACTAGTCAGAATAATAAAAAACATATTAAGAATATTTGGTACATAAGTTAGAGTTTATGGCAACTTGAGTTGATATTCAAGTGAGTGATTGGATTAAATTAACTGTTAAATTTTATAATTTGTTTACATTGTTATTAACAAATTAGAAAGGTGATTGGTTTTTTTCTTATTGGACTATTTAATAATTTATTTGGCATGAGAACTTGAAGTTCTTTAAAATTTCAGTTCATTTCAGCAGTTCTTTAAAAAAATCTCAGTTCAATCAACAGTTCTTTTTTAATCTATTGATGATATAACTTTAAGAAGGTTAATTTACTATCTAATCAATCGGTTGCTCTGACAGCAAGATTCCATGACCCTCTCTGGTCACCTGTCTATATTGGCCATCACCTCTAGCAGATGGTCTTCCAAATGGCATTCAGAATCCGCACATAGTTGATTGACATAGGTTTTTGCTTGTCAGGTCTACACTGGTGTGTCCATGTATAGGTTTCCACTGGAAAATGCATTTAGTTGTTCTTATTTCTCCAACATTTCTTGTTAGTCTTACTTGAATGGTTGTATGAGGGGACAGCTGTTTTTTTTTTGTTGGGTTGCTGCTTCCAAGATTAGTTCCACAACGCCGCACTGCATCCTGTATAGGTTCCATCTAGCTTCTTGCCTCCCAAACCCGTTCGTTAGAGTTCAATGTGGTGGCAACACCATACAGTAGCACGGACACGGCTACCAGCTTGGAAGAATTCTTACTTTATCTAACAGAGAATCAAGATTTCCATATGATTGATACATCTGCATATAGCAGTCCATGCCTTTTCTATGCACATATTGATATCGATTTCTGTAGATAAGAATTACTGGACCGACACCATGTGGCAAATTTGTTGCAATGAGCAAATATGTATATGTCAGTCTCTTTCTACACGGATAGTATACTTGGGTGAAGCGGTAGAATGACTTGGTCGCGAAAACGTAGACTCAACACGCAAAAGAGACAGATTTCAATGAATGGTCGTGCTTAGAAGTAGTATAGGTATACCGCGTCTACAGCAATAACTTGTACTATAAAAAAAGTATACTTTTTTGGCAGTAATGGTGGCTAGCAAAAATGCATAGAACCGTATGAGTATGTTTCAATGATTTGCTTTATTAAATTATGTTTATTTTATGATTTACTGAAATAGTTAAGTTTTAAAATACATTTTCAACTAAACGTACAATTGGAAAACCTGCCATATTTCTTTAGTGCTCTTTCTTCCTTTCTTCTCTCTCTCTTTCTCTTTCATCTTTCTCTTTTCTCACTCTGTCACTGCTTCCATCTTCTCAATCACTTTCTCTCTTTCTCTTATCTTTCTCTCCTCTTTCCTTCGTCTTTCTGCTCTCTCTCTCCTCTTTCCTCTCTCCTTTCTCATCGCTCTCTCGGCCTCTTATCCGCTTCTCGTCCTTTTCTCTCCCTCTTCTCATTCTTCTCACTTCTCTTGTCCTCCTCTCTCTCGATCTCTTCTTTCTATCTCTCGTCCGTCCTATTCTCTCTAAATCTTTCTCCGATCTGGCCGTTTTGTTCTTCCAGTTCTTTTCTCTGGTCATTTCGCGCCGGCGTGGTTTCTTGGAAGGGGCGTATGTGAGTTGGGTGTAGTTCTCCGGTCGTGATGCGATGTCTTGACCTCTCTCGATGGGTCAGGGATGCGTGGTGTGTGGTGCTTGAGACCAGGGTCCCGATGCGACGGGGAATGGGGCAGTTTCACGTGGATGCGTAATCGAGTGGTCTGCGTGCTAGAGGCTCCAGCGTGAGCCTTTACACATTCGTTATGACGCAGTACCAGACGGCGTAGACTGGAAGTGCAGTGAATCTTTCTAGGCCGCTGCTGGCTGGCGCGCGGCGCGTGGCCTCTCTTTTTCGCCTTCTTTCTTCCTTGCATTCTCCTGTCCTCGGGTTTCTCGTCTCGTCCATCGTTACCCATCGTGTTCTCTCGGTCCAGATGTTCCTCTATGGCTGCGCGCGGTGTTGTCAGTCCGTCTTTTCAGTCGAAAGGTTCAGCACGATGTATCGTCGTATATCTTCGGCGGTCATTTTTTCCCTCTTTTCTCGTCCCTTACTCTCTCTCGTCTACTATCTTTGTCGGTCTGCAATGCTCGTTTTTCTCGTCTCTCTGTCCTATGATTTCTCTCTCCTCTTTCTCTCTTTCTCTCTATTTTCTCTCCCTCCTCTCCCCTCCTCTCTCTGTCGTCTCTTGTCTCCCTCTTTCCTCCTCCTTTTTTCTCTCTTCTTTCTCTTTCTCTCGTTCGTTTTTCTCTCTTCTACTTTCCCTCTCTCACGGTCTTTTTATTTCCCTCCTCTTATCTCTTGTCTTTTCATCTCTTTCCTCTCCGTCTCACGTATTTTTGCCTCTGCTTTGTCCCTTTTTCTCGGTCTCCTCGGGGTCGATCATTTTCTCTCTCTCTTGTCCTCTTTCCTCTCAACACATAAGAACGTATCGCGAGTTATAAGAGACCAGAAATTAGTGGAACTAGATCTTTAGTAGAAAACAAAAGGGGGGGAGAAAAGAAAAGCAAATGTCTGCAAACTAGATCTTATCGGCCGTGAATGTGAATCTAATTAAAGTATTCAATTTATAAAATAAAATTTTCATTGGGGTGAGGGCTATTCCTGGTACAAAAGGCACTGCGAATTAAATAATAAAGAAAAAAAAAAAAAAAGAAATAGATTAGATTGGAATGTCCCACTCTATTCTTCTTGGGAATATGGCTTTCGACTATGTTTATATTTTAGTTTTCAAAAAGACTGTTTTTACAGGCAGTTCAAAAAATACTAATTTCTTGAACGAAACAAACGAAGAAAATGAGAGAAGGATTTTTGGTGCTTTTTTCTGAATTGTTAACTTACGATTCTCACTCAAAACATTCATCTCTCCATCGGAGGTTGTTTAAAAGTTGTTTTGCAAAATTGTTTTAAAAAAACTGGTTTTTTAATTATTGGTCGTAGACAAAAAAAAAAAAATAAACTAGCTCTGTATTTTAGTGGGTGATCAAATCTTTTAAATCATATGGATTGCTCGGAGCTGTTTTATTGTTAGTTTGTCTTGCTAAAGGAAAATTGTTACACATTGGTAAAAATTACAGACAAGTTTGTTTGAGGGCACAACCTAGTTCTTGCTAGGCGTCCTGAAGAATTAAACAGCATTTGTGTCTGTTTAAAATAAATAAACCTAATTGTGGTGACCAGCCTGTAAGCAATAAGGCAGTAATTAGAGCACCTGAGTCCTTTGTTTATATCAAAATACTTTAATAGCTACCCTAAAGAGTTGATAATTAGGCTCATCAAAACACCAATCAAATCAACTTACCTCTCTCTCTCGTCTCCTTCCTTCCTCATCTGCCCTATCTATTTCCTCCTCTTCTTCTTTCTCTCTCTCCTACAACCGCTCTTCTATAAAAAGCCACACATCCTCTCCTCCCATCCTCCTCTCTCTCCTCCCTAACTACTCTCCTCCAGTCCTCTCGCTCCGTCCTCTCCTCGTTGCTCCTCTCTCCTCCATCCATCTCTCCTCTCCT
>CM042160.1:49970621-49972515 GCA_023376005.1 Doryteuthis pealeii | reverse complement strand
AGAACGACGAAGAACCGGAAAGCCCATCGCTTCTCTTCTTCTTCTATTCTATATTTTCTCTCTTAGAAGAAAAAGATGAGGATGGCAGAGACGAGTTTCTCGTCTCGATCACATTTCGTTTCATCAAAACGCCTGAGATTGTTGCCGTTGTATCTTATTTATTAATCTACTTTCCGGGTCATCTTATATCGAGTCGCTGGTTCAGTTGTGGTTTTACTCTAGAGAGAGGGAGCTATCTCGTGTTCCTATCTGGTTCATCACGTAGTATGTTACCGAGTTTGATTTTTTCAAGGTTCTCATCAGCGAGAGTTGCCATAAGAGTGAGTGTAGGGATGACAGAGATTAGGGGTTACCATTAATGAGTTGATAGAGGTCTACATCTTATTGAGTTTTCTGAGTTACCCTGCTGTACCTTTGGGCATTTTAATTTAAAAATTTATTTTTTTTTTGCTTTGTGTTGTGAGCTTTAGATACACTTATGTTAATAAGTTCACTATAAACATGTAAGTTTCTAAAATTTATTATGCTAAAGAAAAATTCATTCATAAAGAATAAACATTAAAACCTATAGAGATGCTGATAGTACGCATCCTGCGTCCCTGAAGCACAAAAATCTAAAAGGATCAGTAAAATCATATCCATGCATCCCAGTGTTTTTCTTTTTTTCTCCCCCTCACCTACTATTTCAAGCTAACTGAAATACATTTCAATAGTTTTTTTTAGAAACAAATTACACAGGATAGGTTACAAGGTAGGAGTTAGACGGCTTTCGTTTTTTCCACACAGATCATAAATAAAAACCCTACAATCTATTAAGCAACTTTAGTAGGGACTCATTAATTTTCCCAGGTCGCATTCAAAGCAAATATGTGCATCCCAGGACGCACCAAATCAAAAGCTATCAGCATTACTGACCTATGTACAGCACATGATTCATTAGATTATATATGTATATTTTATACAATTCGGTGCTAATTTTTCTTATTTAAAAAAAAAAAAAAAAAAAAAATTTAGTCGTGGGGGGGGGGATCTAGAATGGATTAAGATCAATTTCAGTTTATTTCAATGAGGAAAATTGATTGATATCTGAGATAATTGAAGTTGGAAGCGGAACAAATTAAACTAGTAAGTCAAAGTAACCACTGTATAAATGTTTATTTGTGGATCAAAAAAGTATTTAATTTAAAAAAAAATGTTTAGTACATTTTAATCTTTTTAGACATTCTTGAACTAGTGAAAAAAAAAGAAAAGTCATGAACCATATCAATGAACAGAAATGGGCATATTTTCACATGTTGATTTCTTTTACTTTCAATTTTGTGCGAGATATTTGAATTATTTGAAAAATTAGAATTTGAGATAATTATGGGAATAAATTCTTCAATTTTATCAGGTCAAGTGTATTGCCTTAAATGGCAAAAGAAAGAAAAAAATGATTATTCAAAATGGTTAACTTATTTTGGCATAACAGTAGTAGGGCCGGGTTAGCTCAGTCGGTAGAGCGTTGGCTGAACCACAAGATTCCTAGTTCGATACCCGGTCCCGCCAACTCAGTGTATGAGTAGCAACAGGGATCTGTGCGGTAAAAGTAAGGAGCTGATGGTAAGTGTAGCGCTTCCACCTCAGATGCTAAAAAAAAACAATCTCCTTGGTCTATGCGCTATTGAAAAGGGATAGACTCCCTCGCTGACTGGCTGATACCGGACTTTAGGCCGCCGCTGACTTAACTTATATATTATATATATATATATAATATATCCACAGACACGTGTTTCGACTTATCAAGTCTCTTCAGTGTGGCTAGACATTTGTAAGCTACCTACAGCCGGGATTGAAATCTGATCGGTTCAGCATCAGTCAGACACCTTAACCGCTAGGCTGTAGTCACCCAAAG
>CM042160.1:49935621-49965621 GCA_023376005.1 Doryteuthis pealeii | reverse complement strand
AATTGCAAAATCTACTAGATAAGTTCTTTTTTCTTATTAAATCAATACTAGGTCTGGTCTTCTGGGTGGGATTTGGCGATTTGTATGTATCTCAAAGTCCCAGAGAATTACATATGTGTCATTTTCTAGGTAGATTCTGGTTTGTGTATATACCATTTGACAACGTGATCAGAATTTTGCACAATTCCAAGTGAATCACTTTTCTTACCCAGTCATGCATACTCTTGTATTCTTTTGTGCTTATTATTATTATTATTATTATGTGAGTTTTTCACATCAGTGTTTGCTTTCATTGGAGTCTGAATGACAGCAAGTCTCCTTAGATCTCCAGGACTCTTCTGAGTATTCTAGCCAATCTTAACATTGTTGTTGTTTGGATAGTCTTGACTTTTTTCCTCTGATTTCCAATTCATCCAGACACTTTACCAAACCCTTGGGTACCAACTACAGTCAGTATGACCTTCACTTTCCACAGCTTTTTCAGTTCTCTGGCAAGGTCTAAGTATTTGTTTCTTTTCATTTTCACTCTGTGATCAGCAAAATCTGCTTAATCACAAATTCCCTTCTTGTTAATTGATACTAGGTCTAATCTCCTCAGATTAGGTGATCCATCTGTCTCTCAAAGTCCCAGAGAATTTGATCCATCTCATTCTGGGACGGATTTTGGTTTGTGCATATACCATTTAGTAGTTGCATGGTCAAAATTTAGTTTCTTGCATAATTCTGAGTGGATCACCTTTCCAACCCAGTCATGCCTAGTTTTGTACACCCTTTGTGCTGGTTTGCTGCATTCGCTTATCATATGATTAACAGTTTCATTTTTGTCTCCATACCCCTTACACTTGCTATTCTTTGTGTCTTATCTATTTTTGCTTTTGTTATTATTATTATTATTATTATATTATTATTATTATCAGATTTTCACTCTTGTCGTAGCTGGTGGTTCACTGGAGGTTGAGTGACAGCAAGTCTCCTCAGGTCTCCAGGAGTCTTCTGAATATTCTAGTCAATCTTAACAGTGCTGTAGTTTAGATGGTCTTCATTCTTCGTCTGATTTCCAATTCACTCAAATTCTTTCCCAGAGCTTTGGGGACCGTTCCAAGAGTACCAATTACAATTGGTACAACCTTCACCTACATTTTCCTCAGTTCTCTGGCAAGGTCCAAGTATTTGTCTATCTTTTCGCTCTTTCATTTTCACTCGGTGGCCTTGCAAGTTTTTCACACTAGCGTAAGCTGATGGTCTTTCAGTGGAGTTTGAGGGACAACAAATCTCCAGGACTCTTCTGAGTATTCTAGCCTTAGTTCTTCCTCTGATTTTCAATTCTTCCAGTCTGTTTTCTTAACTCTTGTGGACCATTCCAAGTGTACCAACTACAATTGGTATCATTTACACCCTCATATTCCACAGTTTTTCAACTCTCCGTCAAGGTCCAAGTATTTGTCTATCTTTTTGTTTTCTTTCATCTTCACCCTATGATCTGCTGGGACTGCAGAATCTTCCAGTTGACAACTTCTCTTTATCTTGTTAATAAATACTAGGTGCAGTTTTCTGGCTGGGATGATCTGTCTATCTCTCAAAGTCCTGGAGAATTTAATGCGTTTCATTATTAGTTTTTTCCACACCAGTGTTAGCTGATGGTCTTTCACTGGAGTTTGAGTGACAACAAGTCTCCTCAGGTCTCCAGGAATCATCTGAGTATTCAAGCTGATTTTAACAATGCTGTTGTCTGGATGGTATTTATTCTTCCCCTGATTTCCAGTTCCTCTAGTATAATTTCTAAGTTTTTGGGACCGTTCCAAGTGCACCAACTGTTGTATTGTCCTCGCCTGGAAGACGGAGCTTCCAGCAAAAAGACAAGAGAAATATAAAAATATATAAGATTTTTGGATGTTTGTTTTTAGAAGCATTGTTGAATAAAGTATATATTATTATTTATATTTTTGCTTGAAGGCAATTACAATGCGTATATCATATAAAATTTGATAATTCACTCAACGTCCACATACCTCATATGGTAGAGGCGTGCTATTATCATTGACAGGTTAATTTTGCAGGGATTGTACAATGCAGATCGTTGGCCGAGTGGTAAAAGTCACAGACTTTGCCTGCTGGACTACCGGTTTCAATTTCTGTTGGAGGGAAATTGTTAGTATACATCGCTGATGAGACTTAATAAAAGTTGAAACAGACTGTACGATGTTCTAGCATCGCATAATCATTTGCCAAATTCACTTTTCATGGTTATTTTCTATAATTATCAAATTTTATATGATATACGCATTGTAATTGCCTTCAAGCAAAAATATAAATAAAAATATATATTTAAAAAAGGGGGAAAACGGAAGCAGGCTTTCAGTCAAAGAAGTAGGGAGAAGATAAAGAAATATATAACAAAGGTCCGTTATCAGATCAAAAGATAAAGATGCGTAGGAGTATCTATCAATATAAAGGCCTGAGTTCGAGCCGAAGGCAGAGAGATCCCAGCAGCAGCCGAGAAGATAACGTCGTCTCCCGTCAACCCTTGTGAACACTCATCGCCACACTCACTAACTGCTCGGCATTTTCATTGTGAAGCTCTACGCCCTTACCACCCATACACCGAAGAAAATAAAGACGGGTCCTATTTTTGTATATACGTATCTGTTGTTTATTGAAGTCCAGTAGCTATACAACACAACTACAATTGGTATCACTTTCCCTCTCATATTTCCACAGTTTTTTTTGTTTTTTTTTTTTTTTTTTCAATTCTCTGGCAAAGTCCAAGTCTATCTTCTTGTTTTCTTTCACTTTTATTGAAGTCAGTCAGTCAGTCAGTCAGACAGTCAACAATTGGTTTGAGCAATGTGACTGGCCAAGCAACTGGTATTTATGGGAAGTCAGAACAGTCCACCCATGCATATGGGTGAGTCCATTCCCTGAGTCCTGATTGGCTGCTTGGTTTGTAGGGTCCTCTGAGGCTCCATAAATCCTGCCACTTTTCAGTGATCTTTATGGCATCTCGGAATCGTATTGAGTTACGACTGTTTGCCGTCTTGTCTTGCCAATTCGACGGTAATTGGACTTAGTATTCTATAACCTTCACCCTGTGATCTGCTTGGACTGCAAAATCTTCCTGTTGACAAGTTCCATTTTTCTTGTTAATAAATACTAGGTGCGGCCTTCTGGCTGGTATAAGGTGATCCATCTGTATCTCAAAGTCCGGAGAATTTTGTGTTTCTTCATCATCACCATCATTATTTGAGTTTTTCACTGAAGTCTGAATGACAGCTAATCTCCCCAGGACTCTTTTAAGTATTCTAGCTAATCTTAAAAGTGCTGTGTTTGTTCTTCTTCTTTTGCACTGATTCAGCCTTGCTACATTTTATTTATTTATTCATTTTTCCCCCTTATCTTCTAAGTCGTGTGAATAGCGAGAGAGAAAATATTTCAGTTATTGTGGAACAACAGTAACTTTCATTTTCACTACTTCCAGCCGCATTCCACCATCTCTTTTTATCTTCTTTTATTCTATCAAAGAAGAGAGAGTAAAAAAAATAAATTAAAAAAAAGAAAGAAAGAAAGAGAACCCTCTCTCCATTGTTGTTGTTGTTGGCGTTACAGCAGTATAATTGTTATTGACTGTAGCAATGTCCGTTACAACAACAACAACAACAATGCTTAAACTTAATGCTTCTCATTCATCACAGCTGTCCTGCTGTCTCATGTCTTGTTCTTTCTTGAGGTCTTTCTAACCAAGATGTTTTTGACTTGTCACTCACTGCACGTGACCCATCCCACCACCACCACAGACACGCACACACACACACACACGCACGCTATTACATACGTACATGCATGCATACTTTCTCTTGTTTTAGCCAGCCCAACAATTCTCCCGCCTTTCGACCCTGCATTCCCTGTTATTATTAGAAACCTACTTCTGTACTTACATCCCCCAGGGTCACAAAAACACATGTAATGCCACTGTCTGGAAAGTTGGAAAGAGTTGGCTGATGTTTCGTAATTCTCTTCATTTTTTTTTTTTTTTTTTTTTTGTTCGTTGAATTTTTAAAAAAAAGTAAAATGGAGGAAAGTTTGTTGGCGGACACCCATTTTGTTACCTGAAAAATAAACTTTTTTGTATGGTCTTAATTTAAATTCACTTGTACAATTTATACAGTTGTTTGTACAGAATAGATGTAGGTATGGGCAATTATTTTCAAGGGTGATAATTATTTTTTTTATTTTTTTTAAACAGTTACTAAATAACAGGGAATTGTTCAATATCGATGAAATTTTCAGCAATTGATTCATTAAGGGCTTGATTTAATAATGAAAAGCTTATTTTATTTAAGAAAAAAAAAAAACGGGTGAAAAAAATTTTATTTTTTATTTATTATGACTAGCAAATATATGCACCCTCCGGGTGCAAGTATTTAAGTTTTAATGTAATAAAATATTGTATTAAATTAGAAAGGCTAATGAACTAAATGGGAAATGCAGATAAAAAAAGATTTGAAACAGAGGAGTATAATCGAAAGATAGAACAACTGAAACTTACTCTTCCATCACTCTCGTCTTTCATTGTTATTTTTCTAATTTAAGTATTTACTTAAAAGAGTAAGTAAAGAATAAAATTACAGTTATTTCCTTGTCAATGGATTTCATTTAAGATTCATTGAAGAGATTGTTGCTTATATTCATTAAAATAAACCAAACAGTTAGAAATCAATAATACTAAGCATATTTATTAAAAATCACATTTTTAATATCAATATGCAAATTAGCCTTTCCGTTCAAACTGTAAACCGCTATTTTGTTGTATATATAAATATAATTGCATGTTGTTTGTATGTAGATATGGTCAACAGTAATAATAATGTAAAACAATTTTATTAATAATTGAGGTTTAGATAAAAAATAAAATCATTGAGAATGCGATGTCAATAACTAAGGGAATTGTAACTTGAGTAGTAATATAATTTCGGTTACAAACAGAAAAACAGACAATCTCCATTATAATAAGATTGTAGAAGTGGGGGTTTATCTTTGGTCATTTGAATAAAAAAATAAAAAATTCCACACACACACACATTCATCATCATTAATCCCAAGTCATTTTTTCAGCCTTGAGCCATTATCAGAGAATGTTTACTATTTTTCTGAATATTCGAGATGAGGCTTGATAATTTGTATTTCGATTATTCTGACAAGAAATGCCTGAAGAAGGCCGGAGGGCACATCGGCCAAAACATTATACAGATAACAATAAAGATGAGAACAATAGTCCGAATAATCCAAATAATACAGAGAAATTTTAGAAAGATCAAATCCGGAAGATCACATAAAAAAATTCAAAAACTGAATAAAATTTCAACGCCCTTAAAAAGTTGAAAATTTAAAAGTTATTTTCTTAAATCTCAAAAAATAATTTTTGTAGCATATGTCACTCTTCGTAGTTTTAAAAACAATATTTTTCTTTATTGATACCAAAAAATGTATTTTCTCTGATTCAATCGAACTGTCTTTATTTACTTAAAAATCTAATAGTGAATTTTAGATATCAGGAAGGTGGCATGTTGAACACAATATTTTTGTGAGGAATGAAGTTTTATTCAATCTATCTAGAAATGTTGATTTATCCAAGCCTCCCTCTAACTAATTGCCCATTCCTAGTAGTAAGTAAAGTCGGCAGGGTGGCCTACTGTCAGTATCAGCCAAACACCGAGTGAGTCTATCCCCTTTTTGCTAGCACTAGACCTTGGAGTTTTTTTTTTGGGGGTTTTTGTTTTTTTTTCCTGAGGTGGTGCGCCACACCTACTGTCAGTTCACAGAAGCTTTACCACTTAGATTACCCAAGCTGTGCTACTCCTCAGGCACTGAGTTGGTGAGGATCACTATTTAACCTGGAACCTTGCAATTCCTAGGTGGATGCTCTACTGAGCTAAACAGAATAGCCACATATAAAAATTTCCATTATTTTTGCAGTTAACATACAAAAAATTATATAAATGAAGTGATGCTGATAGCTTTTTGATTTAGTGCATCCTGGGATGCACATATATGTGTTGAATGAGTCCCTGGGAAAATTTATGGGTCCCAACTAAAGCCGTCCAACTCCTACCTTGTAACCTATCCTGTGTAATTCATTTCTAAGAGACTATTGAAATGTATTTACAGTTAGCTTGAAATGATAAGGGAAGAAAAAGAAAAAAAATACAATACTCACTGTCACAGTGGCAGACAAGGAAGCAATTGCTGGGACCATAATGCAGAATGATGGATATTTATTATAAGAGGTCCACAGAGTGTTAACTCTGGTTCTTATAAAGCATTGGGTTACTTAAAGGATAAGTACCCAATGCAGAATACTTCAGTTAGGAAAACAACAAACGCGTTAGTTACATTTATATAACTTTATTATAACATATTAGGGAAACAAAGTTCCCCAGGCTATTTAATGTCACAAGTGTCCAAACATACACAATAGTGTTAATAGACAAAGTGGTAACCACTTACTGTAAGTAGAGGCTGTGGCGTCTGGTGTGCACCATAGGTGTCTGCTGGAGAGAGATGATGAGCACGTCCAGGCTTGTTCAGTGGCATTGGAAGAAGAGGGTTCTCTTCTTGGGTTCCTGTGTCATGTGACCAAAACAGGGTCTCCTGACACAGGAGATTTACCAAAACCCTCAGACAAGGGAGACTGCCCTTACTTTATCTAGCACCATGTCCACACTGAGACAAGCAGCCAATCAGAATGAAGGAATGAGATCAACCAGATGACCGTATGGAATATTACAGTGTGCTATAATTGCCAATTGCTTTATTTACAAATTCTGATACTTAGTTGATGTTGCTCAATTCAACAGTGCACTAACTCACTCAAGCACGACTTGATGCTGATGATGTTCGAAGAATATAGCAATGATTTTTTTTTTAGTAAATAATTAAGGGATTTTTATACAAATTAGCAAAGGTTTACCCCCCCCCCACACACACACACACTTAATTAAAAAAAAACTTTTTTATAATTTTCTGAAAAATAAAACAATTCATTCATTATCAAATTCATGGTGATTGTTTAATAAAAACAGATTCGTTTTAAAATATCTCCCTTTTGATCGGTTGCATATCTATCTAAAAGACTAAAACACTGGAATGCTGTTTTTCATAAGAGATTATTGCTGACACTCTCCCTAACCCTAAAAAGCGAAGCATTTAGAGGAAGAAGTGCTACGGAGCGAAAGGTCACATTGTCCTGCAGAAGCACCATATTTTATTCCCATCATTTTTATGTCTGTCTTCTATAGAATCCACTTTATAAAATATAATTTTTTTTTATTTTTTAGTAAATAAGCCCTGTTGACTGGGGGCTTTAAAATATATACCGAATGCACCTCTGCAGAGTGGTAAGCCCCCCCCCCCCCCCCCTGGGGTAACCTCTTGGCCGTAGGCAATAACCCATAATGCTTAAGGATGAAGCTCTTCGATCAATCGGCTGGTCAGATCAAGCACTAGCACCTATATGATTGTCCCAGCCCTTTTGTCCTTATGGCAAGCCACAACCCTTTTATATATATGTGCTAGAAAGCAGTGGCTGAGGGTCTTAGTGTCTTGGGTATGACGTTAAACTCTATCTGATGGTGAAGTTCCAGTTCTGGAGCTTTGGGGAATGTGAAGTACCCCTTAATCACCATTACTCCCAGGTCCACTCTGACCTGGAGTGGTAGTACCTTTTAGGGTCACATCTATGGATTAAATAGAACAAAATGAGTTCTAAAAAATTTGTTTTAAAAAAAAAATTGAGTACCCTTTAAAAATGAATAAAACAAAACATCTTTGGCATAAAATGACCCAATGGGTTAACATGCCGTAGAAAAAAAACAACCGACCCAATCAACCAACCAACTTTTAGTAAATAAGCCTAAGTGCTTAATGAGCTCAGTTAAGATTTAGTAATTTGGTTAATCTTTCAATTAGTAGAGTTGGATTTGTGAATTGGTCATGTTTGAGTGTCATCTGTTATCAGTGTAATGGATCTTGGGAGTTATCAAACCACGTGTGACAGTATTTAATTGATTAAGTTTATTGGAACAAGAAAGAAACTAGAACAAGTTGGTAGATACTAAGCTTTTATTTAGTCGGACACAAAAGCTTGCTTACAGTATCTGCTGTTCAAAAATGGTCACCCATCCAAGTAATAAACAGGATCATCTCTACTTAACTTGTGATCTTGCAAGGATCAGTGCTTTACAGAATGACTTGATCTTGAGCAGAAATTGTTGAGTTTATTTTTTAACATAATAAAATAATATATCTGTTTCCACACACACATACATACATTTTCTCTCACTCCCTTTCTCTATTTTTAAGCAGCAATAATAAACATACACATTCTCTTTCTCTCTCACACACATTTACTCTATTTTTGAACAGTAATAATATATTTAAACATATTCTCTCTCTCTCTCTCTCTCTCTCTGCTTTGCTTTCTCTCTTCTCATTCACAGTTTTGCTTTCTCTCCCTCTCCCTCTCTGACACATAAACAAATAAGAAAAGTTCTTCGAATTCAGGAAAATTGTTGGTCATCTATGTTAAAAGAGCTTCTTTTTTTTTTTCCTTTCTTTCTTTCTTTCTTTCTTTCTTTCTTTCTTTTAAAAAAAATTATATTTCATTTTTTGTGTCTATCTGCATTGTATTATGGTAGTTATTGAAGTCAGTTAGTCTACTGTTGGTTTGAATAACAGCAGCTAGCTAAGTACAACTGAAGCAGTGTCCAAGACAGTTGGTATTTATAGAAATCAAGAATGATCCATTCATGAATTTGGGTGATTTGGGTGATTCCATTCCTTGAGTTCTGATTGGCTGCTTGATTTGAATGATATTGTGGAGTTTTATAAATACCCTGTCATTCTGCAGTAGACTTTGCAACTATTCGGGTTTGTATTGGGTTACAATCGTTTGTTGCCATGTCTTCCCAATTCAACGGTAATTGGAACTTTGATTATTCTTCAGTAGTAAAACTTAAGCTGGAGCAAGACACTGTGTTGTGAGCCAAAGTCAGTCAGTCCTATCACTATATCACCACTGCTTATAAAGAGAAATTGGTTATGGAGGCGCGTGGTCTAATGGTTAAAGTCATAGAAAATGGACTCGTCGACCTGAGTTCAATTGCTGGATGAAGCTGTTTGAATTTCACATAGCGCCAATATCCTTGGGAAAGGTATGAATCCAATTCTCCCTCCAGCTATGGGTAAATAGCAGGGCAGTCTGGGCTCTTTAACCCTGGCTAGGTAACCAGTCTAGGAGAAGGAAAACTCTGAATTCAATCCTGTTAAACTCTGCTTAAGATATTGACCTTGTGTCACATCCTGCTCGTGCGGGGGAGTTGGTAAATATATATAAAGAGAAATTGGCATCTAAATCATTTGCCTCTTATATAATTCTCATTTCCAGAAATGATGAACTTCCTTTAGAGTCTCATTTTGCTCTTTGGTATCAAACTCTGGTTTCCAGGGTTTTTTTTGGGTTTTTTAACCCTGTGTCCAGTGGCTGAAGCCACTGGACCAGTCAGAGATTAATATCAGTGTGATCCCAGGGACAACATCTGCCCCCTTGATTTAAAGAAACAGGGCTGAGTTTATTGCCCAGTGCCTGAAGTGCCTCAAAAGATGAATGCTAAAGGGATCCACACAATTTTTTCACTGGCCATGTATGAGTTCTGGTCCCCCATGTTACTAGTCCTTGTGTACAACTGGCATAGTGGGGTGCCAGTAAATAACTAAAACTCTAACCAAAGGGCAGATGATCTAACATTTACCCTACACAATACTGGCTGTAAACTTTAGAAGCATTCTTTCTTTATGTGTCTTTTCATCATCGTCAAGTCGTGCTGACAGCATGGATTCCCTTTTCTTTTTTTTTTCTTGCTTATCTTATATTTTTTAAAGAAATCACCTTCAACTTTGGTCTATTGTGGTTTCACTCCCAAACATCGGAAAAGAAAAAAAAAGTTTCTGCTTGTAGTTAAAAGTGTCTCCCATTTAAGTGTAAAATTTCTCTCTCTCACACCAACTATCCATACCAGTCATCACTCCTGGCAGGTCATCCGCACAGTATCCAGAATCCATGCAGAGCTGATTGATATATATTTTTGCTAGTTGGCCTATACTGGTATGTCCATGTGTAGGTGTCCACAGGAGAAACATCACTTATGAGTTTATTCTTGCTACTCCAGCAGTGTCCAGCATTTCTTGTTTGTCTTACTTGGATTATTTTGTGTGATAGTGGGCAAGTGGCCGTACAGCTGCTTTCTTGTGGGTTACTGCTTCTAGGATTTTATTTTGACTCCAAGTGGTGCAGCTATACAGTAGCACTGGCACAGCTACTGCTTGGAAGAATTCAAGAGTATACATACAAAGTATTGAAATATTGATTACTAGTTAACTTTTAATGATCATGACTTTGGTTCAGAACTCTCATATTTTTCTTGTGTTTTTGACACATACACGATTCCCGTGGGTGGCGACCCGTGATGCTTAAAGATAGAGACCAGGTGGATGAGCAGTTCATGACATGCAATACTCCACTTTGGGCCTATCTTAGGCTATACGGGCGGTCGGAGAGGCTCCCTCCGATCAATCGCTGGCCACGTCAAGCCCTAGCACCTATATGATTTTCCCAACCCTATTGCCCTTATGGCAAGCCCCAACCCCTTTTTATCATATGGGTGCTAGAAGGTGGTAACTGTGGGTCTACATGTACTGGGAATGACATTAAACTCTATCTGATGGTGAGGTTCTAGTTTTGGAGGTTTGGGGAATGTGGAGCACCCCTTCATCACCATTGCTCCCTGGTCCACTCTGACCCGGAGTGGTAGTACCTGTTAGGGTCCCATCTATGGGTTAAATAAAAAAATGTATTTATAAAAAAAATTGTATTATCCATTAAGAATTGATTTATTTCAAAACTTTATCGGCATTAAATGACCCACTGAGGTTGATATGCCGTAAAACAAAACAAACCAAACATACACGATTCAGCTGATGTTGATTTTTCTTTAGTCTAGGAAAGTTCTGATGGTGGTAAAAAATTTGCTCGTGGGCAGATAATTGAATATCCCTTGTCCAGCAGTATAAAGCTACATGAATGGTCCACCCAAAATGAGGAACAAACTCTTGAGCAATTTTTGTAACACAAGCAGAGTAATATTTGTCACACTGCAGTAGAAAAATGTGATACAAGGTCAGTTATTTTAGTGCAGAGGATTCATATTCCTAGTTACCAGGCAATATATATATATATATATATATATATATATATATATATATATTAAAGAAAGATTCTGTATTTGTATTGTTTTGATTATTCAGACTATTGTTATCTACACAATGTTTTGGCTGATGTGCCCTCCAGCCTTCTTCAGGTATTTCTTGTTGGACTCGGGAACCCCCTTCCTGAACTTGGGCTCCTTCTTTTCGAACTCTGGAACCTAGACACATGGCTTAGTGGATATAGGTGTTGAATTAATACAGTTTTAAGTGACAGTTATCTTTAAGCTGCAAGTTCAATCCTGGTCAAGGGCAGCAGTAATATAGAATGATTAACACAGCTTAAAACTTGCACCCAGTCATGGTTAATGGAATGAGAAAAGTCTACCCCTGTGAATTAAATAAAGTGTTAGGTTCGAAGTTCCATGAAGGCTACCAATTACAAGAAGGTTTCCGAGTTCAAAGAGAATGTTCCCAAATTCGAAGAGGGTGTTTCTAAGTTTGAGAAGGTTTCCGAGTCCTACAAGAAATACCTGAAGAAGGCAGGAGGGCACATCGGCTGAAATGTTGTGCAAATAACAATAAAGATGAGGACAATAGTCCAAATTATCAAGTCTCATCTCAAAAATTCAGAAAATGATTCTGTATATTTGTATAACAACCAGACCTATATACTTTTATAAAGGAAAATTGGTGGATACCAGCAAAGACCAAAGTTCAATAAAATCCACACCCTATTTTTGTCCGTGAGGGGGGGGGGGGTAAAAAAACTTTTTACTCCTCATTTTCCATAAGAAAATCTAAATAAAGAATATAATAAGGGTATGAATCAATGATGTATTTAAAAAAATAATTTTAAAAAAATTGATAATTAATAAAAACAAATTAATAAAGGATAAAACATAATAAAAAGCAAATAAAACAAAAGAAGAAAATACAAACAAGAATAATAATAAAGATAATTTAAAAACAAGAATATATAAAGTATAAAATATAACAAAATAAATATAGAAAAAGATTTTTTTATTCATCTTTATATGAATATAGTTAAGGGATTTATTTTCAACTTTTTAAATCCTGGGTAATGTTGAGTAGCTCTGCTAGTTTTGTTATAAATAATTTGTCTGTGTTGCATAGTGGGAGGTCTCGAAAATTCTTGGAGAAAGTTGAATAGACAAAGAGGTTACGAGGTCCTCCATATCAGGAAGGAAATGACAGACAGGTGGTTACAAAACAAATCCCACTCATTTATTTTGGATATTATCACCTTCAAACCAATAGGGAGAGATTTTTTTGTTTTTTTTTTGTTTTTTAATTCTGAGGAAATTCAAGTCATTTATAAATTGTTGGATTTAGATCTAACTATTGGAACGTGTACACATGCAGAACGAAAAAAATGCTTTCTGGGTTTTGTTTGGATTTTGTCGTTTCCAGAGAAGATTGAACTCTTATCAATAATTTGTGAACTTGCAAATTGGTATACCCAGTAGGGTAGGTTGATGTTGGAACTGTAACGTCTTCCATGTGCCGAAAGTTGAAAATTAACAAAGAATTACCAAACAAAATATTTTTCTTCAAAACTTAGGCTTCGTTTGAGGAAATGAATTTCAATCTTTTAAAATGTTATTACTGTTATAGCTTAATTATTAGGTAAAAAAACAGCATATTGGAGGTGTCGTGGTGATGGAGGGCCTATTTTCAATTTGAATTCTAGTTATAATATTTTATTCATTTTGTTTAAAATGACAACCTTTTCTGTTTTAAATATTGAAATTGCTAAATTTTCTAACGAATTTCTAGGGTAAATGTTGCAAAAATAATGATTTTTGGTTCATTTTAGTAGACAATCTTTGATACTATTTCCTCTAACAATGGTGCAAGATCTAGTTTTTAGTATCAGTATTCATTATATCAGCACACTTTCGCTTATTTAAGAGAATTTAATATTTTAAAAAAGGTTAAAAATCAACCTACCCTAATACCCAGTATTTAATCTCCCCACCCCTTTCACTCTTTCAGTCTCCTTTGGCTAACTTGTTCTGACTTGTACAGGTAATAATTTAATAAATACGACACTAAACACTTTAAACTCACCAGGAGTTGTTTGTACTGAGTTTTACCTGTTAATACGAGTCACAATATTATCTTGCAAGAAGGAGCTACCTGGGTAAAGGGGGGGGGGGCAAAGAAGTTAGTCTCGCAGATCCATTAATACTGAATCTTAAGTTTGATCCTTGCAGGATGCCCCATTAAAATCTCTATGTAAAAAAAAAAAGAAAAAAAAAAGACAAACCTTGCTTTGATCTGGCTTTGTAGACCATCAGAAAAAAAAAAAGAAAAAAAAACTGCACACACATTCTGAAAAGAAAAATTAAGGTCTCCGATTTAAAATATTAGATGCAAAAAAGGAAAACAAAATACCATTCTGTTACTATTTAGATTTTGTTTTTTAATTATCTTCATGAATATAAATCAAATCTTACCTTGCTTTTTGAACAAAAAATGATATGTTTAAGTTAAGGTAGTGTGGACAAGACCACAACATAGGCAAAAAACTGTCAATAACACAGTCCACACTACCTTAAGTTAAATATAAATGCTCTATCGATGATATTAAGCACTGTGTACTTATAAACATACCACCCATATTATATATATATATATATATATATATATATATATATATATATACACACACACATACATACACACACACACTAAAAAGTAAATAAATAAAATAACCACTTTCTACTAGGACAGAAAAAAGACTTTAAAAAGACTTTGTGTGAACTCAGATAAAACTGAGTTCATGTGCTTTAAACAAGATGGAGGTATCACTACACTGGATGGTAAGCCTCTGAAATTAGTAGAGCAGTTCATATACCTAGGTAGTAATATTTCATCTACAGAAAGCAAGGTCAATATACACATAGGTTAGTCATGGACTACTATAGACAGATTATCTTTCATATTGAAATCTGCTCTCTCAGATAAGATAAAGCGAAAATTCTTCCATTAGGTTTAATATGCCATTAAAAAAAATGGAAGAGGCTATTTTAACAGTCCTGGTAAAATAGACAAACCTACTTTTATGCTTATTTTACTGTCGCTGTAAATATTTTTATTATGAATGCAAGTAATGTTAAAAATAACAGATTTAACACATGTAGATTCAACACAAGCAGATTTAACACAATTTGACTTTATTTATATTCATTTATATTTATATTTTGTGAAGGATAAAGATACAAAAATTCTTCTAAATGAAAAATATAGATACCATTAATGACTTTGTGATCAAATGTGAATTTTTTACTAAATTTTTTAAAAAATTCAAGGAAATGATAAAGGTAAATTTGACTATCATGATTTTTTTCTAAAGTGGAAAAATGGCATTTTCCACTATCAATTGTTAAAACATAAAATCGTAACCCTAACCCTAACCCTAACAAGATGAATTCTTGTCAAGTACCATTTTAAGAAATTAGCTTTTAGGTAGATTGATTTAAAGTTTGTATCACAGAATTGCACAACAACTACTTTTTAAGCAATTACCTTTCAGATAATTTTAGATTGCTCACCAATAACCATTTTAATCTTTTAGCTTTTAGATATTTTGAAATATATCTAGATATACTTGCTGGTAAAATAATCTGTGTATATTTTTCTATGACTGGTAAAATAATCCTGAAAACATGTTTGTCTATCTTACCGGGACTGGCAAACTAATCCTGAAAAACATGTTTGTCTATCTTACCGGGACCGGCAAACTAACCTATTTGAGAGAGACAGAAAGAATTTTAAAAAAAGATGTTAATATTTTTATCTTAAAATTTAAACAATTCCTCTTTCAGTGCTCTTTTTTTTTTTTCTTTATTTTTCTTTTTTTTTCCAATCTTTGTACAACTCCAGCATAAAAAATGTATAAAGATAATTTTTAGAATTTCAACAATTAAAATTTTTGAGAACTTTTTAATTTAGTAGTTGTTGATATTTATAGATTGTCACTGCATTCCAACATCTTTGACTGCAATAATATGATATCTCGTTGTGGAAATCATGCATGCTTGCTTTTAACTCTTTGTCTACCAAATTTCCCCCATGGCTGTACCAAATTTCCCCCATGGCTATACCAAATTTCCCCCATGGCTGTACTAAATTTTCTTGGTATTTTTTACCTGTATGATGGGATATTTCAAAGTTCACTATCTATTCACTTCAGAACTCATACTAGTATCGAACCCAGAATCTTGTGGTTCCTTGGCAGATGCTCTACTGACTGAGCTAAACCAGAGTGGCAGTAAACAGAGTGGTAGTACCTGTTAGGGTCTCATCTATGGGTTAAATAGAGTCACAAAAATTAAGTTTGAAAAAAAAAATGTTGAATACCTATCAATAATGAATTCGGCATAAAATAACCCAACAAGGGTTGACATGTCGTAAAATCCAACCAACCAACGGAGCCAAATCTGTTGTCTAATAAGCAGTGATGCTAATAGCTTTTTGATTTAGTGCATCCTGGGACACACATATTTGCGTTGAAGGAGTCCCCAGGAAAATTTATGGGTCCCAACTAAAGACGGCTAACTCCTACCTTGTAACCTATCCCGTGTAATTAATTTCTAAGAAACTTGAAATCTATTTACAGTTAGCTTGAAATGGTGAAGGAAGAAAAAAGAAAAACACTGGGATGCATGGATATGATTTTACTGCGTCCTTTTAGATTTTTGTGCATAAGGGACGCAGGACGCGTTACCTATCACCATTTGAATAAGTAAATAAAAAATTTATTTATTTTAACTTAATAGATCGGACAACCCAATACTAACTAATACTTAGTTTATGCTCTGAAAAAGAAAAAAAAAATGTGTTGGGATCAGGTTTTATTCTTAAAACAAACTTGAATGGATATCAAGATGCTTAACCCCCTGCCCCCCCCCCTCAAATCTACTCAAATGGAGAAAATAGTATGAATTGTGTGAATGTCCAATGCTCTATAATTGTAACCACTCCATTGAATAACAAGGGGTAAAAAAGTTCATCTGACCTCTCGAATAATACTTTATCAATTGTCCAGAAGTGGACAGTAATATCATCCACTGTACCAATGTTTATTTCTCTTGGGTCGGTTTCACTTGGTTTCAAGTATCTGCCATAAACTTCCTCTTGAATTCATCCCAATCCTGTCTTAGCCATAAAAAAAAAAAAATTCTTATTGTGTTACATTCTTATTCATAGTGGTTACTGGATGGTGAAGGAGGGGGTGCCATAATATTTTTTTTTTCTTCAAATTTTCCCAAGTGTGTAGTAAAAAGCATAAAGCCCATGAAAAAGACTCCACCCACTCCAGAAAAATTCCGAGTGCTTTTTCCCAGCCTCTCTATAACTCCTTGAAATTCAGTTGATATGCACTCTGCCCTTTTCTTCACAACTTCTGTTTTATTTTTTTTCTTCCCCCTGCCATCAAAAGTTTTTCTGTTGTACTACTTTGTCCGATCAAAAGTAAATTCCTGGATACATTTGAATGTTTACAAGAGGATTCTTTAAAAAAACCCAAAAAAAACCCAAAAAACTATATAACTATGTAGATAGGTAAAATTGTTTTCAAAATAATCCTCTTGGCATTCAACAACACTTACTCCAGTGAGTTTTCCATTGGTTGAAGCACCTAAAATTTCCCTGCTCTGCTCTGCCCTACAAGATGATTCTTTTAGAAAATAAACTAAATAACATTATACAGATCAATAAATTTGTTTTCAAAATAGTCCTCTTGTCATTTAACACACTTACTCCAGTGAGTTTTCTCTTGGTTGAAGCACCTGAAATTCCTTTCTTGATATGATTAAATTTGTGGCTATATTTGTATTTCTAGTGCTAATACCCTTGGTAAAGGTATGAATTCCCTACTGCTATTGGTAAATAGTAGGGCAAACTGGACTCTTTAACCTAGGTATGGCAATCATTCTAGAAGGAAAACTGGATTAAAATTAACTTCACTTAAAAAAGATTGACCTTATGCCACATCCTGCTCATATGGAGGGGTTGGGTAAATACATATATGCATATATCTGTGTGATGATTCTTTTAGAAAATAAGCTAAATAACATTATATGAATAGATTTATTTTTCAAAATAGTCCCTTTTGGCATTCAACACTTATTCCAGTGAGTTTTCCATTGGTTGAAGCACCTCTGCAATTCCTCACTTGATTTGATTAAAGCTGCTCTTTCTATTTTTTAATGTTTGTCACGTTCTCAAATCTTATGAGGAGGAGTCCCTGTGGTGTAGTGGATAATGTGCGGGGCTGTGACATCATAGTAAGTGAGTTCAAATTCCAGTCATGCTATTATGTTCACTTTCGGACTAATACCCTTGGGAAAGGTATGAACTCTCTCATCCCTCCAGCTATGGGTTAAGTACAGCTACTGTTCTTTACAAGAATAGTTTTGGCATTAAATAACCCACAAAGATTGATGTGCCATTAAACAAAGAAACCAAGACTAAATCTTATGATATTGCAGCTTTACATCATATCAAAGAAGGAATTTTAGAGGTGCTTTAACCAATAGAAAACTCGCTGGAATGAGTTGGAATGCCGAGAGTACAATTTCATAGAAAATTAGTATTTCATTCACTGTTTAGGTAGAAAGATTTTTTTAATCTAAAAAAAAAATAAATTAATAACAGGGGCCCCCTGTCGTTTTTTTCTCCTCCAGGTTTTTTGTTTCCCCGGAGATCCCCCCCCCCTTTTCAATTTTTTACTTTCCTTTTTTTTCCCCTCCTTTTTTCCTATTTTCTTTCCTTTTTTTTCTTTCCTTTTTTTTTTTTTTTTTTCTTTTTTTTTTTTCTTTCCTTTTTTTTCTTTCCTTTTTTTTCTTTCCTTTTTTTTCTTTCCTTTTTTTTTCTTTTTTCTTTTTCTTTCCTTTTTTTTTTCTCTTTTTTTTTTTTTTCCTTTTTTTCATTTCCCTTTTCAGTTAAATTTTACTTAAAACTCCAAACATCTAAACTTAACTGTATCTTTCTTTTTTCCTTTTTTCCACACCCCTCTGCTTATATCTCACTATTTCACCACCACCACGTGTATGTTTACAGCTATACCGAATCTTTCTTAACATTTCTACTTGTTTTACCTTATATAACATTAAACCACTCACTGACTCCATCTCTCTCTTTTTAACTCCTGCACTTTTCAAAGTATCTATTACTAAAATTCTCATTACATTTCTATGTATGTAACCATAAACCTGCAAAAATAGTACATTATAGTGACATTTTTATTAGAGCAATGCACTTAAAATGCTCTAACTTAGAGAATAAAACAAGTTCCATTCCAATTTGCAAGTGAATGATAAATTTTGTGGGGTCTGCTTCGACACTGAACTTTTTTTTTAATCATTAAAATTCTTGCCATAACAAGAGATTACTATGAAATGCAAATTAGAATCCTTTACTCCTCCCTAAATAGAAGGATCAATATCATCATGGATAACTCTTAAAACAGAAATTCAATGAGTTCACAAGTCGTAGTAATTTAGGTAAATTAAATAGTGGTTTCATAGTTTTTAGGCCATGTGCCTAAAAAAGTATGAAACCACTACTTAGCAAACCCTTAGGATATGACACAAGTTCAATTTCTTAAGTGAAGTTTAACAGGTTTGAATTCAGTTTTCCTTCTCCTAGACTGGTTGCCATACAAAGGTTAAAGAGTCCAACTGCCCTACTATTTACCCAATATCTGGAGGGAGAATAGTTGGATGCTTACCTTTCCCAAGGGTATTGGCACTATGTGAAATACAGTCTTGTTCAGGATTTGAATTTGGCAACATGAATATAATCTAAGTTATTTCCTCCAAATATATATATATATTATATTGGGGGGATATGTGCTTAATTGAAATCATACCTAATTTTTGAAATGTAACTAGTTAGTAATTAATGAATTTAGGCAGGTATATATGTTCAAATGTAAGGCTAAACAAATCAAGATGCCTGCCTAAATTCATTAATTACTAACTAATTACATTTCAAAAATTAGGTATGACTTCAATTAAGCACATATCCCCCAAAAATTGTCGGCTTAAAGCCATATAAAAGATAAACACATTTGTTTGTTTACTTAACTTCATATATATATATATATATATATATATATATATATATATATATATAATTCCTAATGATTGATATTAATGGCATGTTGTCTTGTCTAGGGTTATTTTATGCCTAAAGGTTAAAGAATTGCATTATTTGTTTATATTTACATTTGTTTAATTGAATTTTGAAAATACTTATGATATCAAGTATTCCTATCTAATACTAATTATTTGATACTATTTATACACAATTGTAAGGTTTAAATTAAGTAAACCATTATAGTTTCAAGCAATCTTATCATAATGGAGATTATGTCTGTCTGTCTGTAACCGAAACTATGTCACCACCAACATGACAATTCCCTTAGTTATGTACATTATATTAACAATCTCTAGTCTAGTCTAGCTGAAATATAATTGCCTCAAAACACCCCATATTATTAATGTATATACATTTCTGCAATGTGTGTTATATATCATTAATAAATATTTACGTAGTATATGGTGTGGATAATTTGCATACCAGTTTTAACAAAACCATGTTTAATAAATAATTACTTGGTGTTATTGATTTCTAATATTGTTTTATTCTCAAACATATTTAAAAGCAATCCTATGTATAATTTATATTAAAATCAATTAGAATAAAGTAAAAATAAGTAATCTTTTTTGTGTTCATATTTAATTTCATTAGTCTTTCCACTTCAGTATAATATTTAATTATATAAAGATTTAAATACTTTTGCCCAGAGTGTGCATATTCTTGCTAGTAAAAATAATTTACATTCATATGGTTTCGGACATTCTTATCCAGTAGCAATAATTTTCAGATCTATTTGGCTCATAGATGGGACCCTAATAGGTACTACCAATCTGGGTCAAAATGGACCTGGGAATAATGCCAATGAAAGGGTCCTCCACACTTCCCAGATCTTGACTGGAGTCTCGCCATTAGATGCAATCATATCCAAAAGTTTTTTCTTTTTCTTTTTTCTTTTTCTTTTTTTCTTTCTTTTTTTTTTTTCTTTTTTTTCTTCTTTTTTTTTTCTTTTCTTTTTTCTTTCTTTTTCTTTTTCTTTCTTTTCTTTTTCTTTTTTCTTTCTTTTTCTTTCTTTTCTTTTTTTTTTCTTTTTTTTCTTTTTTTTCTTTCTTTTTCTTTTTCTTTCTTTTTCTTTTTTTCTTTCTTTTTTCTTTTCTTTCTTTCTTTTTCTTTTTCTTTTTTTTCTTTCTTTTTTCTTTCTTTTTTTTTTTTTCTTTTTTTCTTTCTTTTTTCTTTTTCTTTCTTTTTCTTTTCTTTTCTTTTCTTTCTTTCTTTTCTTTTTTTTCTTTTTTCTTTTCTTTTCTTCTTTTTTTCTTTTTTCTTTTTTCTTTCTTCTTTTCTTCTTTTTCTTTTTTTTTTTTTTTTTTTCTTTTTTTCTTCTTTCTTTTCTTCTTGGTAGTGGGTAACCTTAATGCTTGGAGATACAGTCAGCATATTCTAAGATTCTTTTTTTCATATAAGATAGATCAGGGAGATTGCTTTTGCATCTGAGGTTGAGCCCAACACCTACCATAAGCTCTTCACTTTACCCCACATATCCAAGCTGCACAACTCATGCGCTGAGTTGGTGGGGGCCTGTATTGAACGCACAACCTTGTGGTTCCAAGTTGGAAGACAAAACTGATCGTGGTGAATTGAAGTCTTTAATTTCTACAAAAAAAAGAATTAACAGATTGTCTTACTTGATTGTTCATGTTTAATTAAACATTATTTATTTCATTAAAATAACAAGTACAAAATTAAAAAAACACCCCCCAGGCGACGTAAAGATAAATTTTTGAAAGATATTGCTTGAGGAGGTGGAAGTTAAAAATTAAATGTTGGAGAGTTTGAACCATAAATCATGAAATCATCAAATTTATTAAAGGAGTAAAAAAAAAAAATAAACAATTTGAAATTGAAACTAAGTTCTATTAACTTTGAATATCTATTAAAATAAAACAAACTATATATAAATATGATACTGGGGGTGTATCTATTAAAACTTGTTTTAAAAAAACAATGAGGACTGTCTAATGTTGCATGTTCAAATTTTGAGTATATTTATTCTATGTTGAGTGTATTTATTCTATGTTGATGTATTTATTCTATGTTATGACTTGTGGTTCCAAGTGATGATTTCGGGTATAGTGATGTAAGCAGTGACGTAGTTTTTGTTACAGACAAAAAACGGAAGCGAATCTCCATTATTAATAGATATATAATGTCTCCAGGGTGAGGAATCATCACCTGCCCAAGATCATAGTGTATTGAACCCAGAACCTTGTGGTTCCTAGATGGATGCTCTACTGATTGAGCTAAAGCGGCTCCTTATAAAGTTGGTTAAAAATCTCCACAAAAAAAAACCAACCCTATAAAGTTATCTATTTACTTTTATGACTACATTTAGTCTACATTCTCTTCTACTGGGATTGGAGATTACTAAAAATAAGAGTATCGATCTGTCAATGCTGACAGGTTGCTATATTTACAAAGTGCCAATTGAGAAATGAATTTTACGTTGCATCAGATTCACAATATTCAATATCTTATACTTTCCCCTTTCAATTGTATTTCATCACTAACTTCTTTTAGTATAGCTTTGTTTTTTGTTGTTTTGTGGGGGTTTTTTGTTTTCTTTTGTTTTTTGTTACCAAAAGATTTAAAAACATAAACTAGGCAGTAGGAGTAAAGTTAGATATATTGCGCAGTCTCCAACAACTTAAGATATTAGATACTTAAAGTTTTTTTTCTTTAAAGTTTACAAAAAAATGGCTCAAAAACTTGGCAGAATATCCACTCAATATGGGCTGAAATCAATGTGCAAAAATATAATCTACTTAAATAAAACCCAGTGTCACTCTCATACACACACATATATTGTATACACACACACATGTTGTACACACACACACACATATATATATATATATACACACACATATGTTGTATACACATACATATATATATACACGCACACATACACTCAACATATATAGTAATGGGTTATAAATAAAATAAGATCAATATGATTGATCATTTTATGATGTCATTTGTATATAAAACATGTGATACACACACACACACACACACACACACACACACACACACAATGTAGTCCCCTCTATACTCACTAGATTTTCATAATTTTTAGAATAGAGTTAACCATAAAGTCTTCTCCTGAAGGTCAAACTGCAACCAAACAATATTACTGCAAATTCTTCTTATGCATCATATGGTGCACAGGTCAGTAGCAGAGGCACCCTGGCAATGCAACTATGCACTCTGCTAAGTTGTCCTGCAGTCTTTTGTGCAACACAGAATTGTGCAAGTGCATCACTCTACATATTCATGAGACCTAATGCTGCACAATTCTTTCTTGTTTCTCAACCACAAGATTTCCGGATGATGCCAGTGTGGCTTCATGCCATATTAAAAGAGGAGTTTCACAGGTGCTTTGACCAATCGAAAACCCAGTGGAATAAGTGTGCTGAATGTCATGGGGAATTTTTTTTGAAGAAAATTAATGTCTCATTGATTGTTCTGTCTTGATGAATACAGCTTCAATCTCAATACTATTTGTCTGAATGTTTGAGATGAGGCTTGAAGATTAGTATTATCTGCGTTATTCAGACTATTGTCCCCATCTTCATTGTTATTTGTACAGCGTTTCAGCTGATATGCCCTCCGGCATTCTTCAGGTATTTCTTGTCGGACTCGCGAACCTATGGTTAGCGGAATGAGAACAGGATACCCCCGTGGACTAAATAAAGGGTTAGGTTCAAAGTTCCGTGATGGCTCCCGATTCCGACAAAGTTCCTGAGTCCGAGAAGGTTCCCGAGTCCGACAAGAAATACCTGAAGAAGGCCGGAGGGCATATCAGCCGAAACGTTGTACAAATAACAATGAAGATGGGACAATAGTCCAAATAACGCAGATAATACTAATACTATTTGGTATGGGTGGTGTAATGGCTAACCTGCTGGACTGCGACATCATAGTAAATGAGTTCAAACTTCAGTCATTCTATTAAGTTTACTTTAAGACTAGTACTCTTGGGAAAGGTATGAACTCCCATCCACCAGCTTTTGGTTAAATAGCTTTGGCATTTGGTATGAAGTGTGAAACTTGTGCATGAGATATTTAAGTGGAAAGAGGCTGCACAGACTCCAGTCCACTATCTTGGCAGTCCCGCAGTTAGTCCAGTGGCAGGGGGAAAGTCTGAGACGACTGGGCTGCCGAGCTGTTGCATGGTGCTGTCTCAGGTAGTATTGAGTCACTTCACAAGAGGCAAGCCTACCTGGAAACCCCAGCGCTTGCACCCAAGCGCCAGGTTGTATTAGGAAATTTATGTGAGTAGTAAGTACCCCAATCCTTCTACTGAGAGTCAATGTTTCCGAACGCTGACAGTCGAAGTAAACAGATCGAAGATAAAGTTAGATATACAGCTCTAATGAATAAATGGTGGAAGTGAATGTTGAAAATTGAGACACCACTAATAGGAATGAATTAAAGTTACCAGCAAAATAAAAAGACGCCCTCCGGGTGATGTACAAATAATTTTTTGAAAGATATTGCCTGAGGGGATGGGAGCTGAAAATTCAATGTCATAGAGTGTGTACTATAAGTATGTAAAATCGTCAAATTTATTAAACGAGTAAAAGAAAGAAAGAAAGACAATTTGAAAGGGAAACAGTTCCGATAACTTTAAATATTATATTAGAATAAAACAATCTATATATAACGGCGGGCATCTATTTATTGAAACAATGAGGATAGTCTAACGTTGCATGCTCACATTTTGAGTATATTTATTCTATGTTATGACGTTGGATTATGTGTTGGGCAATGTGATGTAAGCAGTGACGCAGTTATTGTTATAGACAAATAAACCATAAACATTTCTGTAATTTTTAAATATTTTTAAATTTTGGAGACCTTACTTTTGGATTACCTTCATATATACATTAAACTATTTTTAGCTTCTAGATACTAAATAGTACCATTTTTTTTTTTTTTTTTTTTTTCACAGTACCACTAAACTAGTTTGAAATTAATGCACATGCATGAAATTCCATTGCAGAGATATACCGTCTTTATTTGTTCTATGAGCAGAACGAACTACCTTTGAGCAAAAAGAGACGTGTGAGAAGATAGTTTTTTATGGATCAATTGACTAGGGAAAAATAACAAATATTTTGTCTTTTTATTAATATCGACCGAATTTATTTTCTTGGAATTCTCAAGTAAAAGAAATTCCAGTCAAATGATGAAAAGGTTAAAAACTGTTAAATAATAATAGTAATAATAATAATAATAGTAATAATAAAACTCTGCAAAGGACAACAAACAGTCACCTAACAGATGACAAGTTCTGCATAACTACAGAGGTGTTTGTAGCATAACTGTTATCTCGAAGGAAATGAACACAGCAACCCATGTTCAAATTCTGGATAGGGTTGTTTGCATTTCACTTAGCACTTATGAAAGGCATGAATCCATCTCTTTTCCCTTTGGTTATGGCAGAGATGCTGATAGGTACGCACCCTGCGTCCCTGACGCACAAAAATCTAAAAGGACACAGTAAAATCATATCCATGCATTCCAGTGTTTTTCTTTTTTCTTCCCTCACCATTTCAAGTTAATTTAAATACATTTCAATAGTTTCTTAGAAACATATTACACAAAATAGGTTACAAAGTAGGAGTTAGATGCCTTTAGTAGGATTGAACTCTCTATTCAGTAGTAATGTAGCTTGCTAACCATTACAGAGATGCTGATAGGTACGCATCTTGCATCCCTCACGCACAAAAAAATCTAAAAGGACACAGTAAAATCATATCCATGCATTCCAGTGTTTTTCTTTTTTCTTCCCTCACCATTTCAAGTTAATTTAAATACATTTCAATAGTTTCTTAGAAACGAATTACACAAAATAGGTTACAGGTAGGAGTTAGATACCTTTAGTAGGATTGAACTCTCTATTCAGTAGTAATGTAGCTTGCTAACCATTACAGAGATGCTGATAGGTACGCATCTTGCATCCCTCACGCACAAAAATCTAAAAGGACACAGTAAAATCATATCCATGCATCCCAGTGTTCTTTTTTTCTTCCCTCACCATTTCAAGCTAACTGTAAATACATTTCAATAGTTTCTTAGAATCAAATTACACCAGATAGGTTACAAGGTAGGAGTTAGCCAGCTTTAGTTTGGACCCATAAATTTTCCCAGGGACTCATTCAAAGCAAATATGTGCATCCCAGGACACACTAAATCAAAAAGCTATCAGCTTCCCTGTTATGGGTAAATATTCGGTGTTGGATTGAGTGAGTTAGTGCATAGTTGGATTGAACAACAACAACAACTAAGTATCAGCATTTGTAAATAAAGCAATTGGTATTTATAACATCCCCGGAATATTCCATCCTTGCAACAAGAAACACCTGAAGAAGGCTGGAGGACACATTGTTCAAAACGTTGTGTGTGTGATATATATATATATATAATATATATATATATATATATATATATATATATATATAACAATAAAGACTAGCAGTACCTTTGGATATACCACAGTATGATAGATTTATTACAATGTTTGATATGTTTACTTGAGAGCTATTGCCAAATAGCTCAATATATAAAAAGTATAATAATCTTTATTTAACTCTCACTATTTTTTTCTTTCTTTCCTTCTTTTCATGTTGTTTGATTGAAACAGATTAGCATTATTGCCTCTGTGCACTCACCCTTCTCTATAGCTTTCCTCTACTCTCTACTCTCTCTCTACACGCTCTCTCCCCCCTCTCTACTCTCTACTCTCTACTCTCTCTCTACTCTCTCTCTCTCTAATATTTTTTTGTGTAGCATGTCTTTTCTTCCCTTTCTTTAGAATAAAAATGGAATGGTCCATTATTTAGCTGAGGTGACAACTCATAAGAAATAAGAGTTTGATGGATATGCAACACCAGATAATTTAAATTTTATCTTTGGATTTGGATGGACTTGTTTTTAATCGGAGGATGTCGCAAGATGATAACTGTCGTACTTTTTAAGGAACATGAGTATTATAACCAAGATGAGGACAACAGTCTGAAAAATTTAAATATTACAAGAACCTTATTCTTTTGATATCAAGTTATTCTGAACTTTAGGCTTGCAAGACTGACTGCTTGGAGAAAGAGGCTTTTGTCTTAATTGTCTGTGTCCTGGGTATGATGTTAAACTGCATCTAATGATGTAGTTCCAATTCTGGGGAATGTGGAGTACCCCTTCATCACTATTACTCCCAGGTCCACTCTGATCCGGAGCGGTAGTACTTGTTAGGGCGGAGTGGTAGTACCTGTTAGGGTCCCATCTATGGGTTAAATAGAAAACATGAATTTATAAACAGAATTGATTATCCATTAAGAATAAATTTATTTCAAAACTTTATCGGCATTAAATGACCCACTGAGGTTGATATGCCGTAAAACAAACCAAACCCTCTCTCTATCTTCCCCCACTCTGTTTCTTTCTTATTACAGAAAAAATATAATAAAAAAGAGAGAGAAGGGGTAGGATGCCCTTTTTCTTCCCTTTCTTTATAATAAAAATGGAATGGTCCATTATTATAAGAATTTGGTGATTAAGCGACATCAGATAATCAGCATTTACATTTTTGCATTTCATCTTGGATGATTTTGACAGTCTCATTTTTAGCCAGAGGGTGTTTGCAGGATGATAACGGTCAGAAGATTAATGAACAAGTGTATTAATATATAGATGGAGTTTGTTTTTCTATTATTACCCCTGTCCCATACTACAGTACAGTATACAGTACTATAGTACAGTATACTTACTTGACCCTTGGGTCCTGTGTCCAATGAGTTCTTTAAAATGTGTTTTAAAAAAACATTGAGTTTCTATCAAGAATGAATAAAGCAAAACATCTTCAGCATAAAATGACCCAACAAGGGTTGACATGCCATAAAACTCAACCAACTAACTTAATTATTTTTTCTTCTTTTTCTTTCAGTGAATCTGTTTTTTTTATTTTTTTTATTTTTACTAGCAAATATATGCACCCTCCGGGTGCAAGTATTTGAATTTTAATGTAATGAAATATGTTAAATTTGAAATACTTTTGAAACTAAATAAAAATCCAAATAAAATGATTTGAAACGGAGGGGGTATAATCGAAGAATAGAACAACTTTGAAACTAAGTCTTCCATCATTTTCCATCACTCCCTCCTTTTATTGCTGAATTTTCCTAATTTAACTATTTAGTTAAATTAGGAAGTAAATAATAAAATTACTGTTATTTCTTTATATTAATGGATTTCTTTTAAGATTTATCCCCGAGATTTTTGCTCATATTCATTAAGAAAAAAACAAACAATTAGAAATCAATAATACCAAGTGCATATTTAATAAAATTAAACTTTTAATATCAATATGCAAATTAGCTTTCCTGTTCACACTGTAACCCGCTATTTTGTTGCATATATAAATACAATTGCATGTTAATAGTAAGTAGATATGGTCAACAGTATTAATGATATAAAACAATTTTATTAATAATTGAGGTTTAAATAAAAAAATAAAATCATGGAGAATGTGATGTAAATTAGTTATTTACATCACATTCTCCATGATTTTATTTTTTTTGATTTAAACCTCAATTATTAATAAAATTAATTTGTGACTTGGATAGTGATTTAGTTTCGGTTACAGACAGACAAACCCACAATCTCCATTATAATAAGATTTTAATTAAATTCTTATCAGTCATAGACTCTAAAACCTAGTGACCTGTACTCTTATAACTAAGCTAGGAAATTGTACAAACGTTGATGAGTCTGCTTGTATTTACTCTTAAATCTGACCTTGTATTCCCTCTTGCTTTCTTGTTATTAGAGGGGCAGGCATCCACCCTTAAATCATGTGCACCCATTGACCCTCCTTCATTTAACGCATTGTGTTACTTCATGTTTAGTTTAGGGTGAGCCCAAAGGTGGAAAGGTCATTACTATTTTGGGGTATACCTATATCTTTTAATATCATTGTTTTTTCTTTTTTTGTTTTTTTTTTTTTTTTTTCTCCCCCATTATCATTGTGTGAAATATAATTATATTGAGTTGCAAGAGAGGTTTTCTCTGTCTCAATCTCTCTAGCTCTCTCTCCCACTTATATGTGTGTGTGTGTGTGTGTATATATATATATATATATATATATATAATCTTTGAAAGGAAGGAAAAACTCAACACCGCTATTCCATGATAAATTTATTTCGACCAAAATTTTGGGCGAAATAAATTTATTATGGAATGACGATGTTGAGTTTTTCCTTCCTTTCAAAGATAGATATTGCTCTGTATATAATCTAAAAAGATTATTATACATTGAGCTCTCTGTAGTGATTTAACTCTTAACATCCTGTTGAAAATTTTCTAAGTCCAGAGCCCAATTCCTATAACCATTTATTAAAAATGGGTAAAAATTGCTGTTTCATTAAAAGTTACATGTTATTTCTCTTAAATTAAAGACTTCTAAATATGTTCAATATTATATTTAAACAAAGGCTATAATATCGGGTAGATTAGGAAAATGAATGTGACTTCCAGTCGGGTGGAATGAGGTGGTACAGGACGTTAAGAGTTAAAGATTCACTGTATTTATACATACTGGATCATACAATAATAATACAGTGTGTCTTAGATATCACATATAGAATCATCCCTTACTACCAAGTTTTGGATACCTCACATCTCTCTCTCTCTCTCTCTCCATAAAGTCCATGTGCACTTCAAAGAATTTTAAAGTGGACACTCTGTGTGTATGGAAGCATGGACATGAAGTCAGCAGACTTGGTAAATGTTTGTTTCTCGCCTTGGTTTGAAAATCAGATAGACAAAAATCTGTCAGTTACCAAGTGCCTTTGATTTCATGTCTTCGCTACTTTAACCTAGATATACATGCTCTAGCAATGATATTGAGCACTCTTTACTTATAACTATAGCAAACTATCTTATCAATATATTTATGTTAGGATAGCATAGTCATGAAGTCAACGGGACTTGGTAACTGACAGTTTCTCACCTATGCAATTTCTAAACCAAGTTTGAATATCACATAAGTTAGAAACTATCACATATTCAGTTAAAATAACCCAAGGGTTGACATGCCCTAAAATCCAACCCCCCAACCAGGCAGACTGAATTCCATCTGGGGAATCCCCATTTCTACATCACCGTTGCCTATGAAATATTGACTTCCGTTATTTAACAGGCCATTAAATAACAGATGACAACATTTTATATATTCAGCTATTTTCAGTCAGGAGCCCATGGCACTAGCACGGTGGCCCACAAGCATGGTGGGTGGCCCTGGCACCTAAGGGTTAAAAGGAAAATTGTAAAGTTGCTATAAAATCAGTCGGCAGTGATAAATATCAAAATGTGGCCTGTTTCCTGAATTTAGATGCACTAAAAACTCAACAATAGTTGTTTAATTCTTTTCTGTCATAACTGCTAAAACTTGCTCTGGTTAAATCCTACTTAATGGACAAAAATTCCACCATCATATGTCACTCCACCGAAAGAAAAAAATACTAAAAATCAAGTAATGAAATTTTCAGTGTTGATATA
>CM042160.1:49885621-49930621 GCA_023376005.1 Doryteuthis pealeii | reverse complement strand
TTGAACTGATCCACTCTGTGAATATACGCTTACTCTTTATTTATTCGGATAAAATTTTTGTGCAATTGCTTTAGTGTTTCCAAAACACTTGTGCATTTAGAATAATCTGGCTTAAACGTTGTTCATAAAACTGAATTTTATGCCGTCTCAAGTACTGATCACATTTTCTTTTTCTTTTTTTTCTTTTTTTTTTTTTTTTTTTTTTTTTTTTTTTTCTTTTTTTTTCCTTTTTTTTAAAAATTTTTTATTCCTCTCTTATATCGGTTCTTGTACGACTGCCCTGTTATTTTTATAGTTGTCATAAGTGGGTGTGTGTTTTATTTATTTTGATTCTAAGGCTTATAAATTTCTTTCTGTTTATGGATTACTTGCTTTTATAAATTCTTACTGATAGTCTTTTCCCTCTTGAACTCATAAAATCTGTACGTGAAAAAATTTAATAAAAAAAAAAAAAAAAAAGACTTTTTTTTTTTTTTTTATCAGTTTGAACCTTCACCCCACCCAATCAAAAAAAAAAGATTTAAAAATTCTTTTAAATTTTATTATAATGGAGATTCGGTGTCACTGCTTATTTCTTTTATTGCGTATCAATGAGTATTCAATTTAGTCAAAATCATTAATACATAGATTTTCATAGAGACATTATTAATAAATAAGATTTATTCTGAGTTAGATTTGCCTCAAAACAGCCCATGTTATTAGTGCATTCAAAATCCTGCAATGTCTTATTTATCATTAAGAAATAAACGTTTACATAATATATGGTGTGGTCAATTTTTACAATAAAGTCACTAATCTTTACCCCATAAATACTCATAAATATAAGTTACTCTCCTTTTTGGTTTTTTATATATATATATAGTGGCCGGGTTAGCTCAGTCGGTAGAGCGTTCGGCTAGAAACCACAAGGTCCCTAGTTCGATACCGGCCCTCGCCAACTCAGCGTATGAGTAGCACAGGGATCTGTGCGGTAAAGTAAGGAGCTGATGGTAGGTGTGATGCTCCATCTCAGACAAAAACAATCTCCATCGTCTAGCGCTAGTGAAAAGGGGATAGATTCCCTCGCTGATTGGCTGATACCGACTTTAGGCTGCCCCGACATATATATCCATATATCCATCCATCCATCCATCCAATAGACCAGATGAGTTAGGAGTGATTCTATTTGGAAGTTTCTTTATCCTCCATATATCCGCAATACATGCCCATACAGATGCACACCTATAGATATATATGATTCTTTTAAAGTTCTCGGGAGAGCTTGACTCTTAATGTCCTATACCAGCTCATTCCGCCTGGCCAGAAGTCACATTCGTTTTCCTAATCTGCCCCAAACAATAACCTTTGTTTAAATGTATTATTAAACATATTTAGAAGTCTTTAATTTAAGGGAAATAACTCTGGTAACTTTAAATGAAAAGGCCATTTTTTGATAAATCCTTATAGGAATGGGGCTCTGGAATTCTCAACAGGATGTTAAGAGTTAATGTATAATTAATTTCATACAGAGCAATATTTACACTTCATTAGAAAACTCAACAAATCGTCATTTTGCTATTATGAATTTATATTTCAATTTGTTCTTCTATAAAAGAGACTAGTCACTAGCTATCACAATCTCTCTCTCTATATATATATATATATATCTCTTTCTCTCTCTCTCTCTCTCTCTTTCTCTCTCTTTCTCTCTCTCTCTTTCTCTCTCTCTCTTTCTCTCTCTCTTTCTCTCTCTCTCTCTCTCTCTCTCTCTCTTTCTCTCTCTCTCTCAACATGGCCCTCGACTAGAATATCCTGGGAATGACGTTAAATTGCATCTAATGGTGAAGTTCCAATTCTGGAGTTCTTAGGAGTGTGGAGTATCTCTTCATCGCCATTACTCTGAGGTCAACTGACCCTGAATGGTAGTACCTGTTAGGGTCCCATCTATGGGTTAAACACAACAAAAAAAACAACAAAAAACAACAAATTTTGAATACTCATAAAGAATGAATAAAACAATGCCTTAGGCATGAAATAACCCAAACAATAACTATGCTTACAAACAATAACTACTGTTCATCACTAGTCACCCTTCTAACTACTTTGTGGCTCATTACTGCTTAATTTTTGTGGTCTATTGGGAACCAGTGCTTTCATCATGATTTGTCTATAATAAGCCATATAAGCATAGCCCAAGGTCACAAGTATTGATGACTTAGTGTGGAACAAACTCACTAGTCTGTAGTAATTGATTTACAAGACTAGCTTGATAACCATTACACAATGATTATTATATAATTTGTGGGTTTCCTATGAATTATGTACTGTAGTGTAGTAAAATTTAAATAATGGTATTCATAAATGGAAAGTTACCTTTTTAATCATAGCATGACCATTATAGAAGTGATTGACAGCAGTTGACCTTTCACTGACCTAGTCACTGATTTCTCATTGGCTAAAGGCAAAGTGTGTGAAGGAACTGAGTTAGAGTAGTCAGAATTTGGCAGTTAGTCGAAGGGAGCAGATGCAATTAATAAAGACGTCTGAGAAAAAAGAACTAAGTCTTGCATTCATTATTAAAAATATAAGAAATGGGCACATACAATCAGAGTCCAGAACAAAAGAAGCCCGTATCAACCAGAGGAAAAGACCAGGGAAATCAACCTAAAAGAAGATGGCCAGTTGGTGAAATCGAACTCTCTTCCCCATTACCTACCCAACAGATGAATTGGGTATATAACAATGATATTAGCTTGTTAATCATTACACCATGATGAAGTGGAGACTAATTGTTATCTTTCTTGGCTCAAGAATTCTTTTCATGACATGTCTTGCAATTCTATTGAGAATGGTGCATTATTTCCTTTCAAGAATCTCTGAATATCAGCCACACAAAACAAGTCCGAGTTCTGTCCATTGATATTATAGAAAAAAATGGGGCCTAATTATTCTACTGATAAAGATTTCTTTCCTGCTTAGACTCTTTTACTGGTCTCCTTTGCATGATTATCCATTCTGTTGGATTCTAATTTTAGCATCAAAACCAAAAGTGATTTTTTTACTGTCTTGTACAGTCTTTGACCAGAAACTCATTGTCAACAATTCTTTATGCCTTTCTTTGTGGAATCGAAAATAATTCTTTGATCACTTACTTCTGTCTTGATGGGTCAGTTTAGCTCAGTCGGTAGAGCATTCACCTAGGAATTGCAAGGTTCGGGGTTTTATGGTCCTCGTGAACTCAACACATGAATTGGTAATCTGATCTGATCATTTGATAGCTGACGGTAGGTGTGGCGCTCTACTTTAGCAAAAGCAATGTCCTTGGTCTACTGCAAGCAAAAAGGGGATAGACTCGCTCACTGTTTGGCTGATACCAACAATAGGCCACTCTGCAGACTTTAATCTTTACTACCGCTATCCCATAATTCATTTGTGGAATTTAGAATCATTTTTTGATCACTACCTCTGTTTTTAATGGGCTGGTTTAGCACAGTCGGTAGAGTGTTCACTTCGGAATTGCAAGGTTCAGGATTTGATAATGGTCCTCATTAACTTAGCACATGATTAGAACAGCATAGGTAATCTGATCTGTGCAGTAAGCATTTGATAGCTGACAATATGTGTGGCACTCCATCTTGGCAAAAGCAATCTCCCTGTTCTACTGCAAACAAAAAAGGGAATAGACTCTCAGCTGATACTGACAATAGGCAACTCCTGACTTTATTCTTTTCTTTAGTACTTCTATCCCATAATAGCCATAACATTTGTATATAAATTCCATACACTCAATACTTGAATTATTAAAAATAAAATAGAAAGGATATTTGTAAGGCAGGTGGATATATGAATGCAAAACTTGTTTTTTAATGAATAAAACAACATAACTAATCAATCGTAAAGAGAAAATAGAAACGGAAATAGAAATATGGCGTATGCCCATAATTACTTAATATTTAAAAAAAAACATTTCCTGTGTTATTAAAGAATTCATTGAAACAAGGGGAGATAATCAATAACTGTAGAAAATTAACCCAGTCTGTATGTTTTAAAAACAAATGATAGCATTTTCGAATATATAATGGGGTGCTATGACGGCACTGAAGTAAATGATATGTTAAGAATTTATTGGGGATGCTTCTCATTGAATAATATAGGTAATATTCCAAGAATAGAAAATACAATAATGGCAAATAATTTGAATGAAAATCTGTGAAGAAGCTTAAAAATATATTATGTAAATAATTTTTGGAACATACGAACAACTATTATGGGATAGAAATAATATTAGTTCATGACTTTTTTTCTTTTTTTTTTTTTTTTTTTTTCTCTAAATCTTTATTATTTTTCTTATTGCAACACTCAGGTTACACTTAAATTTAGAAGGTCTAGAAAGTAATTAGTGTTTGTTTTTTTTTGGGGGTTCCCCCCTAGGTTGGGTTTTGGTTTCAGTATCTTTGTTTAATGGCATATCAACTTTTGTGGGTTATCTAATACCAAAGCCATCCTCGTAGGAGAACTGTAGTGGTACTATTTAACATATAGCTAGATGGATGAGGGAGTTCATATTGGTCTCAAGGGTATTAGTCCAAAAGTAAGCATAATAGCATGACTGGAGAAACTCTGGTACTATGATGTTGCAGTCAAACACATTAGCCACTATGCCAGTGACACTCCCTTTTTCAAGTTGGCAACCCTGATTGAAAATCAGCTGATCAATATTGATCAGTGACCACTTAAGCAGGTTCTGTAAGCAACCTGAGTCCTTTGTTTATGGATGCTAGATAGCGGTGGCTGCGGGTCTGCATGTCCTGGGAATGACGTTAAACTCTATCTGATGGTGAGGTTCCAGTTTTGGAGGTTTGGGGAATGTGGAGCACCCCTTCATCACCGTTGCTCCCTGGTCCACTCTGACCCAGAATGGTAGTACCTGTTAGGGTCCCATCTATGGGTTAAATAGAAAAATGTATTTATAAAAAAATTGTATTATCCATTAAGAATTGATTTATTTCAAAACTTTATCGGCATTAAATGACCCACTGAGGTTGATATGTAAAACAAACCAAACCAAATCCTTTGTTTATCAAAAATGACTTTATTCGGCATTAAATAACCCAAAAGGGTTGATATGCCATAAAACAAAAAAAAAAAATATTGACCTTGAATACATGTGAAAACATGTTTTTCTCTTGGAATTCATGTTTAGCTACATAATCCTGGATTGTTATACGTGTCTTTAGTTAAGTGTGCCATGAAAATGGAACACAATGTCAAAGAAACTTTTTCTCTTTTTTAATTTACCACAAAATAACCCTTACAAAACATATACTGTAAATCCTCGAGGATAGTCCACCCTTGAGTATAATACACAGGGAATTTTTAGGGGCTGTACTCTGAAAAAAATGGGTCTGAATAAACATTGCGGACAGCAAATCAAGACTCGGACATTGCTTAAAAATATTTTCATTTTTAACCTCGTATATAGTACGCACTAGGGATTTTGACCTTTAAATTTTGGGAAAAAAGTGCAGATTATACTAGAGGATTTACAGTATGTATATATGTTGTGTATGTTATATATATCATATTATGTAGAAAGTTTTGTAGAAAAAATACTGATCGAGAGCGTTCTGTGCCTCGTGATTAATGATATATTTATTTCATTTTTCCGTTTACAATGTTGCTTTGATAAAGACCGCATACGGTCGAAACAGATTTCTGTCAGCAAAACTTTAAACATCTTGTTTTTTCTACAAAACTTTCTATACATACTGTCAGGTTCATATCCATTTTACCTTTCATACATATTATGTTATGTTATTCATTGTTATATTATATTATATTATATGCTTATATATATATATAATAATATTTATAAATATTTATATATAATATATATAATATATTATAAAGAGTTAGCATAAATAACCTTCAGGGTTGATATGCCATTAAACCAGTTAACACAGGCTCACAGAGTTCGCATTCTGACATCAAGCTAATAATGTTATGTTAGATATTATGTTATATTATTCGTTATTATATTATATATGTTATGAGTTGGCATTAAATAACCCACACAGTTGATATGCCATTAAACCAAACCAAACCAAAAAAAGAGGGTTTGAGAGGCAAATATTATTCCAGTGATGAGGAAGTGAAATCTGTAGTGAAGAAGTGACTCAAAGAACAGTTAACAGAATTTTACAGGATAGGTATACATGCTCTCATTTGAAGGTGGAACATTGCTATTGAGAGAAACGGTGACTGTGGAGGAGTAGGGATGTGATCCACAGAGAACCAGCTTCATGTATGATACATGTTCCTGTGTTGGTAATTATACCTGTCCTAAACAAAATGGCATTACTTTTTGACTCACCCTCATACTTTTTGATTATAGCATTTCAACATGACCGCCATCTTTGTTAGATACATTTTAAATCTGCTGTAGGACTTTTTGGATGCTGTATATTTAGGACATTCAGCTTCTCTCCCACATTTAGAAAAATATTCTATAACACTTGCTGGTTATTTCCTAGTTGAGTAACATAGAAAAAACAGAACCCAAATTATTTTTTTATTTTCCCATTAAACTAACTCTAAACCCTAACCCTTGTTGGACTTAAACTTTAAAAAAAATTAAAATTAACAGTTTTATTACAAAATTTGTGGGTTCTGTTTTTTTTTTCTGGGTCACCCTGTAATATTATGTTACTCAACTAGGGGGGGGGGGTTCGGGTTAGTTTAATGGGAAAATAAATAATTTGGGTTCTATTTTTTCTGGGTCACCCTGTAATATCATGTTACTCAACTAGGAAATAACCCACTTGCTTTTGATTTTTGTTGGATATTTTAACGAATAGGTTAATTAAATAGACAAACATGCTTTTTGAGCTTATTTTACCACTTCTAATAAAATAGATCACAGATTATTTTGCCAGCAAATATATTTAAATATATTTCAAACTATCTAAAAGCTAAAAGATTAAAATGATTGTTGACAAGAAATCTGGGATTATCTAAAAGGTAATTGCTTAAAAAGTAGTTGTGCAATCCTGTGGATACAAACAAACTTTAAAACAATCTATCTTAAATCTAATTTCTTAAAATGGTACTTGACAAGAATTTATCTCTTTAGGGTTAGGGTTACAATTTTATGTTTTAACAATTGATAGTGGGAAATGCCATTTTTCCACTTAGGAAAAAAATCATGATAGTCAAATTTACCTCTATCATTTCCTTGAACTTTTTTTTTTTTAATTTGTAAAAGTTCACATTTGATCACAAAGTCATTAATGGTATCTATATTTTTCATTTAGAAGAAATTTTTGTATCTTTATTCTTCACAAAATATAGATTAATATAAATAAACTTTTGTGTTAAATCTGTGTTTATTTTTAACATTACTTGCATACATAATAAGAATATTTACAGGGCTGGTAAAATATTTTACCGGAACCAACCAAATATTTTAAACAACTTTTTTCAATCGAGAAAAAGTATTATTGACATGTCTATAAACTTTTGGGCAGACATCTTGGACTGGTATGTCCCTTCTTCAAAATGCCAACATGTATGGGTGTGGTGGTTTACAAATGTCTTTGCTATGAAAGGTTACCAAGTGCACTATGCTCAATGATTTTCTGAATGACACTTATTTACAACTATTGGGCCAGAAATAAATGAATGTGACTCTCACACACGTACACCACTGTTCAAATGTATGTGGATTTTTACTAAGCTTTGATTTGTACAATTTAACAATAGTGAGATACCTTGTAGAAATTGAACTAAATACACACAAAAAAAAGTCTTTAAAAATGTAGCTTGTAAAACTGCTTTGCTTGTGAAGAATCTCTACTTGTGTGTCTTATATATAAGCAAGTATAGTAAGTTAATTTTCTTGTCTCGTTACAACTCTGTATCTAACTTGTCAAGAATCTCGAGTTATTATAGATTTTACTTAAGTGTACAAAAAGATGGTTGGTTGGATTTTATCATGTCAACCTTTGTTGGGTTATTTCATGCCAAAGATATTTTGTTTGATTCATTCTTGGTTGGTTGGTTTTTATGGCATGTCAACCTTTGTTGGGTTATTTCATGCCAAAGATATGTCCATTATTTTATTCCTTCTTGATGTGCACTCAACCTTTTTTTTTTTTTTTTTTTTTTTCCAACCTTTTTTACTAAACACATTTTTTTAAACTGATTTTTTTCTATTTAACTCATAGATAAGGACCCTAATAGGTATTACCACTCCGATCAGAGTGGACCCAAGAGTAATGGTGGAAGGGGTACTCCACATTCCCCCAGAGCTCCAGAATTGGAACTTCACCATCAGATAGTTTAATGTCTTAACCAGGACACTTAGACCCACAGCCACTGGCTTCTAGCACATATAAAAAAGGTTGGGCCCTGCCATTGGGGCGGGGTGGGGGTCTTAAGTGTACATTCTTGTCAGTTAGGACTTTAAAAAAAAAACACTGACTGCACCTCTGCATAACCTGGAGTGGTAGTACCTGTTAGGGTCCTATCTATGGGTTATCTAACATATAGATTTTTACGAAAAAATTATCTAGAAACAAAATATCATCATATAAACTTGTCTTACCTTACATTTTTCAGAGCGGTAATTTGATCCGTAAGATTCAAATGGAAGTTATTTGTTTAAAATTTATTTTTAAAAAAAATGCAAAAATACGGTTTATTTTTATTCAGTTTTACATTATTTAAATAGCTTTTTAATTTTAATTTATATAAATTTTATTTTTTCTTTAAAAATTAAAGTTATTCAATTGATTTAAAGCTTACTTTGAATCTACTAGACTAAGCCGGTAGTAGGTTTTGTTTACATTTATTTTCAAAAATGCAAAAACTATGGGTGTATTATATTTGGTCTGTCTATTATAGGGACTGGCAAAAAAATCAGCTTCTACGAGTTTTAAAAGCGAATTGAAAATAATTAAATCTATTATTTAAGGTCAAACTTTGTCTAAATTGATAATAAAATAAATAATGCATTATAAAGATCATTCATTGATAAATAAACACTGAAAATTTCATTAAAATCCGATAATTCCCTGATTTTTGGTAAATTATTTTCTGTAGGGGGGGGGGCTAAAGTCATTTTGTCAAAAACGCATTTTAGGCTCATTTTGCCAGTAGCTAGTCTATTACATTATCTAAAAAGCTTTTTGATTTTAATTTATATAATCTATTTTTGTTCTGTAAAAATTAAATGAAGTTATTAAATTAATTTAATACTTATTTGATAAATAGATGCTTACTTTGATAAAGGACCGGGTTAGCTCAGTCGGTAGAGCGTTCGGCTAGAAACCAAAAGGTTCCTAGTTCGATACCGGTCCTCGCCAACTCAGCGTATGAGTAGCACAGGGATCTGTGCGATGAAGTAAGGAGCTGATGGTAGGTGTGGCGCTCCACCTCAGATGCTAAAAACAATCTCCTTGGTCTAGCGCTTTAGGCCGCCCCGACTTTACTTTTTTTACTTGATAAATATGAAATTTATTAAGTATCTCAGAAAATAAATGAAGAGCATAACAACATGTATTATTATTTTTATTATTTATTATATTTATTCTTAATGCTAAAAATGCATACGGTTATTATTCTTTATTACTGATGTTATTTTTCATCTGCAATATATTTATTTAAATTAATTTTAGCAAAGCAATTAATAGAGTAGTATTTTGTTTATATATATAAACTTCATTTATATATAATAACTTCATTTAATAAAACAATACATATTTGAGTTTAATTCTGTTCTGTAACTAAAATAGCTTTTTAATTGTAGTTTATATAAATTCTATCTTATCTTTAAAAATCAAATAAAATTGTTTAATTAATGTAATTGTTACTTCAATTAATTCAGTTAATTGATGCTTACATTAATAAATCTGAAATTCATTAAGTCTATTTTCTTACTAATAAAATAGAGATTTAATAATTTCATAGACTTAGTCTATGAAAATGGATTAAGAGTGTAATAATGTGTATTTGTATTACATTCATTCATTCGTTGAGTGTACAAACATTTTTTCAATGAATTTTATTTATCGAAAAGATTTTTTAATGAATTTATTTCTCCACAAAATTAAACTGTATAAAATTTAGTTTATTGAAATTGAAGTTTTAACTCCCACCTACTTCAGCAATATTTTTCAAAAATATATTTTTACATCGCCCAGAGGGTGTTTTTTATTTTTCTAGTTATATTAATAGGGCCAGTTTAGCTCAGTCGGTAGAGTGTTCGGCTAAGAATCACAAGGTTCTTAGTTCGATACTGATCCTCGCCAACTAAGCGCATGAGTAGCACAGGGATCTGTGTGGTAAAGTGAGGAGCTGATATGGCACTTCACCTCAGATGCTAAAAAATAATCTCCTTGGTCTAGCGCTAATGAAAAGGGGATAGACTCCCTCACTGTCTGGCTGATACCAACATTAGGCCACCCCGACGACTTTACTTTTTTACTTTAGTTATATTAATTATACCTAATTACTCTATCCCGCCCTGTCGGCTGGGGCATTAGAATGCACCGACTGCACCTCTGCAGAGGGGTAAGACTTGTTAGCCGTTGGCGACCCGTGATGCTTAAGGATAGAGCCCAGGTTATTCATAACATGCAATACTCTACTTTGGCCCTATCTTGGGCTAGACGGGCGGTCGGAGAGGCCCCTCCGATCAATCGGCTGGTCATGTCAAGTGGTAGTACCTGTTAGCGTCCATCTATGGGTTAAATAGAAAAATGTATTTATAAAAATATTGTGTTATCCATTAAGAATTGATTTATTTCAAAACTTTATCGGCATTAAATGACCCTTTGAGGTTGATATGCCATAAAACAAACCAAACCAAACCAAACTAATTACTCTATCTACAAATTATTTATTTATTTATTTATTTGTTTTTTGTCTTTCAGGTGTTTGTTTTCCTTTGCAGTCATGAAAATAAAATTAAAATTTTCTTTATTTATCTATTCATTTTCTTTCTTTTTCTTCTTTTTGTCTTTCACAGGTGCTTGTTTGAGCATTGTTTCTTCATGCATCCAAGTGTGCAAGACCATCAAGGATTTAGTTTATGATGTGACAAACATACGGCATCGTGACCGCCTCTCAATGTGCACGGAATCTGTGGACAAGGCGGCCGCACAACTGTCGGCCCTGTTGATGCAGCATGACCTCGAATTGAACACGAGTACAAGCAGCAGCAGCAGCAGCAGTTGCAGTTCATCCCGTTCGTCCACGTCAATAAATTCATGTTGAACGTCTTTGATGTATATACACAATGTTCACTTTTGCATTTTGTAGGCCGAATGCCCACCTGCCAAAAAAAAAAAAAATGTTTACCTTACCTCTTACCCGGGGTCAAAGGTCGTGGTTGTATCTACCAAATTGGGCAGATGACCCTCAGGTGATATCTAAGTGATTGGCAACAGTTTCTCCTTTGCCTCAAGGTTTTGGAAGTATAGGCTACTGTTCAGACAAATATCCTCATCATTTTTTTAATTTAATTTAATTTTTTTTTAATATATATATATATATATATATATATATATATATATATATATATATATATATATATAAATATAAATGATATTTATATATATAATATATGCAGAGATGCTGATAGGTATGCCTCCTGCGTCGCTGATGCATAAAAATCTAAAAGGACGCAGTAAAATCATATCCATGCGTCCCAGGGACGCAATTTTTCCATTAAAAGATCCTGATGCATTGCACACAACTAACCCGTAACAGTTCAGGGATGTAAGTCTCTCCGTTAATTGGCAGATGTTTTTTAACAGGAAATTTCCACTGCCAACATTGTGAGAGAATTTCTGGCTTTGTGCCTAATTCGGGTATTGCTTGACCCTGCTGTAAATACTCCCGTTTTCTGTGGGGGGTTTTTTTTGTTTTGTTTTTTTTCTCTCTTTGTGTTTTTCATTTTTTTTTCCCCACCATTTCAAAATAACAGTAATGAGAGTTGACCGCTTTCTTTTACTGAACAATTTGATTTTGTAAGAAGGATGATGAGATATACATTTCAATATTTTCTTAGACACAAATTACACGGGAAGGGGTACAAGGTAGGGGTCAGACGGCTTTAATTGTTTCATTTAATTTAACCCTACAATTTATTAAGAAACTTCAGTTGGGACCCATTAAATCTTATGGGGGACCCATTCAAATCAAATTTGTGGGTTCCAGGACTCACTAAATTATAAAAAAAACTATCAGCATCACTGTATATATATTTTTTCATGTTTGGTTTATATAAATTGTGCACGAAGAGAAATCTGGCTGTGGCTATTACTGATATAGTGTGCAATTAAGGATTTGATATTGGGGTGTATCAGATGTGTTTTCTTTTATTTGGGGTGGGGGGTAAGCTTATGTAATACTCCAAGGTATCTTTTGATCCTAGCTCCTCTTCTGATAATGCTGGTAGTTAGGCATTTTAAAATATCATTGTTACTCTGACCTGGAGTGGTAGTACCTGTTAGGGTTCCATCTATGTGTTAAATCGGAAAATGTGTTTATAAAAAAAATTGAGAATGAATTTATTTCAAAACTTTGTCGGCATTAAATGACCCACCAAGGTTGATATGCCATAAAACAAAAACAAACTAGATATCATTATCAACCAATGATAGCTGTCCATTGGGATCGGGGTGGGGTGGGGGGCTTTTTCAAAGAACAAATCAACATTGTTAAAACACTTTTGGGCAACATATTGTTTTATTTCCATCTGCTTCCCGAATCCTGTGAAGCAGCTTCAAGACCCAGTTTAAAATAATGCTTCAAAAAAATACCAAAACACATTTGCTAGTAACGGTAACATCTGAACCCAGTAGATACAGCTGGATAGTATTGATAATGATATATTGTTATGTACTAAGTTTAGATTAGTTGTGGCTTCAGGCCAGAAGTATGAATATTATGATCAAGTCATGCTGAAAGAACCGGTTCCCACTAGATCACAAATTTAACAGCAATGAACCTGTTCAATACTTAATTGGGTGATGACTTAAGCAACAGCAGGTACTATAAGCAACCTGAGTCCTTTTGTTTATAAAAAAAAATGACTCGGTTCGGCATTACATAGCCCAAAAAGGATTGATATGCATAAAACCAAACAATCAACCAACCGGATGTATGAGGCATCCAGTTAGAATTTTAAAAAAAGAAAATGTTTTTGCATCATAATCGATAAACGATGGTCAATTTATAACCTTTAAAATGCTTAAACCTGTATTGGGCAGTACAGTCAGATATTGTAGCCTTCCACTTTCCAAATTCTGGGAGTAGCTTTAGTGGCTTTGAGGTCCAGTTTAAAACTACAAAATTGTCAGAATCTTAATACCTGTATCTGACATCATCAAACATCGCAAATAAAATTTACAGCTAAGTAGTGTTATGATATAATGATAGGTAAGTATTTACCTATATTTATAATGATAGGTAAGTATTTACCTATATTGATAATGATAGGTAAGTATTTACCTATATTGATAATGATAGGTAAGTATTTACCTATATTTATAATGATAGGTAAGTATTTACCTATATTGATAATGATAGGTAAGTATTTACCTATATTTATAATGATAGGTAAGTATTTACCTATATTTATAATGATAGGTAAGTATTTACCTATATTTATAATGATAGGTAAGTATTTACCTATATTTATAATGATAGGTAAGTATTTACACAACACATTTGCCACAAGGCAGCAAGTATGGGGCATCCAGCGAGGATTGAACTCACTTTTCAGTAGTAATGGATCTACAAAATTAACTTGCTAACCATTATGCCATGCTTTTATCATATGGAGGTGCATGGTGTAATGGTTATCATTGTAGAAAATGTACATGGCAACTTTAGTTCAAATCCTTGATGAGACTGTTTGCATTTTCTATAGCACTAATGCCATTGGGAAAAGTATGCATCCAACTATTCTCCCCTCCAGCTATGGGTAAATAGTTGGGTAGACTAGGTCTAGGAGAAGGAAAACTCTAAATTCAAACCTGTTTAAACTTAAGAAATTAATCATGTGTCACAACCTACACATGTAAAGTGGTTGGTAAATATATATAATTTTTGAATCATAGATAACTTTTAGGCATGTCAGGGATATAAGCTTTGGAGGAAAGATCCGGTGGATGGGGGGGGGGGGGTTACAATTGATACACCCTAATATTTGTCGGAAGTCTAAATTTTAAACTTCATTTTAAGTTTCTTAATGAAAAAAAAAAAAAAACAAAAAAAATATGACTTTACCCACTTGAAACTACACATATTTTTTATTGTGTTACTTGATGATGGTTGGAAAATGTACCAGTTGTAACTTTTTGGGAGAAAAAAAAAGGAAATGAACAATGATGGGGATGTGATAGTCTAAACAATCAAATGGAAATGATGCCACACATCAGTCTGCAACCGAAGGGGATATATATATATATATCTTTGATTTTCGGCTTGTGTTTTAGAATTTTCTTCAAAATTATCTTATTGTATCTTTTCTTTAACCCTTTTGGTGCTGCGTATTCGGCAACAAATATAAATGAATGGAATGCACTTATGACCACAAATTATTGACGTCGGGGATATATTGGACAAGTGTGTTTATTAAAGTTTTTTTTATTTATTTACTCATACTTCTAAAAATAACTGTTTTACTAAAGTTTTAGAAGTAATGATTTTTTTTTTTTTTTCTAAATTTTAGGATTGGGGTATTTATATCTGTGTGTGTGTATAAACCCATGTATACATCATACACACATTACACAGATATAGATTTATGATTATATAAATATATATATATGTATACATACACATACATACAAATATAACCCATATATATATATATGTAAAAATGGAAAAGGAATTGAATCCGACAATATGAGGAAAAATGAGTAAAGAAATGTAAATGGATAAAATGAATTTAATCGATATCACTTACACATGTGTTTCGGTCAGTTTATGTGTGTGAAAATATTTCGCACACATAGAAGAATCGACCTTCATCAGAGTGAACATTTATTATATAAATAAATGTTCACTCTGATGAAGGTCGATTCTTCTATGTGTGCGAAATATTTTCACACACATAAACTGACCGAAACACATGTGTAAGTGATATCGATTAATGTGATATCGATTAAATTCATTTTATCCATTTACATTTCTTTTCTTTACTCATTTTTTCCTCATATTGTCGGATTCAATTCCTTTTCCATTTTTACATATATATATATATATATAATGTACTGGGGGGAATTTATATCGCACAAGATCCAAAATTTTGAAGTAACGTGGACTAAAGTTGCATATATTTTGGGGACTCGAGTTGCTCTCTGCACCAAAAGGGTTAGGACTTTTTTTTTAGAAGAAAAAATTTTAAAAAAGAATAAATAAATGAATTAAGCCCCTCTCCAAATGTTTTGAGGAATTGTAACTGCTAAAGCACTAAGGTTTTTACAAACACTTGTTTTTAAATTATAACTTTGATAGTTTATTCAAAAAAACATAAAAAATAAATTTCACTAAGTTTTCTTAACGTTTTGTGGAAAAAATATAGAAAAACACACAAAGTATTCCAAAGGATGAATATTTATACTTGATGGTAATGTCAACGCTATAACGTTTTAGTTTTTGTAATTTTTTTCAGGACATGTGAAATTTAGTGTGTAGGGGTATGAGCAGTGCTGGTCACTTATTGGTGAAGAGAGGGTGTAGTAGTCAGTGTTATCCAGTGTAGCTGTCTTTGATCTTGGGGGTAGAGGTTTTCAATTTGTTTATATTGTTAAATATAACTGTTAGCTGGATGTTGAGACATTTTAAAAAAATTCTTTTTCCTTAGATTTACAGATATTGTGTGATGTGAAGAATTTTAGATGTAACTTTGTCAAGCAATAAAGAGTTTTTTTGTTTTTATCGGGTAGGTCAAATTGATATGATTATGTGTATTTGAATATTTACAATCATTCTTAAAGGGTTTGCTGCTTTTTGGGGATTTTTGTTCCTTTGTATATACAGTGTCAATTTTTTTTTTTTCTTTCATGATTGCTACTATTGTTTTGAAAATTGGGAACTTTTCTTCCGAATGTAGACTTCCATAAATTCTATTCCAAGATTTATTTTTTTTTAATTGATCTACTTTGTCCATGTTCCAAGCAAAAACACATTTTCTCACCAAAACACACACGTGTGTGTTAAACTCATGCACACACACACACATACACACACACACATTACGCAGATATAGATTTATGAATATATATATATATATATATATATATTATACATACACACATTACACAGATATAGATTTATGAATATATATATATTATACATACACACATTACACAGATATAGATTTATGAATATATATATATATATTATAAATACACACATTACACAGATATAGATTTATGAATATATATATATATTATATATACACACATCCCACATATATGTATATACATATATCAGTATATATATATATATATATATATATATATATATATATATATATATATATATACACACACCTACACAACAGAAGCATATCAGTGTGTACCTTGAACACCGAAAACATGATAGAGGGAAAAACTTTTTTCTATAACTAATATATATATATATATATATATATATATATATAATTAAGGTAGCGTGGACATAGACAATGCCTAGTTACTGACAGTTTCTTGCCTATATGATTTTCTGAAGATCACATAGGCAAGAAACTGTCAGTAACTAGGCAGGACTCTGTCCATACTACCTTAAGTCAAATATAAACACTCTATCAATGATATTAAACACTGCTTAGAAATATATATATATATATATATATATATATATATATATATATATATATATATATACTACTCAAAACAAACAGATGTTGCCGAAAAGCTTCAGTTCTACAAGAGATATTTCATTCCAAACGCAAAATATTAACCCCTTCTTTCTTTTTCTTTTTTTTTTTTTTTTTTTTTAATATCCTCATTTTTTTCTGGGGGTGGGGGTGCCTTTGTCTGTGTTATTTGAAAATGAATTTTATTTGTCCACTTATGATTCCACCCAATTTTTGTTTCCCTCCTGCTACGCCTACCCCCCCCCACACACACACACACAAATGATCCCCCTGAACAGTTTTTGTGATAATAAACCAATTGATAAAATTGTTTTTAAAGGGTGGGGGTGGGCTTCATTGTTGAAATGTTCTCAATTTAAGAATAGTCAGCAGTTTATCATCTTCCTGTTTAAATGAAAGAAATTCAGAAAGATACAAAAATATGAAAATAATTTCTTTTGAAATAGAAGTGAGAAAATGAACCAATTAATGTAACATCTTATTTTTAGATGAAGCATGATCAACTATTATTATTAACCCTTTCCTGTTCATGATGGTCAAGTCACGCTGAAAAAAAATCGAGTTTCCGTTAGGTCACCAAAGTTAAGCAGCTATGAGCCTGTTTAATACTTAATTGGGTGACCACTTAAGCATCAGAAGTTACTGTAAGCAACAGGAGTCTATCAAAAATGATTTGATTCAGTTATTAACCATTTTGTTTGTCTGAATTTTTGCTTCTTCTTCTCCTTCAACTTTGATTCACTTCTTCTTCAATTGGCTCTTTTATTTTACTCCAGCTCTTCTTTTTCTTTTTTCTTCTTCCTTCGCCTATTTGTCCCTTTTCTTCACTTTACCCCTCCCTTTTCTTCTCATCAACTTTCTTTTCTTTACACCCTTATGTGGTTGAGAATAGAGGAAAGTGTGGATATAGCAACACAGACAGCGTAAATTCAATTGATATTTGCCTCATTTTGAATGAAGCTTCTTTATAAAATATCAATTGAATCTATGTTGTCTGTGTTGTTATGTCCACACTTTCCTCTATTCTCAACCACATTTTGTCGGATTTATTGAAATCCCTTCACTCCTCACACCCTTTCTTATCTAGATTTAAAAGGAAGTGTATGTTACACTAGCTAATTAATTATTATTTAGATTTTTTGATGTTTGTTTGGTAATTTATCTTTCAATCAGAATTGTAAAAAGTAAATGACTAATACTTTTAATCATCTAATACTTTAGTCGTTCACTTTTATCTATTTTAGAAATGACAAAAGTACAAGATTTCTTTATATGCAAATTAATTATCTGTGTGTCAAGATGTAACAAAGTCTGGGTTTTTTTGGGTGGGAGACGGGTGGGTTTTTAAAAAAAACATTTTATTAAGTCAAACTTTTCTTTAGACAAACATCTAAAAAAATTATTTATTTTATATGTGCTAGAAGGCGGTGGCTGAGGATCTTAATATCATGGATATGACATTAAACTCTATTTGATGGTGAAATTCCAATTCTGGAGCTCTGGGGAATGTGGAGGACCCCTTTCATCACTATTGCTCCTAGGTTCACTCTGACCTGGAGTGGTAGTACCTGTTAGGGTTCCATCTATGGGTTAGATATAAAGAGTTTGCAAAAATGTGTTTACAAAAAAATTGAGTAGCCTTCAAAAATGAATAAAACAAACATCTTTGGTATAAAATGACCCAACAAGGGTTGACATGCCATAAAACCCAACCAACCATCCAGAATAAAATAGGAATCAAAAGAAAAAAGTTTATGTGAAATAAATTAGTTCTAGTTCTACCATACACAAAATGTTTTATCAATCTTTTGATACTGTAGAAATAACTGTATCCAGTCTATGAGGAATAATATACAGTAACAAGGACAAAAGCTCACATGCCTTTAACCAATTTTAATGTTAAATTATAAAAATACAATAGGATTTTTAAAAACATTGCTATAAGGTCTACCAGAGTAAAATAGAAACGAAAGGAATTCATAGGTACGAAAAAAGTTTAAGAACTACTGATGTAAAGTACTTCTTAACCACACCTTTTAACCACTTTTTACTCTTAATTAGTTGAAGAGGGTTTGCTCCTTAGTGGAAATTGAAATTGATACCAAAAGATTTCTTTTCCCCTTCTTGAAACCCTTTCTTTTAAATAACTCTTAAAATGCACTTTACTATTTAATGGGACCCGGTTTAGCTCAGTCGGTATAGCACCCCCTAGAAATCACAAGGTTCCTGGTTTAATACCGCTCTCCATTAACTTAAATATTTAAAAATGAATCAAATTCCGACATTAAATGACCCATAAAATGTTGTTGAATAAACCAAACCAAAACTAAAGTTGAAATTAGTTAATAAGTTTGTCCAGATTGGATTAATATATAAAACTGAAAAGAAAAAAAAAAACAACAACTTTACTTAACCATTCAATGACTTTTTGACAAAAAAGTTCACAGGTTCCCTACTCCCTGAACCCTGTACTTTTTAGCTGTTGTTGTAGTTCTGAATTTGTTCTTATCTGATTTATCTCCCTTGAAGATCATCAGAAGAATTACTTTGAGGAATAAAATTATCTTGGAATCCCCACCTCTCTCTCTCTCTCTGTCTCAACATGGCCCTCTACTAGAATGTCCTGGGAATGACGTTAAAATGCATCTAATGGTGAAGTTCCAATTCTAGAGTTCTTTGGAGTGTGGAGTACCTCTTCATCGCCATTACTCTGAGGTCAACTGACCCTGAATGGTAGTACCTGTTAGGGTCCCATCTATAGGTTAAATAGCAAAAAAAAAAATTTTGAATACCCATAAAGAATCTCTCTCTCTCTCTCTCTCTCTCTCTCTCTCTCTCTCTCTCTCTCTCTCTCTCTCTCTCTCTCTCTCTCTCTCTCTCTCTATATATATACATATCAAATTAGGTGGCCTTGCAATAGATGTGACACCTGGATTGTCTCTTGAATGGTCATCACCATTCCTCTTCTATGGAGATTGTTTGGACAAAAAATCCTAAAATCTGCTGAAGACACTTTGGGGTCTGAAAAGCCTCCACTTTCTGTCAAAATGGTAACCACGGTCTTCCAACATTCTGAAATCTGTTTTTATAGTGTGTGCACAAATGAAACTAGAAAAAAAATAATTCCTTTTAAATGATAGAGGAGGAAATCTGCCAAAAAGGATTCTTAGTGTTGCTTAGCCTTGACCAAAAGCAAATTTCTTTTTTTAAACTTGACAACCTATTTTGTTTCTGTTATGACAATAGTCATGATGATATTGATGCTTCTATTTAAAAAGGAGAGACAAATTCTAATTTGAATTTTATAGTTATGTTATATCTTTAAGTTTGAATGATTTAAAGATTTTCAATTTGTATCATCAAGCCTAATATTATATATATATATATATATATATATATATATATATATGATCTCTAAGTGTATCCCCTTATCAGATATATATATATATATATATATTATATATATATAAGTGTATCCCCTTATAATATATATATATATATATATATATATGAATCTCTAAGTGTATCCCCTTATCAGATATATATATATATATATATATATATGAATCTCTAAGTGTATCCCCTTATCAGATTATATATATATATATATATATATATATGAATCTCTAAGTGTATCCTTATCAGATATATATATATATATATATATATATATGAATCTCTAAGTGTATCCCCTATATATATATATATATATATATATGAATCTCTAAGTGTATCCCCTTATCAGATATATATATATATATATATATATATATATATATATATATATATATATATGAATCTCTAAGTGTATCCCCTTATCAGATATATAAAAGTTTCTTTGTAAGAAAAAAATGTTTGGGGCTAATTTTCTACAGTATTAATGATTTTTTAAAAATTCATTTAAAGGGAAGAAAAATCAAATGAATCTTTATTCTGTTGGATATGCCAGTGTTTTTTTGTTTGTTCTTTCTTTTCTGATTTTTTCCCCAATTCCAAATATTCACCTTTTTAAAACTTAATTTTATACTACTTCTGTTCTATAATAATTGTTATATCCATTATATATATATAGTTGTAGAAAAAGTTATATCCCGACCGCGGTTTCGGTGCTACTATTACACCTTCATCTGGTGGCTCAGTAGCACTGAAACCGCGGTCGGGATATAACTTTTTCTACAACTATTAATGCTCTATATTTACAATTTATATTGAGCCCTATAGGATTAACTACTTACGCTATGTTTATATAGTAGTAACCCATCAAGGAATATATATATATATATATATATATATATAATGGATATGAGAGATAGAGAGTTTGTGATATTTATAAAGAAAGAGCACTAGATATCAAAGTTAGGATTCTGTAGACATAGTCAATAGTGCTTGGTGACTGCTAGTTTCTCACCTCTGCGATCACCAGACAAATCTCGACTCTGTCTATACTATCCTTCCACACACACACACACACACACACACATATATAAAGTTTATTGTCTGTGTGTATTTACATATGTAAAATTGTTACCTCCAATTAGCGACAGTTTATCTCAGTAAGTTGTTGTTTTGGAGACTCTTGCAGAATATTATATCTTTGCAAACCTACCAGTTTTTGCTTAATGGAAAAAACCTTATTTGCATATTCAGCTTTAAAATCAAATCATAACAACTCTTTGTTTGTTTTTTTTTCATTTCCAATCAAGTGTCTTGTGATATCTTATTATAATGGAGATTGTGTGTTTGTCTGTCTGTAACCGAAACTATATCACTACTCAAGTCACAATTCCCTTTGTTATTTACATCACATTCTCCATGATTTTATTTTTATTTAAACCTCAATTATTAATAAAATTGTTTTACATCATTAAGACTGTTGACCCACATCTACATACTAATAACATGCAATTGTATTTATATATACAACAAAATAGCGGTTTACAGAGTGAATGGGAAGGCTAATTTGCATATTGATCTTAAAAATTTGATTTTAATAAATATATGCTTAGTATTATTGATTTCTAATTGTTTGGTTTTTTCTTATTGAATATGAGCAAAAATCTCTGGGATAAATCTTAAAAGAAATCCATTAACAAGAAGAAATAACTGTAATTTTATTCTTTACTTCCTGTTTTAACTAAATTGTTAAATTAGGAAAATTTACCAATGAAAGACGGGAGTAATGGAGAAGGATCGAAGAGTTAGTTCCAAAGTTCTATTTTTCAATCATACCCCCTCTGTTCCAAATCTTTTTTATCTGCATTCTTATTCAGTTTCATTAGCCTTTCTAATTTAATATCATATTTTATTATATTAAAACTTAAATACTTGCACCCGGAGGGTGCATATATTAGCTAGTTTTATAAATAATCAATTGCTTTCTTAAGCACTTTTACAATTAAAATGTTTAGTTATTCAAATAACACCACTTTCCACCCTGAAACTGGTAATTATCTTGACCTTTTTAAATAAAAAATTCAGCCAGTAATTTTTAAAAACAAAGCAACTGTTGTGAATTTTTTATTACTATATTTTGAAAATTTAATTTATGAAATGTTTATATTTTTTAATTATTATTTATGTTTTGGTATCTGTCAGTCTACTCTTGTGCACAGGCCTGGAGAGCAAGGTTGTATGGAAAACTAGCAGTTGCCCATGCAGAAGGTCTCCCCTCTTGAAAGTACCATTGTTCTCCAAGGCAAGAGCAAGGTGTTATGTAAGTGTGATGATGTAAAGGCTTTATTTTGTATCATCCCAACAGAGAAATATTTATTTACAGAATATATACGCAAGTTGATAAATGATATCTAAGAGGTAGTAAAAATAGACACCCAAGGCTCTGTGCATAAAGCTACTCATATTTACTGGACAAGTCCAAAATAAAAGTCCATGTAGATAAAAGCAGATCAACACTGCTCTAATCTGCAACATATTGTTAAGTAGTGTCGATAAAAAAATTTTTTTTTGTATTATTTAGATTCTTTAGACAGTTGTCCTCATATTTGTTATATATATATATATATATATTTACCAACCCCTCCGCACAAGCAGGATGCGACACGAGGTCAATTTCTTAAGCGGAGTTCAACAGGTTTGAATTCAAAGTTTTCCTTCTCCTAGACCGGTTGCCTAACCAAGGTTAAAGAGCCCAGTCTGCCCTACTATTTACCCATAGCTGGAGGGAGAGTAGGATTCATACCTTTCCCAAGGGTAATAGCGCTAAGTGAAATAATTCATATTTGTTATATACACAATGTTTTGGTTGATGTGCCCCTGGCCTTCTTCAGGTGTTTCTTATCGAACTCGGGGACCTTTCTCTTCAGACTCAAGAACCTTCTTGTCAAATTTGGGAGCCTTCATAGAACTTGGAATAGAACCCTTTATTCAATCCATGAGTGGAACCATTCTCATTCTGTTAACCATGACGTGGTACAAGGGTTAAGCTATTTTAAGTATTAAATGTTATTATCACACTTAGCCAAATAATACAAATTATCAAGCCTTCAAAAATTTAGAGAAATTTATTTTTTGGAATTATTTAGATTTTTCAGACTGTTGTCCTCATCTTTAGTGTTATATACACAATTTTTCGGACGATGTACTTCTTGGCATTCATCAGGTGTCTAACTTGAGTTCAACAAAAAAACATTTGAAGAAGGCCAGAGGGCACATGGCCAAAATATGTATATATATCAATAAAGATTAGGATATTTAAAAAAATCCAAATAATCCAAATTATAAAGCCTCATTTAAAATTCTGACAAATAATATCCATTTGTTTTGTTCAATAATCAATTTATTTATTGAATTAATTCTTTTGTTCCTGGCAATGCCAGGTATACCTGCTACTTTACATATAAGTCTCTTACAATTAATGTTATAACTATTATGGGACAGAGGTAGTATTAGTTATTTTTTTCTTTCCTATATAATCCTATTTATATATTTTAATTTATCTTTTTTTCTTTTTTTTTTTAATTGATTTTTTTAAAACTGCTTCTGACCTCTTAATTGAATCTGTTTTATTTTTAAAAAAAACAAAAAAAAAACAACAAAACTTTTTTGATGGTATGAAATTATAGGTCACTTAAAATTATCTATATATTAATACTCGTGTTCATTAAAAGGACAACTATTATCATCTTGCAACACCCTCTGGTTAAAAATGAGACCGTCCAAATCATCCAACATGAAATGCAAAAATGTAAATCCTGATTATCTGATGTTACTTATAAAATTCTTTTTTCTTATGAGTGTCGTCGACTCAGCTAAATAATGGACCATTCCATTTTTATAATAAAGAAAGGGAAGGAAAAGGACATGCAATGCAGAAAGAATATAATAAAAAAGAATGAGACTAGGAGAAAGATTGAGAGAAGGGGTGGGCGCACAGGGGCGATAACGCTAATCTGTTTCAATCAAACATAATTAAAAGACGAAGAAAAGGAAAGAAAGAATAAAAAAAAAGAGAGAGAGAGTTAAATAAAGATTATTGTACTTTTTACATATTGAGCTATTTGGCAATAGCTCTTAGGTAAACATATCAAATGTTGTAATAAGTAACTTATCATACTGTTGTATATCCACTGGTCCTGGTAGTTATTATTATTATTATGATCCTATTCAAAATGTTCTTGACTATTTTCTCTTATACTATTCTCTTAGTAGGGTTTTAAAAAAACAAGGTAGGATTTGACAAGGGGCATCTAGCAAGGATTGAACTCGCTTTTCAGTAGTAACGGATTTGCAAAACTAGCTTGCTAACCATTACACCACGACAGGACGCCTTTCTCTTATGAAGATAAATAGAAGTGGTAAAAGCTAGATAAAACGATTATTGAATGTGAGGTGTGGTTGGGGGTATTTTTAGTTCATGGTCAGAATTAACAAGGTTATTTCATTACTTCATGGCTGGATACACATTTGACCAAAAAATGAATGGCTGGGATGCACATTTGGCAAAAAGTTTAATGGCTGGAATGCACATTTGACCCAAAAATTTAATGGCTGGAATGCACATTTGGCAAAAAGTTTAATGGCTGGAATGCACATTTGGCCAAAAATTTAATGGCTGGAATGCACATTTGGCCAAAAATTTAATGGCTGGAATGCACTTGTGACCATAAAATGGAAAAACCTTGGAAATAAAATATTTATTGAAGTTTCAAAGTTGCAATACACTATTGACATCAGGAGGTATTCGCACTAGTATGTTTATAAAAAATTTAAAAAATTATTCACTGGTACTTCTAAAAATGACTGTTTGCTAAAAATTTTAAAAGTAATAAAGAATTTTTTTTTTATATATTAGGGCCAATGTATATCAAACATGGGGAAATTTGAGGGGTGGGGTATATCGCGCAAGATTCAAATTTTTAACTAATGTGAACTTAAGTTGCATCTTACCCTCACACTTTAAGTATATATGGGTGACTTGAGTTGCTCTCTGCAACAAAAGGGTTAGGACGTAAGTTTTTTCTAGAAATTTAAAAAGAACAGAAAAAAAAGTCCCTCCCCTATTCCCGCCTAGAATGTTATTGTTTTGAGGAATTTAAACTGCTAAATCACTATGGTTTTAAAAACATTTGTTTTTTAACTACTCTAGTTGGTCTCCACACCTAAAGGAGTTAATGTTTAATTCAGCATTAAACTCTCTTTTTGCAAAAAAGGGTTGGGTTGTATAAACTGAACTTAAAGACTAGTCAGAAAAAGACAATCTAATAGGGCAATTTTCTTCTGTTTATATTAAAACTCACTTCTGTTTGTGTTCATGATTTTGTTTGTTTTTTCTGGAAGGTTTTGTTGGATTCCCCCCCCCCTCACAAAATGTTTGTTTATTAGGGGTTTTTTTCTGGTGGGGGTGAGGTTGTTTTTTGGGTTTTTTTCAAATCACATGCAAGTTTTTGGGAAATGGTGTGTTCAATTTGCCTAATTTTTTTTTTTTTTTTTTTTTTTTTTTTTTTTAGAAACCCCCCCCCCCCCATTCCTTAAACTTTCAAATTTGTTATTTGAGGAACTCATTTCATTTCTCTTATTACGGTCAAGTCATGCTGAAAACACCGGTTCCTGCTAGATCACTGAAGTTAAGTACCAATGAGCCTGTTCAATAATTACATGGGTAACCATTTAAGCAACAACAGGTACCGTAATAAGATGAATATCAAAATGGCTTGATAAGCAACAGAAGGTATTGTAAACAACCAGAGTCTTTTGTTTATAAAAACAAAAAATGATCCAGCATTAAAGGACCCAAAAGAGGGGGTTGATATATCGTAAGACAACTAACCAATCAATTCTCTTCAAGTGTACTTCTTCCACAAACGTATCATTCTGTTTTGTATACAGTGGAACAACGACTTTGAAGTCGAACAATTCAGAGTTCAAACAAAAAATTTGCGTAAAAAAGGCCTCGGTTGTCAAACAAATTTTTGGACTTTGAACACACAAGTCAAGCCAATGAAAATGGAAGTCGCACGAATGACTGACAAGGTAAACTAAAAAATGGCTGAACGGCTGGTCAAATCTACTCAAAATGTTATCTGTTGTTGAAATACACATCTTTACATCCTTTTTCCTTTTTAGCAGTCTGTCGCAGATAATGATGATGTCACTCCATGTCGTTGATTAGTTATACACTTTTTGGTGGCTAATTAGTCCAATTGTGGACTTGTAGATGCGGGCATACACATTGCAAGGAAAATTTCCATCTGCATTCCGTGGTGCATGACGACAAAGACGTTATTGAGTTCCATAGGTACATAGTCATTCATCTGATGGTCAAGAATGCATAAATCTACTTTACACTATTTCTTATGGGAAATATTGTTTCAGGTTTCATTCAAATCCGTTCTCAAACATAATTTTGGAATGAATTATGTTCATAAACCAGGTTCCACTGTATCATCTTTGATATTAAAATATATATATATATATATATATATATATATATACACACACATCACAGACACATGTTTCAACTTATCAAGTCTCTTCAGTGTGGCTAGACATTTTGTGAGCTACCTTTTCAGCATCAGGCGGACAGCTTAACCCCTCAGGTATCATCAACCACAGAATGCGAAGGGGATTTTAAAACACACATCTGTATGTATGTAAAGGTAGCCATAGAGTGCTCCAAATATATATATATATATATATATATATATATATATATATATATATATATATATATATAAAAAAGAATTTGAATTATATCAATTTCTCTATCAATATTTGTTTTACTAGGAGTTCTTTCAAAATTCACTTAATAAGAATTTAATCAAAATTGATCTTGGTTTAATCTTTTTGCATTTGAATAATCATTTTCTGATGATTCCTCAGATTGTTTGATTCGCTTGTCTTATCTAGATTTAGACAAGACACTGAAACAAATTGAAAATTTCTAAAAATCAAGTCTTCTTACTAAACTTATGGTGTTGCTTTAATTTTTAAAAATTCAATATTTTGTGGAACCAAAGAAAAAGGAATTACATAATCTTTAACATTTTTTTACCTCAGTATGCATACCTGTAATCATATTCTGTTTTACCTCAACCTTGAATACCTGTAAACAATTTAAGACCTGCTTGGCATATCTATGGGAGGGGGGGGTCAGTTGCACTGTTTTTTATTGTTTTTATCTCTCTCTCTCTCTCTCTCTCTCTCCTAGTTGGGTAATTCCATGGTCAAATCATCCAGGCCAGTCGCCATTTTTCACGACCCCCCTCAAATTTGGAGAGCTAAAAATCGACATAACTCTGACATTTTTGGAATTGGAAGCTCAAATTTCAGGGACTGTCTAACTTTAAGATAGTCGACAGCTGTACAACATTTCAGAAAAATTAAAGGGGTTGGGTGACAATTTAATTTTTTTTTTCCAGATGATTTGACATGGAATTGCCCAGTTGCTTTCTGTATCTTCTGTGGTTTCCAAGGGTTTGTATACTTTGATGGCTGAACCTCTTTGCTAGCATTTTTTTTCAGGGATTGGGGGGGGGATCTTCACTTGTACTACACACACACATTCTTTATTTGTTATAATCCCCCCCCCCATCCGGTGTTAGTTCTTTTTATTTATTTCTAGACGCATCGTAGTGTATTTTCTCTCTCTCGTCTTTTCTTAACTGACATTGTCTCGGGACTTACTGTCAAGTCACTTTGAAAGCATCGGTTCCTACTAGATCACTGAAGTTAAGCAGTGATGAGCCCATTTAGTACTTAGATAGGTGACCATTTAAAGTAGCAGTAGGTACTGTACGCAACCTGATATAAAAATGGCTTGATTCAGCATTAAATGACTTGAAAAGGGTTGATATGCCATAAAACAAAACAACCAAACAGTTGAACTTTCAAAGATCAAATTTTTTAACAAGTGTAACTTTTTTTTTGTTCTTATTTTTCTTCCTTGAAAAAGAAAAACAAACAAAAAATGATTTTTTTTTTTTTTTTTTTTTTTTTTAATGGCTTTTGCAGCCCATCTGAATACATCGGTTTCACATGCTTTAATAATGTATAATAATTTAAAATTATTTTCTTTCTCTGAATCTAGTCTTGGTCAAAAAGCTTTTGAAACCTCAGACGTGTTGGGTAGGTTTGATAACTGCTCGTCTGTTTACTGTCTTTTTGATGGTCCTTCACTTCATTCAGTCATTAAATTTCCCTACATTTATTTTTAATAGGAAAGATGCTGATAAGTTATTGGCCAAACCAGTAAGGGATTTTTTTTTTTTTTTTAGGGGAGGATTAAAGAAAATTGAAACAATGTGCCAAGTGTGCTTAGCATCAGGATATGTGGAATAACATGTGCACAGCATGGTTAAAGGTCACTCCCTTCTTGGTTAGGCCAATAACTTTTCAGCACCCTTCATACATAACAATCTTTTCTGCACTTTAAAATATCATTCGCTTTTTTTTTTTTTTTTTTTTTTTTTTTTAAATTAAAATTTTCATAAAGGTTCTTATTAGATTTTGTAGAGATAAAGAAAGATATTTATATTTAAATCACAATTTATTTTCAACCATTTTTGGACCTTTTTAAGTAGAATTTCAATTTTTAATTTTTTTTAAAAATCTGATATCTTAAAATGTTTAAATAGAATTTTCAGTTTTGAAATTTTAAAATTTTTTATTTGATATCTTAAGCTTTTACTTTCAAATATTTGATGATTATAACTTTACATATGTTAAAAAAAAAAAAATCCAGTAATTGAAAAAAAAAAGCTGTTATTAATCAGTAAACATTTAATTTCTGTAGAAAAATATTCATGTTTTTTTTTTTTTGGGGTGGGGGCTTTTTTTTTTTTTTTTTTTTTTAATTTTTAATATCATTAGAATTTTACTTTTTTTTTAAACTCTCAAATTTCATATTTCTCAACAAATCTCATTCATTTGATTTTGTTTTTTGTTTTTTTTATTTTTGTAATTTATTTTGAATGTATGTTTTTTTTTTTGTTTTTTTTTAAATTTTCACTCTGCTGTAAATATTGGCCCATATATTTTCCTTTCAATTCCCTCCACTTTTGATTTTTGCTGTGAAATTTCCCTGCTTTGTTTTTTTTTTTTTTTTTTTTTTTATGTATAATTTTTTTTAATTAATTTGCAAAAAAGATGGAGAGGGATGAAACTCTTCGAAAATTTAACAATTGCTGAGATTAAAGCTAAAGGCAAAATTGTTTTTATTTTGTGTTTTTTTTTTGTTTTTTTTCCCTCCACAGCTTAACAATGAGCAACCTCCCCCCTACCCCTCAAAAATCCCCATCACTTCTGTTGATTTAGTAAAAATTTCAGTTTGTTTGTTTGTAAACTTACCAGCAATGTTTCCTCTTTTCAATGCAATCTTGATTTTTCCAAAAAGGAAAATCTTTTAAAAATGATTTTTGATATTATAGTGAAGTTATTTTAGTACATTCCTATTATTGACAGCCATATATATATATATATATATATATATATATATATATACTAAAAGATTTAGTTATGTTATTTAAAAAAGAAAAGAAAAACCTAACCCTTAAAAGAAAATAAGAATTTTAGTTATATTATTTCTTTAGGGAGTAAAATAGGGAATTAAATCCGACAGTATGTAGAAAAAATAGAAAAACACAGTATTCCAAGAGATAGTATATTCTTGATGGTAATGTTGACGCTATAACGTTTCAGTTTTCATCAGGACACATGGTGAAATCTTGTGTGAAGAGGGTGGGTGACTTGTGGAATCCCGCAAGTCACCCACCACCTCCATACAAGATTTTGCCACCAAAAGATGAGTTTATTCTTGATGGTAATGTTGACGCTATAACGTTTCGGTTTTTGCAACCTTCATCAGGACACATGGTGATATCTTGTGTGGAGATGGTGGTTGACTTGCAGAATATGAGAAGTGCTGATTGTATATGAAGAGGGGGAGGGGTTCTACATACATTATTTCCTTGGTAAAAAAAATTTGCTGTCACTAATGGGAAAGTACCATTATTTTGATATTTCAAGTTGTTTTACAATCTGAACTAGCAGGGATACCCTGAATTGCCCGGGGCGGGGGATAACTTTAAAATAGAACACAGTTAAAATATCTACTTTAGTATATTTCTTCTAACACCACACAAACCATACACATATTTTTGGGGTGGAAAGGGGGTCCAGGGGTGTCGGGCTCCTTTTCTCAGCCAGAGCATGATTATTTATGTTTAAACATTGTAGTTGATTTTTGGGCAAAATTTATTTAACTAAAGTTGGGGTATGATCACATAAAAAGTAAACATTCAAAAATTTTAGAATGGAAAATGCTGTAAAAAAAAATTTTTCAAATACATACCAAAGATTTTATGTCTTAAGTAGATTTTTGGCTTTTTATTTTTTTTATTTATTTTTTTTTCCCCCTAAAAATGTTCTTGTGCAAATTATTTCAGCTAGAAACCACAAGGTTCCTAGTTTGATAATGGCCCTCGCCAACTCAGCGTATGAGTAGCACAGGGATCTGTGCGGTAAAGTAAGGAGCTGATGGTAGGTGTGGCACTCCACCTCAGATGCAAAGACAATCTCCTTCGTCTAGTGCTAGTGAAAAGGGATAGACTCACTCGCTGTCTGGCTGATACCGACATTAGGCCACCCCGATGACTTTACTTTATTTTTATAGTTTAAAATAATTTTATTACTATTTTTTTTTTTCTTTCTTTACATCAATAGACCTTGTAGCTTTAGCATGAAAGTGATACCATCATATACGCAACCGAAGGGGGGGTTGGTTAGCCCCGTTGGATGCTTGTGCTGGAGTTCAGATTTTAGCTTTAAATCATCCATTGGAAATATGCTCAAACAAAAGTAGTTTGAATTAATAAAACAGTCAAGACCACTGACACCTGGATGCAGTGGGGAAGAACTGAACGTGTTTGTAATTTTTTTTTTTTTTTTAAGAAAAAAGACCCCCACCCCCCTTGTTTGATTTTATTCCATTCCAAATGGCAAGTAGTTGCCTTTTCTATATAAATAAATGTTATAAAAAAAATTTTCAACAATTTGACATGATCTGAAATGTGATTAAAATGTTAGTTGCTGGTAAGTAATTTTGAAAAAGTTTGCTGTTCAAATGTCTTTTTTAAATCTTTGCAAAGGTCAATGATTCAATTGTTTTATTAGAAGATTGAAAATTTCCCTTGAGTTATTCGTTTGTGATATATATATATATATATATATATATATATATATAATGATATGCACATACACATAATTTTAAAAAGAATATAAAAACAAGTTTGAAATAAAAACTAAATAAATAAAAGAACTTCCTTCATATTCAAAATTGTTTTTTTTTTTTTTTTTTATTATTATTATTTTTTAATTTTTTTTTTAATTATTATCATACTCTGAGCGAGTCAAAATTTTTGCAATATTTTGGTGTGTGCTAGTTTGAGGTGTGTAGCAAATGGGCATAACGTGACTTGACTTCAAATCCTGGATGAGGCTGTTTGCATTTCACATAATGCTAATACCCTTGAGAAATGAATCCAACCATTCTCCCTCCAGCTATGGGTAAATAGTTGGGCAGATTGGGCTTCTTAACCTTGGTTAGGCAACCAATGTAGGAGAAGGAAAATTCAGACCTGTTAAACTCTGATTAAGAAATTGATCTTGTGTCACATCCTGCTTGTGCAAGGGGAGGAGGAATATATATATATATATATATATATAATATATAAGGTGCATGGTATAATAGTTAGATTTGTAGGAAATGGACAAATGGCTGTTTGAATTTCATGTAGTGCTAATACCCCTGGGAAAGGTATGAATCCAACTGCTCTCCCTCCAGCTATGGGTAATTTAACCTTGGTTAGGCAACCAATGTAGAAGGAAAATTCAAACCTGTTAAACTCCACTTAAGAAATCAACTTTATGTCACATCCTGTTTGTGCAGGAAAATATGTATATATCACTTGACCAAACAGTTCAAGCCATAGAGGGTACCCGATGTGGTTGGTAGTATCCTGGTTGTTGGTGTGCTTACATGTTGTGCACTCTATGTATGATTTGAAAGATTACAGTGAATGTTAATTTCTGGATAATTCAGGAACTTATGCTTTATGAGTTTGAAGTGGGCCATAACACCGTTGTAGCAACTAAAAATATTTGTCTGAATTTTTTAGATGAGGCTTGATAATTAGTATTATTTGTATTATTGGACACATAGCCTAGTGGATAAAAGAGTTAGGTTAAAACAGTTCTAAGTGACAGTTATCTCTAGACTGCAGGTTCAATCCTGGTCAGGGGCAGCAGTAACATAGAATAATAATTAACACAGCTTAACACCTGTACCCCAGCTATGGTTAGCAAAATGAGAACAGGATACCCCGCGGACTAAATAAAGGGTTAGGTTCAAAGTTCCGTGATGGCTCTCGATTACCACAAGAAGGCTCCCGATTACGAGATGGTTCCCCAGTCAGACAAGAAATACCTGAAGAAGGCCAGAGGGCACATTGGCCGAAACGTTGTACAGATAACAATGAAGATGAGGACAATAGTCCGAATAATACAAATAATACTAAAAACATTTGTTGTATGAAAAATAATCACAGTTGCAAGGACCTCAATTATCAGGCTAGGTCAGGTTGGCCTAAAATTGAATTCTGTGGCCATGCTCCCAGCCAAAAAGGCAAACACTTAGAGAGTATCAGGTGAGTTCTGCATCTCACAGTCCAGTGTGGTTCATCACCCTCACAACCTCAGAAAATGCATTGTGTCTCATGTAACCAAAATAGTGCAAAACTTTTGACTCACCCTAATAGATCGTCTTCATGAAAGCTTGGAAAAGCTAAAAAGTGTTTTTATAATAACGGTAACATTCAGAGAGTATCAGGTGAGCTCTTGTCAAAATCATTAGGAGTGGCTGAATTGTGTCTTATGTTATCAAAATATTGCAAAATTATTGACTGACTTTAGTACTACCTCTGTTCTATGGTTGTCATACACTAAACGTAATGAATTCTATCAGACAGAGGTGGTATTTTTCATTTGTATTTCTGGATGCTGTGCAGAGGACCTCTTGTGGGTGATGAACAATAGGGATGGATGGCGAGAAATTGTCATGACTATCGGTGCTGCTAACACGACCTGATGATGATGATAAGAATGAATGTCTCCTGTTTATTTCCATAGAAACTACAATTGACCCTGGTAGCGCACTGACACAGTTTGATAGAGCAAGTTTTCAGCTACTAAAACACTGCCTTTCCACAACGTTACAATTATAGTGTTCTCAGTTATTATGAATTATAGTTGCTATTATTATGATGTCCCACACCATCAGAGGTGAATCTTGGTGGTATGGCAGTAGGTATTGAACCTCCCAACCAATGATCCCTATTTTTTAATGTTTGGGTTTATTACATGTAGCAGCTGTATGGCAATTTAATAAAAATAGTATCTGACATGGTTGTAAATTAAATAGTTATTTCAATTTTAATAAAATCACCCACACACTCTCTTGATGTTCAAATCCTTAACAAACCCCTATCACTATGCCTAAATACCAATAGAAGCAAGATCTGGAATGATATGCAGGTGGCAGTTGTACCTTACAAAAAAACAGAAAAAAACATATTCAACATAAAATGACCCAATGGGTTGACATGCCGTAAAACCCAACCAATCAAAACAATATGGACATAGAATTAGAAAGGCTAATGAAACTAAATAAAAGTGCAAATAAAAAGATTTGAAAGTGAGGAGGGTATATCGAAAAATAGAACAACTAAAACTTACACTTCCATCACTCTTGTCTTTCATTGCTAAGTTTTCCTAATTTAACTATTTAAATAAATAGGAATTAAAGAATAAAATTACAGTTATTTCTTCTTGTAAATCCATTTCTTTTAAGATTTATCCCCGAGATTTTTGCTCATATTTATTAAGACTAGCAAATATATGCACCCTCCGGGTGCAAGTATTTAAGTTTTAATGTCATAAAATATTATATTAAATTAGAAAGGCTTATGAAATTAAATATATAGATAAAAAGATTTGAAACAGAGGTGAGTATAATCGAAAAATAGAACAGCTGAAACTTACTCTTCGGTCACTCCCGACTTTCATTGTGGTATTTTCCTAATTTAGCTATTTAGTTAAAATAGGAAGTAAAGAATAAAATCCAGTTATTTCTTCTTGTTAATGGATTTCTTCTAAGATCTGTCTTCTAGATTATTGCCCATATTAATTATTCAAACATTGGAAACTAACTTTCAGCAACTACCTGAGCACAGTTAACGAAAATAATGAGATTGAAAATGACCAAAATAATCTTTTTGCCCTGATAAACAATATATCGGCGGGAGTTTACGAAATAATCAGTGACTCCAACAATTATGATTCTGCCATGAAGGCCCTCGAAAACTGCTTATAACAAACCTATCAAAATGGTTTGCCAGTCTCGTCGTTCTACTCTTTACTTTTCAATTCAGACATGAAAGTAGAAGTGTATCATGGATTTACTCCATGCGTAAAAAAAAAATCGAAGCCTATTGACATTCATCGATACTTGCTGAATGCTTATGAGCACCAAACAGTGAATGTTTGTCATTTTGGACCATATGACCTTTAGGCACCCCTATTGCTTTGCTGATTCATAAGTACATTTTTTCATTTAAACCGTCAACATCCGGTTGTTTGTTAACGGATGATTTTAGAGGGGTTTTTTTTAATTATAAAATTAACCCCTAACCCTAACCCCTGATCCGTTATTTCTATGAAGAAGTTTATTTATACAAGAAGTAGAAATAATGCATAAAAATGAATGCTTCCTATTTATGTTCATTGAAGCTACAACAGACAATAACACAGTTTGGTAGAGCAAGTTTTCAGCTACAAAAACCCTGTCTTTCTGCAGAGTTACCAGTAGTGTTCTAAGTTATAGGAACTACGCAAGGATGCCGCAGGCTGACTTGAACAAATCTTGGAAGCAGCACTTTACAAGAAAGCAGCTATATGACTACTTGCCTCTTATCACACAAACGATACAAGTAAAACAAACAAGACAATCTTGGTGGTATGGCAGTAGATATTGAACCCCCCAACCAATGATCCATATTTTTTATTGTTTTAGTTTATTACAGGTAGCAGCTGTATGGCAATTTGATAAAAATAGCATCTGACATTGTTGTGAATTAAATAGTTATTTCAATTTTAATATCAAAACAATATGGACAGATTAGTGTGCCCCAGAGAGATTTGATGTCGAGCCAACAACTCCTAACCCGGAAAAATTATTCAAACACTGCTGGAGGAGTAAGGGTAAGTGACATTCTCCTTTGAACTACTACACATGGACACACAAGTGTAGGCCAACCAGCAAAAAACTACATCAATTAACTCTGTATGCTATGCAGAAGACTTTTTATGGTAAAAAAAATGAGTTTGAAAAAGAAAAATTTGAATATCCATCAAGCATGAATAGAACAAAACATCTTCAGCATAAAATAACCCAACAAGGGTTGAGATGCCATAAAATCCAACAAATCAATACTTGAAACCATATAATTGTGTATAAATAGATGATTATTATCAAATAGGAATAGTTACTTAAAATCATATAATTGTGTATCAACTCCTTGTATTAAGAATATGGTTAAATCGAACTTAACAGACCTAAATTCCACCATTATATGTCACCCCGCCGAAAGAAAAAAAAATACCAAAAATCAAGGAATTAACCGAATTTAATGAAATTTTCAGTATTGATATATTAATGAATAAAAGATATAATGCACCAGTTATTTTATTTAAAATTTGTTTACATTTTTTCAGATGAGTTAACTTTGAACTACGTATCTTTGATGTGTAACACAGATTCTCAAAGATACATGGTTCAAAGTTAACTGGCCTGAAAAAATGTAAAAGTTTTTAAATAAAATAACTTGTGCATTATATCTTTTATAGACACTGTGTTTCGACATTTCACATCTCATCAGTGTGGCTAGACACATTAACTACTTTTGACCAGGAGCGAAAGCCAACTGACTTTTCATCTGCCCGGTTCCTTAACCTCTCGGCCGTCGACAGCTGCCATTAAGGAACAGTGTTTTAACTGATAAGTACATACATTGTTGTATATATTTTACAATCACCAGAGAGATCAAATCTTTAAACAACTGACGATCATTGCTATATATATATATATATATATATATATATATATATATATATGTATGTACACTATAAGAAAGAGGGTCCGCAAAATGGTTTAAATTCTTTTTTTTTTCTAAAAAACTTTTTATTTTATTTTCGCGACATGTTTCAGATTTTAATATCTTCTTCAGCTTTGTTTAATTAATTATCAAACAAGCTTGAAGAAAATATTAAAATCTGAAACTCGTGTTGCAAATATGAAATAAAAAGCTTTTTGAAAAAAATAAAATTCAAACTCAAAATCATTATTAGACTAAAAATGTAGTTTTATAGAAATTTAGTAAATACTTTAGCATATTTCCAAGTGGCCTCATTGGGCAATAGAATAAGAAAAGGAATTAGATTGTTAACTATTGGTTAATGGAACAAGCCAAACACATCCTCAACTTAGTGGACTGGTCCTAGCAGTAGTAGCAACAACTACTTAATCTGTTGCAGTTTGTCCATTGGGACTCAACTAGTAAATGCCTGGAGGAATTATAACATTCAACACCTTGATATTTATTACAAACCATTTTGCAGACCTTTCTTATAGAATATTTAATTTTCACCCGTTGGACCCATAACATCACATTATATATATACAAGGTGTGTCAAAAAAGTATCAAGATTTTTTATAGTTTTTGACACATTTTGAAAAAAATAATGTTTCATTCATTGTTCATTTCTATCTTGGTAAATACAGCTTCAATCTCGATACTTTTATGACACACCTTATATATATATATTAAAGAAATGGATACAATAGAAACCTACTCGAGTTTCACCATAAGGATCTTCAGGGTTAAATCCACTGAATTAATCGAGGTACCAATTAATTGCAGCCGATTACACGTGTGTTCATTGAATAAGATATTTCGTTATAACAAAATATCTTATTCAATGAACACACGTGTAATCGGCTGCAATTAATCGGTACCTCGATTATATATATATTCGTTATATATATATATATTTAATATATATATATATATATATATATATAATATATATATATATTCGTTATATATATAATATATATATATTATATATATATATATATATATATATATATATATATTCGTTATAACGAAATATCTTATTCAATGAATACACGTGTAATCGGCTGCAATTAATCGGTACCTCGATTAATTCAGTGGATTTAACCCTGAAGATCCTTATGGTGAAACTCGAGTAGGTTTCTATTGTATCCATTTCTTTAATAAATTTGCTCTACTTTGTATTGAGCACTTTGTATTTGTTTTATCACGGACTTAACCCCTGGATTTTGTGCACCTCCAACGATCATGCCCATATTCACTGGTAAGCCACCTTTTATCTATCTATCTATCTATCTATATATATATATATATATATATATATATATATACATATCCAACTAGGCATTTACTAAGCTTAGGTTTGATTGGCATATGGCCAGAAGCATTGGGCACCCAATAAGAAACTCATTAACAATGGTCTGCTTGTCTATCTTGCAAACTATTACACCACACCCTATAAGAATCAAAGTTACTGGAAAATAAAGTTGGAATAAAACCTACAGCATGATTGGATTACATTACAACAACAATGGGATATACTTTTTTGCCAAGGGTGCACAAGAGACCTGCATACTGCACTCATAAGAGTGTTGCTCTGAATATAATGCTTCCTATCTATATATTGATATTCTTGTTCCTTAATCTTCCGACCGTTATATCATCTTGCAACACTCTCTGATTAAAAAAAGAGACCATCCAAATCATCCAAGATGAAATGCAAAAATCTACATCCTGATTATCTGGTGTTGCTTATTTGCCAAATTCTTATTTCTTATGAGTGTCATCATCTCAGCTAAATAATGGACCATTCCGTTTTTATTGTAAAGAAAGAAAGGGAAGCATAAAGACATGCTACACAGAAAAAATATGATAAGAAAGAGAGAGAGTTGGGGAAAGATAGAGAGAAGGGCTGAGCATGCAGTAGCGATAATGCTAATTTGTTTCAATCGGACATAATGAAAAGATGAAAAGGAAGGAAAGAAAGAAAAAATGTTTTAGTTTTTACATATTGAACTATTTGGCAATAACTCTTAAGTAAGCATATCAAATGTAATAATTATCATACTGTGGTATATCTGCAGGTCCTGCTCGCATTATTATATTATCCCACAACATCAAAGGTGGATATTGGTGGTATGGCAGTATCAGTTGAACCTTTCAGCTAGTAAGTAAGTTGGCAGAGTGGCCATAGTGTCAGTATCGGCAGAATAGCGAGGGAGTCTATCTCCTTTTCACTAGCGCTAGACCTGGGAGATTATTTGTGCTGAGGTGGAGTACTACACCTACCGTCAGCTCTCTAATTTACTGCACAGATCAGATTACCTAAGCTGTGCTACTCATACACTGAGTTGGCTGAGACCAGTTACTGTTTTGGAGTTGTAATTCTTATATTCTTTAACTAGAAGTGGCTACCCAACATCACCTGGGTAAAGGGGGTCACCAAAAAAATGTGGTGTAATGGTTAGCAAGTTAGTCTTGCAAATTTGTTTACTTTTGAGATTTACAAATGCTGGACATTTTTAATTAAAATTTCAATGCTATTTCTATGTATATTTTGATTTTTAAATATCTTCGAATATAAATCAAATCTTCATAAGTTTTGCACAAAATACAAGAATCAATGATATTTAATGTGTATATATATTTACTTTGTCATTAATAGTTTTATTTTTGTAGTTTCCTCTGGAGAAGCATATATATATGTATATGTATATATATATATATATATATTTATATAGATAAAGGGTGGCTTACCGGTGAATGTTGGAGGTGCACAGAATCCAGGGGTTAAGTCCGCGATAAAACAAATACAAAGTGCTCAATACAAAGTAGAGCAAATTTATTAAAGAAATGGATACAATAGAAACCTACTCGAGTTTCACCGTTAGGATCATCAGGATTAAATCCACTGAATTAATCGAGTTACCGATTAATTGCAGCTGATCACACGTGTGTTATGTGTGATCGCTGCAATGATTAATTCAGTGGATTTAATCCTGATGATCCTAACGGTGAAACTCGAGTAGGTTTCTATTGTATCCATTTCTTTAATATATATATATATATATATACACCCCAACTGCCCTTTAAATACGTATAGATAAGTGTTTCTCAACCTTTTTACCCTTGCGTCACCCTTAAAATAAATTACATGTCTCAAGGAACACTTGTGCCAAAACAAAATTATATACCATATCTTTCTCATTTTATTTCCATCGTAGTTTACGTGGTAAATATTATAATATATTATAATATATTAATAATTTGAAGGCAATTACAATGCGTATAAAAAATAAAACAAAAAGATGTTATTTTTTGTCTATTCGAATTCGATAAGACAAAAAATAACATCTTTTTGTTTTATTTTTTTATACACATTGTAATTGCCTTCAAATTATTAATATATTATAATATACTTAACAATGCTTCAAGCAAATTACCAATTACTTTTATTATAATATATATTTTTGAATATCTAGATTAATGAAAAATTAATACTTCTTAGTAAAATGTTTTCGGTAATGCTAAATAAAATTCATACTGTTCGTTTATAATTCTTCATCAGGGAGTTTTTATTCATTCAAAAAAACCTAATAGGTTAAATAGGATGATGTCTATATTACAATATTACAATAACCAAGAATATATTGTTCGTATTTAGTAATATTATGTATATGAAATTAAATTAAAGATCCAAAAGTGCTTTAGCTTATCTAACTTGTTCTCGCGGAACCCTTAGGGACATTTTGTGGAACCTTAGGGTTCTGAGAAATGCTGGTATAGATAGATAAATAAAATGGACAGACATATTCTCACCTATTCTTCTATCAAAGAAGCATGAGGTTTTTCTTTTTTTTTTCTTTTTTGCATCCCATGAGACCAAAATTGCTTTTAACTGACTTCTTTCATGATAGCCACACCTACATATTTTTGGATTGCACGATTTCTTATATAAATGGCAGTTATTTTAGTATTTGCTCATTAGTGTATGGAATTTATATGTAATATCTATAATGGAATGGAGATAATGTTTTTTTTTTTTGGCAATACATGTATATATTCACCCAATAAAGGAGGCACCCGTGATGTAATGGTTATTGTTGTAGGAAATGGACTTATGTTTTCAGTATGACACTAAACTGCATCTGGTGGTGAGGTTCTAGTTCTGGAGATCTGAAGAGTGTGCAGCCTCCCCTTCATTGACATGACTCCCAGGTCCACTCCTGGTCTGGGCACATATATGATTTTCCCAACCGTATCGCTCTTATGGAAAAATCCTAACCCTTTTTATCAAATATATGCTAGGAGGCAGTGGCTGAGAGTCTTAGTGTCCTGGGTGTGACATTAAACTGCATCTACGGTGAGGTTCCAATTCTGGAGCTCTGGAGAGTGAGGAGTACCCCTTCATTGCCATTACTCCCAGGTCCATTTTGACCCATAGTGGTAGTACCTGTTAGGGTCCCATCTATGGGTTAAATGGATAAAAGGACCATATGACTTTTAGGCACCCCTTTTGCGACCTCGTGTCATAAGCACATATTTTTCATTTACACCGTCAAAATCCGGTTGTTTGTTAACAGACGATTTTTAGAGTTTATTTTAAATTATAAAACTAACCCCTAACCCTAACCCCTAAGCAAGGATGAACTCATAAGCGACGTTCTCCTGTGGAAGCCAACACATGGACATGCAGGTGTGGGGCGCCCAGCAAGGACCTACATTGACCAGTTATGTGAAGATGCTGGCTGCTCCACAGAGGAGCTCCCAGGTGTAATGAATGATAGAGAAGGGTGGTGAAAGATTGTCATGGATACCTGTGCTCCATGCGTGACATGATGAAATGAAAAAATATCCTTATGAAACGAGATCGCAAAAGGGGTGCCTAAAGGTTATATGGTCCGGATAAAAAAATGAGTTTAAAAAGAAATTTGAATAACCAACAAGAATAAATAAAAAAAAACGTCTTCAGCCTAAAATAACCCAACAAGGGTTGACATGCTGTAAAATCCAACCAACAAACAATCTGTCTATGGTGGAGGGGTTGGGTAATACATACAATTGTCTATAAAAGATTATCTTTAGTTACTTGAAACCATGTGATTATTTGAAAAGAAAAGACTGATTTCAATATTAGATAACCCCAAAAAGTTTGAGATGCCATAAAACCAACCAACCATTTACTAAGTTAGTTTGGTACAAGGCCAGATGTATAGAGCACCCAGTGAGAATTGATCTAGTTTATCTTGTTAACCATTACACCATCCAAATTATTAGGAATTGTTTTGTAAAGTAGATATTCATGAAACTCAGCTTAGTTTGGCTTAAGGCCAAAAGCATAGAGTGCTCAGTGAGAATTGATCAAGTTTAACTAGCTAACCATTATACCATCCAAATTATTAGGAATGTTTTTTTTTAATTATTTTGATTTTTCGGACTGTTATCCACATCTTTATCGTGGTATATAAAAACATAACGTTTCGGCTGTTATATCCCACCGGCCTTCTTCCGGTGTTCCTTGTCTATTCGAGCATAGTAATGATTTAATATGGGAAATCATTTTTATGTTTGACTGTTGAGAAAACAAAGCACCAAAGAACTTATGAAGTGCTCAGTGAGAATTTATCTAGTTTAGCTTGTTAACCATTGCACCATCCAAGTTATTAGGAATTGGTTTCTAAAGTAGATATTCATGAAGCTTAGCTTAGTTTGGCATAAGGACAGAAGTATTGAGCACCCAGTGAGAGTCAAACTCATTAACAATGGTCTGCTAGTCTATCTTGTTAACTATTACACCACACCCAAGTAAGAATCAAAGTTACTTGGAATTGTTTTCAAAAGTAGCTTACTACCCATTGCAGTCGCAGAAACCTTAGGCAATACACGTCTGGTTTTATCCTTATAAAATACTTACACACACACACACACACACACACACACATATATATATATATAATATACCAAGCGTGTTGGTAGATCCTTGCGGAGAGAAAAAACCCGGCAGAGAGTTTGATTGTAAAATATACTACCAAACATCAACCAGGAAGAAAAAAATTTTTGAAAAAAAGAAAAGACCAAGATACTCGTACCAACAAAAATAATCTATTGGTTATAGTATTTGCCAAAAGAAAAAACAATTTATATGTATATATATGTATATAAGATATATATATATTCATATAACCGCTAGGAGAAGCTAATTTGTAAAAAGTGCTCGATACCTAAGTAGAGCCAAGTAATAAGGATATCTACTGAGTCAGACGAACCTACTATTAGTTTCGCATAAAGCTCTTCAGGGCTAAAATCTGACTCAGATTTTAGCCCTGAAGAGCTTTATGCGAACTAATAGTAGGTTCGTCTGACTCAGTAGATATCCTTATTATATATATATATATATATATATATATATATATATAAACACATAGAGAGAGAGAGAGAGGTGTGTACACATTTGTTAAAGAATATATATATATATATTTTTTTTTTTTTCTTGTCAGTAGACTTAAAACATAAGTAGCAGCAGATGCCAAGGGTGGGTAGTTATTGGCCTGACTGCTAAGAGGAAAGTAATAAGTTACTGGGCAATTTTTCTTTTGACCCCCAAGGTCAATGTTTGGGCGGAGTTATTTAGTAGATTCTGACAGGAACTAAAACAAGGTCAAGTTTTGTTTCCTGACTTGTGCAGTACAGGAAAACACCTGGTATTTTAAAAACATTCACATAAACAGTAGTAGTTCAATACTAAATATTATAGTATTTATATTTATATATATATATATATATATATATATATATATATATATATTATATTATAATTAATGTGAATGACAGTGTGTCACATTTTTTCAGGAACACCGATAGTAGTAGGATTGGGGTACCTACTACTCGCATAAATCCCCAAATAGGTTTGAAGGGGCTCTTTAGCCTTGGTCAGCAACCCATCAATTCAAGAAGAAGTCTGACACAAAACCTCTGCTGCCTTTCAAGTAAAGCCTAGGGGAGTAAACCCCGAAAATAAATCAGGAGCTGGAGTCCCTAAGGTGGTGTGATGCTGAAATCCAGTGCTACCCATTAACTCCTGCGACACTACCGTTGCCAAACTGCATTGGTCACTTACCTTTCCTTTGGATCACAGTGGCAGTGTGGAGGGGGTATTTGCTGCATGGGCAACAGCTCATCCTCCATATGAACCCACCCACGCTATATAGTTCAAGTTAAAAGAAAAAAAAACCTTGATACTACTCCATCGTCTCTCATAGACAGAAGGCTGCTAACCAACCATATATATATTATATTATAATTAATGTGAATGACAGTGTGTCACATTTTTTCAACTTTACTCCTAGATGCCATAGCCCAACATACCATACCATTTTGGAATCATGAGGACTCTATGAGCAAATTAAAAAACATTCTGTGCCAAATTTGGACCCGCAATCCTGAAATTTTGGATTCCCAAGTTTTAATTAGTGCAATTGTTTTTGGCAATTTTTTTTTATGTGATTTTTTGTGATAAGCTGTGGGTAAATAGTAGAGCAGACTGGGATCTTTAATTTTGGTTAGGCAACCAGTCTAGGAGAAGGAAAACTCTGAATTGAAACCTGCTAAACCCAGGTAAAGAAATTGACCATGTGTTATGTCCTATTCATGCGGAGGGCTTAATAAGTGTAGATATCATTATAGCCAAAATTTTGGGGTGGTAGGGCAACGGTACACATCTGCCAAATACAATCTTGACGACTTTGAAAAAAAAAATTAAATCTATATATTAATGCTCATGTTCCTTAATTGTACAACTGTTATCATCTTGCAACACCCTCTGGTTAAAAATGAGACTGTCCAAATCATCCAAGATGAAATGCAAAAATGTAAATCCTGATTATCTGGTGTTGTTTATTCGCCAAATTTTTATTTCTTATAAGTGTCATCACCTCAGCTAGATAATGGACCATTCTGTTTTTATTATAAAGAAAGAAAGGGAAGAAACATGGCATGATACACAGAAAAATATAATAATAAAGGAAGAAAGAGAGAGAGGAGAAAGATAGAGAGTAGGGCTGAACATGTGGAAGCAATAAAGCTAATCTGTTTTAATTGAACATAATGAAAAGATTAAAAGATGGAAAAAAAGAAAAATGAAGAGTGAGAGAGAGAGAGAGAGAGAGAGAGAGAGAGAGAGAGAGTTAAATCAAGATTATTATATTTTTGCATATTGAACTATTTTGCAATAGCTCTTAAGTAAACATATCAAATGTTGTAATAATGAAATTATCATGCTGTGATATATCCACAGGTCCTGCTAGTTAGTTGTTCAATGCAATCTAAAGCAGTCTTTTCATAATGACCTTAAAAGAACAAAATTAAGTCAAAGATTGACTTACAGACAGCCGACTCTAAAGTGTTTCGGTTTTAATAGAACCATCA
>CM042160.1:49870621-49880621 GCA_023376005.1 Doryteuthis pealeii | reverse complement strand
ACATCACTTTTTGAGGGCAGGTTTAGCTCAGTCGATATAGCATCCATCTAGTTTCAGGTTTGATACCAGCCCTTGCCAAATCAGCGCTGGTAGCACAGCCTGGATCTGTGTGGTAAAGTGGGGTGCTAATGGCGAGTGTAGCGCTCCACCTCAGATGCAAAAAACAATCTCCCTAGTCTAGTGCTAGGGAAAAGGGGATAGACTTCTCACTGTCCGACTATCTGATACTGTCAATAAGCCACTCCACTGAATTTATTTCAGACTAACAGTTGCTTTGGATTCAGACGTTTCCTTTTCCTTGACTGGTTGGCATACAAAAACTAAAGAGCCCAGTCTGCCCTACTATTTACACATTATTTTTCCTAGGGATTTAGTGAGATGTGAAATATAAACAGACTCATCCAATATTTAAATTTCTTGGTGAATAAGTAGAAACTACTGTAATTAAATGTCCTGGCTGGTTGGCTGGTTGGTCGAATTTTACAGCATGTCAACCATTGTTGGATTATTTTATGCCGAAGACATTTTGTTTCATACATTCTTGATGGTATTCAATTTTTTTTTTTTCAGAGAAATATTTTAAACACATTTTTTTAAACTCATTTTTCTATTTAACCCGTAAATGGGACCTTAACAGGTACAACCAGTAATGGTCTAACGTCATCTGAGGTGGAGCGCTACACCCACCAGGACAATAACTGTTCTGAGTGTGATGCTAAACTGCATCTAGTGTTGAGGTTACAATTCTGGAGCTTTAGGGAGTTTGAGTCCCCCTTTGTTGCCATTACTCCCAGGTCCAAGTGGTAGTACCTGTTAGGGCCCCATCTATGGGTTAAATAGTTCAAAAAAAGAATTTAAACAAAATGTGTTAGGGCTCCATATATGGGTTGAATAGATCAAAAATGAGTTTTAAAAAATTGGAATATCCAACAAGAATAAATAAAATAAAACCGTCTCCGGCATAAAATAACCCAAGAGTTGAAATACCGTGAAATCCAACCAACCCAACCAACCAACCTAACGACCAACCAACCAACCAACCAGCCAGCCAGCCAACCAACCAATCAAACCAACCAACCAACCAACCAACCAAACGACCAACCTACCAAACGACCAGCCAACCAACCAAACAACCAACCAACCAACCAAACGACCAACCATCCAACCAACATACTGTAATTAAAAAAAAATACATGTCACTTAGAAATTTAATGAATTACCAAATAAGAAAAAAAAAAAAAAAGAGAGTCATTTCATTACTAATCTTCAACTAATATTTCTTTCATCTTAATTTCAAGTGATTTCTCTCAAAACTTGTGGACTGTGACTCTGTGATTAAGCAGGGCTGGGCAGAGACAGCTGTAGACCCAGGCAAGATGAGATAAATACCCCCCCCCCCACCCACACACACACACACACTTCCATTTTAAACTGCACATTAACTCTTTTGGCACATTGCATTTCACAAAAATTTGTCGGCCTTCACCATTTCAAACACATTGTTTGACCACTTTTCCCGTCTTATTTTTTGTTGATGACCGACTCACGTGCAGTCGATGCATGATATTGCGAGGGTCCTCATATTAGTGAGGATGAGCCGGTGTTGCTTTTTAAACCGTCGAGAGATAGGCCCCGAAACGGTTTGCACACTCTCTCCTGATGAGCCCATGCAGTTGTAAACATCCTTTGTTTTTTCATTTTATCATATTCATACTGTCGGATTAATTTCCATTTTATTTTCACATATATATATATATATTTGAATCTTCCATACAAAAAAATATGAACAAGGCATCTGGAGTGGGAAAGGAATGAACCTTATTATCCTGTCAGCTAATGGTTAAATAGTGCCACTACTGTTTTTCAACAAGGATGGCATTGGGTTATTTAATGTCAAAGCCATCCTTAACCTATAGCTGGGGGCGGGTGAGGGGGTTCATACCTTTCCCAAGAGTATTAGTCCAAAAGTTAATGTAATAGTGTGATTGGAGTTCAAACTTGCTAACTACAATAATGCAGTCCAGCATGTTAGCCATTATGGCATGGTGACTCTTTCATAAAGAATGTTTCAACACAACCAACCAACCAACCAACCAACCAACTAACTTTCATAGGTTAATCAATGCTAAAGCCATCCTTGTAGAAGAACTGTAGTGGTACTATTTAACCCATAGCTGGGGGGATGAGAGGGTTCATACCTTTCCCAAGGGTAACTTTATTTTGATTTGGTTTCTTTGTTCAATAGCATATCAACCTTTGTGAGTTATTTAATGTTGAAGCTATCCTTGTAGAAGAACAGTAGTGGTGCTATTTAGCCCATAGCTGGGGGGATGAGATGGTTCATACCTTTCCCAAGGGTAACTTTATTTTGATTTGGTTTCTTTGTTCAATAGCATATCAACCTTTGTGAGTTATTTAATGTTGAAGCCATCCTTGTAGAAGAACAGTAGTGGTGCTATTTAACCCATAGCTGGGGGATGAGAGGGTTCATACCTTTCCCAAGGGTAACTTTATTTTGATTTGGTTTCTTTGTTCAATAGCATATCAACCTTTGTGAGTTATTTAATGCCAAAGCAATCCTTGTAGAAGAACAGTAGTGGTACTATTTAGCCCATAACTGGGGGCATGAGAGGGTTCATACCTTTCCCAAGGTTAACTTCAGTTTGGTTTTGGTTTCATAAAGAATCCATCTCCTTGTGATCACAGAATGAAAATCTGGGAGTTGCGATATAAAGCAACTGAATTTAAGATGAAAGAAATATGATGAACGATTCATCTGAGATGTTTGGATTATGTTGCAAAAATGGTTTATTCGTTTAAGAAGTGTTTTTTTTTTAATTTGGCAACGTCCAGATCTAATCCTAAATTTTGATTTAATTCGACTCGAACCGAATTAAATGTTTTTTATTTACTGTGGCCATTTCATTTACGTTGATTAAATAGTGAGAGGAAATGTGTATGGGTGGGGGATAGTAGGGTGAAAGAGAAAAGTGTTCTTATAGAATTTGGATTCTTTAATCAAAGCCATGTTGTGAGGGTGGGGTCCAAAATGTCTGGCTCACTCTTACCAGTTTTCTTTTCTTTTTTTTTTTTTTTGAATAGGAGAGACAGATTCATGAGAAGGGAAATTGGTGAGTGGAAGAGAGAGAGAGAGAGAGAGAGAGAGAGAGAGAGAGTATGGGTGGTGGGTGGTGGGTGATTTTCTTTTTGGTTAGGGAGGAGTCAACTCTCCTGTGAATTTAGTTATTTATTTTTTTTACAAGTCTTATTTCTCTCTTTTTTTTTTATTCATTAGTGCTCCCCACCTTCCCAAAGACCTCTTGCTAAATCCTGTGTACAGTCTCAAGCATATAAAAATACTCACTCTTCGAAAACTGTTTTTAACATAAGCTTTTCATTTTCAATGCAAATGAAATTTCAACCATAATAAAAATAAAATAAAAAAAGAAAGAAAATATCTGTTAAATTTAAATGTAACCTAAGAGGTCATTTTTTTTAACCATTTGAATTTTTTTTTTTTAAAGAAAAAAAAAGGCTTTAATACAATATACATATTTACAAACCCCTCACAATGAGCAGGATGTGACACATGGTCAATTTATTGAGCAGAGTTTAACAGGTTTGAATTCAGAGTTTTCCTTCTCCTAAACTGGTTGCCTTTCCAATCTCAAGTATATAAAAATACTCTTGGAAAACTGTTTTTAACATAAACTTTTCATTTTCAATAAAAGAAAAAAGAAACAAAAAAATGTCTTAAATTTAAATGTAATCCCAGATTTTTTTTTTTTTAACCATTTGAATTTTTTTTTTTTTCATATAAAAAAAAAGCTTTGATACAATATACATATTTACTAACCCCTTGACACGAGCAGGATGTGACAACATGGTCAATTTGTTGAGCAGAGTTTAACAGGTTTTCTTCCTTCTAGACTCTGAGTAACCTCAAGCATATAAAAATACTCTTGGAAAACCGTTTTTAAAATAAGCTTTTTATTTTCAAGAAAAAAAGAAAAAAGAAACAAAAAAAATGTCTTAAATAAATGTAATCTCAGAGGTTTTTTTTTTTTTTCATATAAAAAATAAGCTTTGATACAATATACACATTTACAAACCCCTCAACATGAGCAGGATGTGACACTTTTGTTGAGCAGAGTTTAACAGATTTTCTTCCTTCTAGACACTGAGCAACCTCAAGCATATAAAAATACTCACTCTTGGAAAACTGTTTTTAACATAAACTTTTCATTTTCAATGCAAATATAATTTCAACCATAATAATAATTAAAAAAAAAAAAAGAAAGGAGATTTCTTTTAAATCTAAATGTAAAATCAAAAGTCATCTTTTAATCACTTAAATTATTCTTTTTTATATTAAGAAAAGAAAGCTTTAGTACAATATACAGTATTGTACAATATAAAATTATTAGTTAAATCAAACTTAACGGACCTAAATTCCACCATCGTATGTCACCCCGCTCAAAAAAAAAAAATATCAAAAATCAGGGAATTAACCGAATTTATTGAAATTTTCAGTGTTGATATATTAATGAATAAAAGATATAATGCATTAGTTATTTTTATTAAAAACTTTTACATTTTTTCAAGTCAGTTAACTTTGAACCACATATCTTTGAGGCATAACACAGATTCACAAACATACATGGTTCAAAGTTAACTGACTTGAAAAAATGTAAAAGTTTTTGAATAAAATAACTGATGCATTATATCTTTTATTCATTAATATATCAACACTGAAAATTTCATTAAATTTGGTTAATTCCCTGATTTTTGGTATTTTTCTTTTGACGAGGTGACATCGATGGTGGATTTAGGTTCGTTAAGTTTGAATTAACCAAATTATTAACTAAAAGAATATGTAATACTAGACAAACAGAATCTATTAAGTTCCCATTGCAATTGTAATCAGTGATATTGATGCTTTTATTTAGGAAGAAGTGAAGCATTCTAACCATTATTCTATAGTTATCCATTCTATTCTATACATATATAAAGGGCAGTTGTGTGTATGTATGTATGTCCGGAGGAAACTACACAAATAAAACAATTAACAACAAAGTAAGTATATATACAAGTTAAATATCACCGATTCTTGCTTTTTTGTGCAAAAATTATGAAGATTTCAGTTATATTCATAGATATTTCAAAATTGAGGTATACATAGAAATAGCATTGAAATTCAAATTAAAAATGTCCAGCATTTGTAAATCTCAAAAGTAAACAAATCAATGCATCAGATATTTTTTGCCTCAACACACAATTTTGTTTTTTGTGTTGAGTGAACTTGTTTAGTGTCATTTCTGATTTGTCTGTCAAGAGTTAATACATTGCAATGTAATTAGGAGCTTAATTAGGTTATTGCTTTATAAAGCAATCACTCTCTCTCTCTCTCTCTCTCTCTCTCTCTCTCTCTCTCTCTCTCTCTCTCAAGGGGTAATCTTTCTCTCTCTCTCTCTCTCATTTCCACTTCCCGCCTCTCTCTCTCTCTCATGAGGTAATCTTATTCTCTCTTTGTTTCATGAAGCAGTCATCTCTCTCTCTTTCTCTCTCTCTCTCTCTCTCTCTCTCTCTCTCTCTCTCTTTACTCTTTTCTCTCTCTGTAACTCTTTCTCTCTTCTCTCTCATGAGGTAATATTCTCTCTCTCTCTCTCTCTCTCATGGAGCAGTCATCTCTCTCTCATTTCTACGTCCCGCCTCTCTCTCTCTCTCTCTCTCTCTCATGAGGTAATCTTATTTTCTCTTTCCCTCTCTGTTTCATGAAGCAGTCATCTCTCTCTCTTTCTCTCTTACTCTTTCTCTTACTCTTTCTCTCTCTCTCTTTCACTCTTCTCTCTCTCTTCCACTCTTCTCTCTGATAAGGTAATCTTTTTCTCTCTCTCCCTTTGTCTCATGGAGCAGTCATCTCTCTCTCACTTCCACTCCTCCCCCCTCTATCTCTCACGAGGTAATCTTTTTCTCTCTTTCCTTCAGTGTTTCATGAAGCAGTCATCTCTCTCTCTCTCTCTCTCTCTCTCTCTCTCTCTCTCTCTCTTCTCATGAGGTATTCTCTTTCCCCCTTTCCTTCCAACTCTCTCTCTCTCATGAAGCATTAATCCTTCTCTCTGCCTCTCTCTCTCTCATGAGGCAGATATTTCTCTCTTCCCTTTTCCTTCCTTCTCTCTCTTTCTTATGAAGCAGTCATCCCCCCCCCCGCCATGCTATCTCCCCTTTTCTTCCTTTTATTTTCTCTTCCTCCCTCCTCTATCTCTTTATTTCTCTCTCTCTTTCTCTCTCTCTCATGAGGCAATCATTTCTCTTTCTCTTCATAAGGCAATCATCTACCTCTCACCCTCCCCTTATCTCCCCCTCTCTCTCTCCTCCCTCTTTTTACAAGACAGTCCCTCTCTCTCTCAATCTCTCTCTCACATCTCATAAGGCTGTCATTTCTCTTTCTCTTGATAAGTCAATCATCTCTCGGTAATCGAAACATTAGTTACATAAATGAGAGTAACCTCCCCTCATTTCTTTCACTTTAAGGAAGATGTCTGTTTTGGTCAGCCATTTTCATTTCACCGTAAATCTACACTGAAAATATGAATTTATTTGAATCAATACAATTGAATGTTTTGATATGAAAATATCCTAAAATATGTTGTTAATTGTGCTTGGGCATTATTTGAAATGAACTTAATTGTTATTACGAACACAATTTATGATATTTTTGTGTTAAAACATGCAGTTGTATTGATTACGGTGAAATGAAAAAAACAGACAGCTTCCTCAAAGTGAAATAAACGAGGGGAGGTTACTCTCATTTATGTAACTAATGTTCAGATTACCCATCTCTCTCTCTCTCTCTCCCCTCCTTCTCCTCCTCTCTCTGCTGATGACTCAGTCAGCCATGTCTTTCATCCGCCCCTGCTCTCTCTTTCCTCATGAGGCAGTCATTTTCTCTCCCCCTCTCTCTCTTCGTGAGACAGTCATTTCTCTCTCTCTCTCTCTCTTCTCATCCTCCCTCATGAGGTAGTAATTTCTCTCTTTCATAATGAAGCAGTCATCTGTATCTCTGTCTCTCTCCCTCTCACTCCCCATAAGGTAGTCATCTTTCTCTCTCTTCCCTCTCTCTCTCTCTCTCTCTGTGTGCGTCTATCTCTCTTTCTTTCTTCAATCACTCTCTCTTTCTCTCTCTCTCTCTCTCTATGTATCTATCTCCCCCACCTCTTCCAACAGTTTTTACTTTGGCCTCTTGGTGGGGGAGTGCAGAGTGTGGAATACCCTTTCATTGCCATTACTCCCAGGTTCACTCTGAGTTGTAGTACCTGATCGGGTCTTATCTATGGATCTTACTATCCTGTATTCTTCTTACTATCCTATATTATGACATTAAACTATCTGATGATGAAGTTCCAGTTCCCTTCATCACCATTACTCCCAGTTCCCTTCATCACCATTACTCCCAGTCACTCTAACCCGGAGTGGTAGTACTTGTTAGGGCCCCATCTATGGGTTAAATAGAAAAAAATCAATTCTAAACAAAATGTGTTTTTAAAAAATTGAGTTTAAAAACAAAATTGAATAACCATCAAGAATGAATAAAACAAAATGTCTTCAGCATAAAATAAACCAATAAGGGTTGACATGCCATAAAATCCAACCAACCAACTCATCTATGAGTCAAATAGAAATGTTTGAAAATTATTTGTATTCGATAAATTATTGATATAACATAACTGTGTGTAAAAAAAAACAAAAAACTTTTAACTACACAAAATTAAATATAAATGTACAATGAATGTGATTCTCTAACCTCAAGGCATAAAATAACTCGAGGGATTGATATGCCATTCAAGTCAAACAATCCCTCAATTATAATTATAATTATTTTTACTTGTTTAACACGGCAACTATGTCGATTTTAAAACTTTTGTAAGCATTACTTCTCAGTGTTGTTAAGAGGATTAGAAATAAATATTAAAGAATATTTTAAAAATTCTATCTATCTATCTATCTATCTATCTCTGTTCATTATCTATCTATCTATCTATCTATCTCTGTTCATTATCTATCTATCTATCTATCTATCTATCTTGCTCTGTTCATTATCTATTTATCTATCTATCTATCTATCTATCTATCTCTGCTCATTATCTATCTATCTATCTATATTGCTCTGCTCATTATCTATCTATATATCTATCTATCTTGCTCTGCTCATTATCTATCTATCTATCTATCTATCTATCTATCTATCTTATCTATCTATCTATCTATCTATCTATCTCTGTTCATTATCTATCTATCTATCTCTGCTCATTATCTATTCTATCTATCTATCTATCTATCTTGCTCTGTTCATTATCTATCTATCTATCTATCTATCTTCATTATCTATCTATCTATCTATCTATCTATGTAATATAATGAAAAATTGAAAAAAAAAACAAGTTCATAAAATGAGTTATGTTTATTTCACCTACGCTGCAGTGTTTCGATATATTTCAATAGACCTTCATCAGGGCTTTCATTAATTTGTGGAAAAATAAATTTATCACAGAGAATCTGGCAAAGCAAAAGACCCTCACAGTTTTCTTATTCTCTGATAAATTTATTTTTCCTCAAATTAACAAAAGCCCTGATGAAGATCTATTGAAATAGATCAAAACACTGCAGCATAAGCAAAATATGTGTATATATAGGTGTATATATTTATATGTATATATATATATATATATATGTGTATAAAAAAAACAAACTGCGAGGTTCCGTTTGGTGTAGAGGTAAGAGGCTTGCTTGTCGATCCGACATACAGGTTTCAAGTCACATACGAGGCGATCTTTGCATCTATAGCTCTGCTGATGAAGGCCTAATGGGCCGAAATGTACATACAGAGATTGATTTTTCTCGATTTGTTTAGCCTTACATTTAAGTAGTTAAATCCCGCCTAATTAATCATTAATGAATTAACTTAAAAAAAAATTAGTTTTGACTTCAATTAAGCAATATTTCCCAAATATTGTCGGCTGAAAATAGCCATATTTTTACATTATATATTGTAATTAAATATATATATATATATATATATATATATTAATGAGTCATCCACAGACACGTTTTCGGCGTTTCACGCCTCTTCAGTGTGGCTAGACACAACTATCTTTGGCTTAGAGTCGAACTAAGACTGACCGTATGGTAGTCCCGATATCTTATCCCCTCGTCCGCTGACAGCTGTAGCGGGGACTGGTGTTTTTAAACTATTAAGTACATAGGTTTGTTTATGTATTTTACGGTCACTGAGAGATCAAATTTCCAGGGAAAACAAATCATTGCGGGATTAGTTGCGATTTCATGCTTTTTTTTTCTTTTTTATATTATATATGTATTATTATTACAAAAGGGAAAAAAAGTGACTTTCTACGCCCCCATTGTTCCCTTTTTTAATAATGAGAGGATGGTACCCGCCAAACTCTGCTCCAAACTATATAATAAGCATGAGCATTGCTATCTCTTCATAGAAATTTGTTTTAAAATACAAGGCTTATATGGGTATATTTAAATGATGGCATTCCCCTATAAAATATATATATATTATAAGATATTTATTTATCTAATGTAACCACCCCAGATATAGCAATAACTATTGGTGCTATGCCATGTAGGAGCAAAGCCTCCCGCGTGAAAAGGTCAGTGGTTAATGTATAGATATAATGTCAAAATGACTATTTGATTCTGAGCGGACAAGTATGTGAATATGTGACCCAGAAAAAAGGTCAAATCTAATAGGCCTCATGCTTCTGATATAATGAAAAACAATAACATACTAATAACATATTCAACAGTCCACTTAATTGTGATTTACTATTTAGGTTAGATTTGGCTTTTATGCAATAAGTCAAAATAATATACTATAGAGCATACTCCACGTGATGAATCCAACTCATTATTATAATGGTTATTCTATGAGTGAGACCGGCATCTCAGGCTTATGGTTAAGCGCACATGAGGG
>CM042160.1:49824482-49870521 GCA_023376005.1 Doryteuthis pealeii | reverse complement strand
TCAATTTATTCAACTGTATATTAGTAGACTCCTTGGGAGTTTTTCACTCTTTACCTATCAAATTCTCTTGCTACTTTTTACCTGTATGATGGGATATTTCAAAGTTCACAATCAATTCACCTCAGAACTCATTCAATTCAAATAAAGTCTATTTCTCTGAATTTTTGACACACATAGCCTAGTGGATAAAGGAGTTAGTTTAAGACAGTTTAATAAACTTTGGCTTAAAGGAAATAAACAAGTGAATAGAAGAGTCCTGTTTGAACTGAGGATACTTGTTGGCTCTTCCACAAACTGTGATCAAAGTACAAAAACTGATGGTTAGTTCATTATAATTGAACAGATAGACTCAGATTACAATAATAATAGGACTTTATTTGAATTATTTGTATTGTCCTCATCTTTATTGTTATCTGTACAATGTTTCAGCCGATGTGCCCTCTGGCCTTCTTCAGGTATTTCTTGTCGGACTCAGGCACCATCTCGGACTCGGGAACCTTTTTGTCATAATCGGGAGCATTCACACACACACACACACACACAAAACCAAGCAATTAGGAACTGAATTTAAGTTTTTGTCATGTGTACAAAACAGTTTTTGAAAAAAATAGAATTATGTTTCAAAACACTCAAAAGTTAAGGATTACATTTTTTTTTTAAAATTCTATAAATTATTTTCCTCTTATTCTCTCTCTTGCCCACTCACAAACTGGTGTTCTTAAAATTTTGTTTAGTCCGGTCATGGACAGGGTACTTTTACTAGTAATGGACAAGCATAGCCTATCATTTTTATAAGCAAGTGTAGTATAGATTTAACATTTTGAAAAAACAATTAGTAATTATTATCTGCTGACAGAATCTGTTTCGACGCCTTAGTAGAAGGGTCATCATCAACGAGCAAAAAAATATATGAAAGAAAGAAGGGATAAAAAACCGTTGGAAGAGAATAGATGACCCTTCTACTAAGGCGTCGAAACAGATTCTGTCAGCAGATAATAATTACTAATTGTTTTTTCAAAATGTTAAATTCATTCTGTCGGATTAATTTCCATTTATTTACACATTTGTCTCATGAAAAAACAAAATATACGGATTTTTACACCTCCGAAGATTATTCTACGAACACTACAAAAAAATTTACCTACACCACAAACTTTTTGAAACTTAACATCTTCTTTCAATTGTGCTGTGGACATGTAAACAACTTAATAGCTGGATTATATTTTGAACATTTTTGATAATCTCTTACACTTTTATATATATATATATATATATATATATATATTTAATATACCAAGCGTGTTGGTAGATCCTTGCGGAGAGAAAAAACCCGGCAGAGAGTTTGATTGTAAAAATATCCTACCAAACATCAACCAGGAAGAAAAAAATTTTTGAAAAAAAGAAAAGACCAAGATATTCGTACCAACAAAAAATAATCTATTGGTATAGTATTTGGCCAAAAGAAAAAACAATTTATATGCATATATATGTATATAAGATATATATATATTCATATAACCGCTAGGAGAAGCTAATTTGTAAAAAGTGCTCGATACCTAAGTAGAGCCAAGATTTTAGCCCTGAAGAGCTTTATGCGAAACTAACAGTAGGTTCGTCTGACTCAGTAGATATCCTTATATATATATATATATATATATATATATATATATATATATTATATATTATATGTGTGTGTGTGTGTGGTTATTTTATATTGGAGAAATGAAAATAAACTGCTCATTTACAGTTGTAAGAGCTATATTTATTTGTTATAGTGTACAATACAATTAAAAGGCAATTGTTACCATTGGTTTCAAAGTAGCTTACTAGCCACCTCTCTTCGGGACACACCTGTGAAAAAAACTTTTTTTTTGCCTTTTGATTGTATTGTACACTATAACAAATGTGCGACATACAAATGATAGGTATTCAGGTAGGTATGTAGTTACAAACAAGTGTATTGATATACAGATGCTGACCTATGTGGTAAAATTATATTTATGTCAACATTGGAGGTAGAATTCATTTAACTCAGTTAATCTACCTATTTTCTCTTAATAGGATACTTATAGGATACTTATAGGGTACTCTTTCTCTATCTTCTCCTACACTCTTATATATATTTTGTGGAAGCGTGTGGTGTAATAGTTAAAGTCATAGGAAATGTACTCGTCGCCCCGAGTTCAAATCCTAGATGTAGTAATTGCATTTCACTTAGCACTAATACCCTTGGGAAAGGTATGAATCCTACTCTCCCTCCAGCTATGGATAAATAGTAGGGCAGACTGGGCTCTTTAACCTTGGTTAGGCAACCAGTTTAGGAGAAGGAAAACTCTGAATTCAAACCTGTTGAACTCTGCTTAAGAAATTGACCTAGTGTCACATCCTGCTCGTGCAGAGGGGGTTGGTAAATATATATATATATATATATATATATTATATATATATATATATATATATTACAACTGAAAGTGTGACACATGAATGATAGATAAGTAGTTAGGTAGGTAGTTACAAACAGGTTTACTAATACATACATACATTCCATGGGTTCAGGTTATTATTATTATCCTTTATGATTGACTAGCAGCGGCTACCCGGCGTCGCCTGGGTAGAGGGGGATTTTTTTAAGTTAGTCCTGCAGATCCATTATTACTGAATCGTGAGTTAAATCCTTGTGGGATGCCCCATTTAAATCCCTATGTAAAAAAAAAAAATAGACCTTGCATTGATCCAGCTACTTAGAAAAGAAATGTTAATGTCTACTATCTAAAATATTAAATGAAAAAAAAAAATACATGCTGTTATCATTTAAATTTTATTTTTTAATTATCTTCACAAATATAAATCAAATCTATTATTTTTGCTCAAAAACCAAGCCCTGGTGATATTTAATGTGAATATATATTCACTTTGTCGTTAATTGTTTTATTTTCAAAGTTTCCTCCGGACATACAGATTTGACACAACTTCCCTTTATATAGGTATAGATAGATAGATTTTTATCAATCAGTTTTTAATAATAATAATAATAATGATAACTAGAAGTATCCATAGAATGCAGAAGAGCAAAAACTAGATGGGAACTACATAAGTTCCTTTCTGTCTCCATCTCTCTTTCTCCCCTTCTAGCTATCTTATTATCTTCTTCCTCTATTTATCTTTTATCTCTCTTTTTCTTTGCTCTTCTTTTTTTTCCCCCCCCCCTCTCTCAGTTCCTTTCTGTCTCCATCTCTCTCTATATATATATGCTGTATGCTATCTTGAACAAATCTTGGAAACAACACCCCATAAAAAAGCAACTGTAGGACCACTTACTACCTATCACATCCAAGTCATCCAAGTAAGATGAACAAGAACTGCTGGACACTACTGGAGAAGCAAGTATTAACTTATAAGTGACATTCTGGAGGCAAATGGTTAGAGTCGTAGGAAATAGACTCGTCAACGTGAGTTCAATTCCTAGACGAAGCTGTTGGCATGGCGCTAATACCCTTGGGAAAGGTATGAATCCAAATATTCTCCCTCCAGCTATGGGTAAATAGTAGGGCAAACTGGACTCTTTAACCATGGCTAGTTAACCAGTCTAGGAGAAGGAAAACTCTGAATTCAAACCTGTTAAACTCCGCTTCAGAAATTGACCTTGTGTTATAATAATAATTCAGTTTTACATTGTTTTAAGTATGCTTATTTCATAATAATAATTTTCAAATAGATGGGATACTATCATTCTGAGTCAGAGTGGACCTGGGAGTAATGGTAACAAAGGAGGAAAATATATTGAAATTGGAGTTCAAATCCTTGATGAGGTATTTCACTTCACACTAAAGCCATTAGGAAAGACCTGAATCCATCTGCCCCCACCTCCCTGCACCTGTTGAGCTATTGGTTTTTTTTTAACCTTGGTTAGGCAACCTCTCCAGGAGAAAGAAAACTCTGAATTCAAACTAGCTGTACTCTGATTAAAAGTTGATATTGTATCAAAATCGTCCCATGGCAGAGAGGCTGGTTAAATACAGACTCCACATTCAGCTGAGCGTCAGAACTGGAGCCTCACCGCCAGATGCAGTTTTGTGTCATGACCCAGCAAGAGATGTGCCACATGAACAACAGATGCCCCAATGATATGAATGCTACTAAGAGGTTTTATATTCTATTTGAATCAGAATATCTTGGGATTTTTTTTCCCTCTCTTTCAGCCTGTCGTGTCTGGAACGCCACACGACATTGAATGAACTACTGTGTCTAATTAGTAAAATTACGTGGAAACATTTCCCTTGTGTTTTTCATTATCTTAATCTAGGATATTACACAGAACTGTATATACTTAGCCCTCCACGTTTACTTGAGTTAAGAGGGTAAAAAAAAAAACAAGAAAAAAAAAACAGTTAATATCTCTATCCTTCCACTTGTAATACTGTTGAGAATACCAACATAGATAACATTTTATCCTTCATGAGAGGTTTGGTTTGTTTTGTGGCATATCAACCTCAGTGGGTCATTTAATGCCGACAAAGTTGTGAAATAAATTAATTCTTAATGCATAATACAATTTTGTTTATAAACTCATGTTTTTCTATTCAACCCATAGATGGGACCCTAACAGGTACTACCACTCCGGGTCAGAGTGGACCAGGGAGCAATGGTGATGAAGGGGTGCTCCACATTCCTCAAACCTCCAAAACTGGAACCTCACCATCAGATAGAGTTTAACGTCATTCCCAGGACATGTAGACTCTCAGTCACCGCCTTCTATCACCCATATGATAAAAAAGGGTTGAGGCTTGCCATCATGGCAATAGGGTTGGGAAAATCATATAGGTGCTAGGGCTTGACGTGACCAGCCGATTGATCGGAGGGGCCCTCTCCGACCGCCCGTCCGTCCGTCTAGACCAAGATAGGGCCAAAGTGGAGTATTGCAACTGCTCATCCACCTGGTTTCTATCCTTAAGCATCACTGGTCGCCACCCACGTCCAACGGGTGGCCCCCATTGGGGGAGTCTTGCCCCTCTGCAGAAGTGCAGTCGGTGCATTCTAATGCCCTAGCCGACAATGCGGCCTTCACGAGAGAAAAAAAATATTGAAAATTATGAATCAGATACAAAATATATCCACAAAATACATTTACAAAAATTACACCAGTAAAGAAAACTGGAGTACCAACTTTTATCTTACACTCTAACAGTTTTTGGCATTACATAACCCACAGTTATTGATGCAGAAAACCAAGCGGCCTGGTGCCTCCGTGTCAAACAAGGCACGAAGAAGAGTGAAAAAGAGAGGAAAGAAGCCGCCACAGCAAAGAGAGCAAGAAGGAAGGAGCGATAACAACCCCTGCAAGCTTCACTGTTTGTATGCAGTCACTGCACCAGAGATTGCCATTCAAAAATTGGCCTGATAACAAGGATAATTTATTATTTATTGCCTGATCAAACTTAATAGAAGAGAATACAAAACATGACAGGAGATACAAAGAAGAACTTATACATAGTTGTGTAAGAGAAATGTCTTAAAACTGTGGATTCCGAGGCCAGGCTCCAAGCTACAGAGGCAAATCCAGCAAGTAGTACTTGGAGAGTATCAGGCGAGTTTGGCATCTCATAGTCAAGTTTGGTTCACCATTATCATGATCTTGGAAAAAGCATCCAGAGCTGCCAAATTGTGTGTCACATTACAAAAATATTGCAAAACTTTTAACTCACTCTAATATATTGTCTTTTTAGTGTTGGAAAAGATAAAAAAAAGTGTTTTTATAAAAGCAGAGTAACACACAGAGAGTATCAGGTGAGCTATGCATTTCACAACCTTGGAAAAAGCATTCAGAGCTGCTGAATTGTGTGTCACATTATAAAGACAATCTATTAGGGTGAGTCAAAAGTTTTGCAATATTTTTATAGTATTGGAAAAGCTAAAAAGTATTTTTATAAAAGCAGAGTAACACTCAGAGAGTATCAGGTGTGCTCAGCATCTCACAGTCCAGTGTGGTTCATTACCTTGGAAAAAACATCTAGAGCTGCTGAATTGTATCTGACATTACCAAAATATTGCAAAACTTTTGACTCACCCGAGAATAACAAAATGCAGTGAAATTATTTACAAAAAATAGTTTTATATGGATAGTTTGTGAGATGGGAGTTAAGTGGCCATAGAGCTGCTATTTGAGAAATGCCAATTCCAGGATTTGTTCAAAACAGTATGTAGCGTTCTTGTGTAGTTCTCATCTAGCTTTTTTTTTTCCAGACGTTTTGTGTAGAACACAACTGGTGCAACAATTGTTACATAATTATTAGATTCCTAATATTTATGTACAGTAGTATAGAAACCAAAATGGCTGTTATAAGTTGCAGCCAGTGGCCTTGAAGGATGAGTGACAAGGCTTGACCTCATCCTGATCCTTCCGGTGGATACCGTGAGAATCGGTGGAGAAGACCCTCTTCCAGTTTAGATTAGAAAGAGATTTGTTTAGTCAGATCAGCCAAAGACCACAATGGTGGTAAGTCGTGTTATGCACGGTGCCGACTCAATCTGCGCAGGTAGTCTGGTGGGGATTTGAGAATAAAATATGATCTAAGTTAAATCGAAGTCTTGTGTTATTATCTAAAAACTACCAATGACACAGGGCTTCTGATAAAGAGAAATCCCCAATGGAAGACCAGACACAAAGTCCCAAGACGAAGTGCAGACGCTAGAAGAAGACTAGAAGTAAGAAAGTAAGGAAAGAGGTATACAACACAATACTGTAGTACTGACACAGCTACATACTTAAAGGTGTTTTCAAAGGTTTTTTTTTTTTTCATAGACTATTTCACAATCCCTTCTATTTCTCTAGATTAGATTCTCCCCATCTTTGTATTTCTTAACATAACATCTTAGCTGTCATTCTCATCTGCATAATCTTCTTTTGATAGAGTATTTACATGATTTCATACTAGCAAAAAAAACAAACAAAAAAAACAAAAAAAACACCCTCCGGGTGGTGTAAAATTAATTTTTGAAAGATATTGTCTGAGGATGTAGGAGTTAAAAATTCAACATCAGAGTTTGTACCATGAGTAAAATCATCAAATTTATTAAAGGAGTAAAAAAAATTTTTAAAAACAAAAAAAAAAAAACATGGAACAATTCGAAATGGAAACTTAGTTCTAATAACTTTAAATATATATCAAAAATAATACAAACTTTATATAAATATATAATACTGAGCATGCATTTATCAAAACTTGTTTTAAAAAAACAATGAGGACCATCTAAGGTTGCATGCTCAAATTTTGAGTGTATTTATTCTATTTTATGATGATTTTGATTAATGTGACATAAGCAGTGACAGTTCCGGTTACAGACAAATAGAGACCGAATCTCCATTATTAATAGATACGGTACTATTTTCTTCATATTTTAGCAATGTATTATCTAATGAATCCAATGTATTGAAAAATGAAAAATAAAGAAAATAGTCCAGATAATAAATGTTATAATGAAAATACAACTATCATCATCATCCTCATCTTCAAGTGGGGAGATGCTCTGTCCAATGTTCGACACCATTTGCAAGATGCTTGTCACCAGCCTCACTAGCTTCACTGGTTTCATCCAGCGACAAGTAGATGTAATTGTTGGGATTCTGATCTTGGAATGCAATGTTCATGCGATTGAGTTCGCTGACTGAAAGCTCGACAAAGTTGGATGTGGCTGATGAAGACAATGATGACTTGGCAGACATGCTTTCGTTCTGCAAACAAGCAGAAAGTCAGGGTTGGATCACATCTGGCTTTGACGATAACGACACAAGACGTGCATTGATGGACAGGTAGGCTATGTTGCAAGACAAGGAGAACACTGGAAAGGATGACTTGAAGTGTTAAAGTTTTCTCAGACATACAAAAGGGAGGTACCTGTGGTCTAATGATTATCATTGTAGGAAATATTCATGAGTTCAAATTCTGGACATGGCTGGTTGAATTTCATATAGTGGTAATAACCACAGGGTTAGGTAGGTAAATAAGAGATTGATAAATATATATTTTCTATTCCAAATACTCATCCAATAATATTTATATTCTTTCCCATATGGTATATGATTGGTTGGATTTTACGGAATGTCAACCATTGTTGGGTTATTTTATGCCAAAGACGTTTTGTTTTATTCATTCTTGATGTGTATTGAAATTTTTTTTTTTAAACTCAATTTTTGCATTTCTTGGATTGGTTAGCCACCAGGATTCTGTCCTTAAGCATCATGAGCTGCCACCCATGGTCAACAGGTGCTCCCATTGGGGGAGAGGGGATATTTACCTTTCTGCAGAGGTGCAGTCAGAGTATTCTTATTCCCCAGCTGACAGGGCAACTTTCCCATATGGAGGTGCTTGTGTAATAGTTTTCATCATAGGAAATGGACCCGGCAACTCAAGTTCCAATCTTGAACAAGACTTTGCATTTCATAATATAGTGCTTACTTTGGTAAGGTATGAATCCAACTATTTAGCTGCTATGTTTAACTAGTAGGGCAACCTTGAGAAAAAAAACAAACTCTGAATTAAAACCTGCTAAACTCTGCTTAAAAAAATTGACCTTGTGCCACATCCTACTTGTGCAGAGGGATTGAATAAATACATACAAGGGAGTGCTGAAAAGTTCTTTGACCTAATCTAGAAGATTGACTTAGAGCAAGTCTGGTCAACCTTTCATTCCATACACCAATTATTTCTACATACAAGTTCAAACACATAAAAAAATGATGTGTTACATCATATATATATATCCATGTTGAGGGCCTACCAGGAGCGATGTCCGATAGAGACAGATGTGCACGACTTGATAATGATATATATATATATATATATATATATGGGAGAAATGTGAGGAGGTTAATCTGACAATATGTGGAGAAAGGTAGACAAACAGGGATGTTATGGAAACTGGATGTTTATTATCAACGATGCAATGTTTTGGTCTGTTAGACCATATTCATCTACTATATCCAAGTCCTGAAGATGGTCTAACAGACCGAAACGTTGCATCGTTGACAATAAACATCCAGTTTCCATAACATACCGTGTTTGTCTACCTTTCTCTCTCTCTCTCTCTCTATATATATATATATAGGGGGGGGGATGATATAAAGTTTTTCCATTGATAGGATTCAGCCAAAATTGAGAATTCAAATGTACATATAAAGATTTACGTACATATTTTTACATATATAGACTATCATAGATAAATATATATATATATACCAACCCCTCCTCACGAGCAGGATTTGACACAAGGTCAATTTCTTAAGCAGAAATCAACAGGTTTGAATTCAGAGTTTTCCTTCTCCTACCCTAACCAAGGTTAAAGAGCCTAGTCTGCCCTACTATTTATCCATAGCTGGAGGGAGAGTAGGATTCATACCTTTCCCAAGGGTATTAGTGCAAAGTGAAATGCAATTATCACATCCAGGATTTGAACTCAGGGCGACGAGTCCATTTCCCATGACTTTAACCATCACACCACGCGCTTCATGATACGCGAGTATCATAGATAAATAAATGAATAAATACCTTGGTTTGGATATAAAATAACAAAGATCACACCGATGAGACAAAAAATGTCAAAATAGATTTAAATTTATATCTAAACCAAGTTATATATATATAAGGTACTTTGAATATACTGGGTACTTTGAATAAATGAAATATAAGACAGTTACTGTAATTATTTGTGTATAACACGCACTCATGTATAACACGCACACCTAACTTTGGACTATGAAGTTCTGAGGTAAAAAATTCTTGTGTATAATAGGCACTGACATTTTAGAATTTGTAGCAGCTAAATTTAAGCTAAACTTTGCATTTGTTCAACTTTTTATCGATTTGGCCAGTATAGAAATAAGAATTTATATAGCGTATATTATGTTTTTAAACACAAAATTTACACACTATTTAGGAAAAATACATGAGCATATTCACGCAAAAATGTAACAAAAATGGAGCAAAAATAAGCTAACACTAGAAGAAAGAAAATTATAAACAAACACACAAACCAGTGGATATTTTTTCTGGGACCATATGAACTTTAGGCACCCCTTTTTGATTTCGATTAAGAAAGGACATGTTTTTTTATTTACACCGTCAATATCCGGTTGTTGGTTAGGGTTAGCGTTAGGGGTTAGTTTTATAATTTAAAAAAAAAAAATCTCAAAATCGTCTGTTGTTTTAACAGACCAGATATTGCCTGTGTAAATGAAAAACATGTCCTTTCTTAATAGAGATCAAAAAGGGGTGCCTAAAGGTCATATGATCCTTTTTCTGTAATGGCGTAAAACACATTAGTTTGGACTATAGAGATAACTTACTTTTGGTTGACTGGTTGTTTGGATTTTACAGCATGTCAACCCTTGTTGGGTTATTTTATGCTAAAGACATTTTATTTGATTCATTCTTGATGGGTATTGAAATATTTTTTAAACAGTTTTTTTTAAGTAATTTTTTCTATTTAACGTATAGATGGGACCCTAGCAGGTATTACCACTCCAAGTCAGTGGACCGAGGAGTAATGGTCATAAAGGGATACACCACACTTACCAGAGATCTAGACTTGGAATTTCCCCATTAAATGTAGTTTTATGTCATACCTAGGATACTAAAACCCTCAGCCACCGCCTTCTAGCACATATATGATAAAAGCATTGGGGCTTTGCAACTTACTTTCAGTCAACCTATCCTGAATATGGTGAGGCATGTGGCCGGAAAAAAAGTTAATTACATAGTACTCGTGTATACATTATAAAGAAGAACTATATAATTAACATTTTTTCCCTAACTTTTTGTGCAGGAAAATCTGGAAACACAGTGCGTCCTATATATAAATAATTATGGTACATATCAGCTGATGCACAGGAAGCACACAGGAAAATATTGTTGCGGAGTTTCCAAGTGTAAAAGTTGTCTGACATAAAATCACAAGGAGACTTAAATAGGCTAGAAGAGTTTATTTGTCTCATACCCCACCTGTATGGACTGGGCACAAGGCCTCGTTTTAACGTGGGCCCACCCACAAGCCGAAGCTAATGGGTCAGAGAGAACAAAAATTGCGTCAATGCCTTCAGCATTCCCCCTCAAGGAAGGCGCCTCAGGTGCTGGGCAATAAACCCAGCCCTGCCCCTTTAAGTCAAGGGGGCGGGTATTACCTGAGGGGATAGCCCTCTGGGATCGATGCTATTAATTTAACACAACTCACCGGTCCAGTGGCCGAAGCTCACTGGACCTCCACCCCAAAGGAGGGGTTGTGAGTACCTAATAGGCTAGAAGAGGATCCAAATGAACACAAGAAAAAAAGAATTATTCCTTTTTTTAATTTTCTCAAACAATCCAAAATTTTAAAATCACTTTCTAACTTTTTATATTCCAAGTCAAATTTTTACCAAAAAGTAAGATGGTACCCACCCACACTGAACACCAGCAGGCTGCTTGCTCTACTCACACAAGGTGGTGGAAGCTCACATAACTCCCTTTGATCAATTGGTTTGGTTTGTGGCATATCAACCACAGTGGGTCTTTTAATACCGACAAAGTTTTGAAATAAATTAATTCTTAATGTGTTTCATAATTTGTGTGGTGGTGTGGGTTGTTGATGGACCCTGTAGCAAGAATTCTAAGAGGCCATTGTTTTTCAGATCAGGGAATGGAAAACTACCAGGAAGGTTATAGCCACCTGACCCCAGAGACAGGAATCTCGCACATCACGTGATTTAGTTAGTTTAGATTTTAGTTTCAACCTCAGATTGATGCAGGGTAGATGTGCCACTGCAAGGTTGATTCTCCCATGCGGTGAATAAGAACGTGGGCAGAAATAAATCTTGATCAAGAAAATAAAAGTCTTGTGAGTCGATTAATTTGCATTACTAAAGAGTTAGCCCTGAAGAAGCCCTTAGAAGAGATTAGACAACATGACGGCTAAAAGAAGAAGGAGAGGAAACATGGTGACTAGACGTAGTAAGAAGAAATGAAGAACAAGTAAGTCTCAACTCTATATCTGTCTCTCACTCCTTATCACCCGAGTCTCCACTCTCGATTATATACCTGATATAATGGAAACTCAAATTTTTTTATATAAACATTTTTCTATTTAACCCATAGATGGGACCCTAATGGGACCACTCCGGGTCCGTGTTTTTGTATTAAATGTTTTATTTTTCTTGCACCCATTATTTTACAATACAAAATATATTTTCTTTATTTATTTTAATATTCATTTCAATGTGCATATTCTAAAAGTTTTTACTTTGTGAGAATGTTTAGTTTTAAAGTGGGAGCTCGTTTTACAATTTAGGCATAAATTGGATGCTCCTTTTTCCTTTTATGACCGTAATTTTGTTTTTTCGTCGACGATGATTAAAATCTGACGTTTTAGAGTACCAAAGCCAAAAAGAAAAGAAATAACAACAAAAAGTAATATTCAACTTTTTACTTGTAAATTTCTGCCATAAAATTAGGCTTGGGCATTTTATGGTAGGAATTTACGAGTAAAAAGTTGAAGTGTAAAAACGAACCCCCACTTTAAAACTAAGCATTCTCACAAAACAAAAGCTTTTAGAATATACACATTGAAGTGAATATTAAAATAATCAAAGGAAATATATCTAGTATTGTAACATAACGGGTGCAAGAAAAATAAAACATCTAATACAAAAACACAGACATAAAATGGGGGTTCAGTTTATTTTATGGTAGGAATTTACGAGCAAATAGTCTTTCATTACCCAATACATAACCATATTCATCCACATCCCTTCACTATCACACAAATCGTTTCATTCTACCCTGTTACATATTCACACACACAAGGCCAACACATTCTACCTTCAAACCTCCACCAACCAGAGGCCCAAGCTTGCTTGGGGGCCCCAGAAGGGTGAGTTTCATATATTTTTTATCAATACTACTTTATGAAAATTAACATGTGGTAGCCACATGTCATAGATTCAGGGAGCTGCATGAGACCTAGCACCAGCCCAGCACACACCCAAACATATATCACATTAAGTTGTTAGACACAATGAAAACATAAGAGAAACATTTTTCAGCAGGTCTTCCAACAAGTTTAGTATATCTACATGTATGTATCTAACCAACCTCTCTGTCGCATCAAGATTTGACAAAAGATCAGAAAACATCTGGTTTAAATTCAGAGTTTTCTTTCTCCCAGATTGGTTATCCTACCAAAACTACCAAATGAAATGAATACACAAACAGCCTCATCCATGATATTGTAGGTTATCCTCTGATATTGTAGAAGTAATATGATACTCACCATCACAGTGGAATTCATTTAGCATCCAGTTGGCAGACAAGGGAGTGATCTGTAACTCAATACAGTCCCTGCATTGCTGGGAAGATAATGCAGAATGATGGAGATTTATCTAGCACCATATCCACACTGAGACCAGCAGACAATCAGGACTCAAGGAATGAGATCACACAGATGCAAGTATGGAATATTCCGGAATGCTATAAATACCAATTGCTTTATGTACAAATTCTGTTATACTTGGTTGTTGTTGATAAATTCAACAAATATGAACTTAGTTTGTAGGGGTCCATTTACTTTGATAATAACCATTGTGCAACAAACGGTTCATATACATTAGTATGTATTATGCAAAGACTGTATAATGAACACTTTTCAGTTATTCTTCTCACGTTACGCAAAGACTGTATAATGAACACTTTTTAGTTATTCTTCTCACGTTACGCAAAGACTGTATAATGAACACTTTTCAGTTATTCTTCTCACGTTACGCAAAGACTGTATAATGAACACTTTTTAGTTATTCTTCTCACGTTACGCAAAGACTGTATAATGAACACTTTTCAGTTATTCTTCTCACATTACGCAAAGACTGTATAATGAACACTTTTCAGTTATTCTTCTCACATTACGCAAAGACAGTATAATGAACACTTTTCAGATATTCTTCTCACATTACGCAAAGACTGTATAATGAACACTTTTCAGTTATTCTTCTCACATTACGCAAAGACTGTATAATGAACACTTTTCAGTTATTCTTCTCACATTATGCAAAGACTGTATAATGAACACTTTTCAGATATTCTCCTCACATTGTGCAAAGACTGTATAATGAACACTTTTCAGATATTCTTCTCACAAAGACTGTATAATGAACACTTTTCAATTATTCTTCTCACATTACGCAAAGACTGTATAATGAACACTTTTCAGTTATTATTCTCACATTATGCAAAGACTGTATAATGAACACTTTTCAATTATTCTTCTCACAAATAAGTTTATTTCATATATGCAATGACAAAGTATTTGTTGAGTTATAAAATATTGCCTCTTCATCATTATGTATTTCCATGTTATGGTTGGATAGTCCATTTCAGCTTATTCTAGCTCATCCTTTTCTTTCTCCTCACCGACTGTTGCTAGAGGAGAGAAAGAAATCACAGCTTAATGAATAGACTTAACTGCAGCATTTGATGGGTGGAGAGTTAATTCCTAGTTTTCAACATTATGTTCATTATGAAGACACTGACCATAGCTTAGTAATATATAAAGTAAGTAAAGTTGGCCTATTGTCAGTATTAACTGAACAGTCTATCCCCTTTTTGCTAGCGCAATACCAGGGAGATTATTTCTTTTATATACATCTATATATATTACCAGATTTTATGGGTATATAGGTATACCGATATATATATATATCAATTTATGGGTACATTTATATATATGTATATATATATGAATGTATATATCATATATACATGTATATAAAATAGTATGCATGATATACTATTGTTTGGATTTATATATCATCAAATAAAGCAATTTTATAAAATTAATTATATATATATATATATATATATATATATATATATATATATATATATGAGATTTATCCAAAACTTGGTAATAAGAGATGATTCTATATGTGATTTCTAAGATACACTGTATTAATATTGTGTGATCCAGTATGTATAAATACAGCAAATCTTTAAATCACTAAAGAGAGCTCAATATATAATAAACTTTTTAGATTATATACAGAGCAATATTTATCATAGAAAGGAAGGAAGAACTCAATACCGTAATTCCATAATAAATTTATTTCAACGAAAATTGGGGCCTATATAAATCTAAGTTATATTAAATCAACTTAGATTTATATAGGCCATAGCTATATTAAATCAACTTAAATTTATATAGGCCCCAATTTTGGTCGAAATAAATTCATTATGGAATTACGGTGTTGAGTTCTTCCTTCCTTTATATATATATATATATAGATATATATTTAAAAAAATTTTTTTTTTTATGAAACAAAGAAATCACAGTGCTCAACCACAAATTTGTAGGAGCTTTATTTATTTATTTGTTGAATTTTTTAAATATAAAAGTTTTTCATAAGCAACTACCCAGGTTTCAGGTTATTTCACCATCGTCAGGTTGCTAAATCTTCTGGTGTTTATTTGAAGACATTTCTTGCTGTTATGTTATGATAACAGCAAGAAATGTCTTCAAATAAACACCAGAAGATTTAGCAACCTGACGATGGTGAAATAACCTGAAACCTGGGTAGTTGCTTATGAAAAACTTTTATATTTAAAAAATTCAACAAATAAATATATATATACCCATTTATGGGTATATTTATATTCCATATATTTACCAACACATACTGCCCATAAGAGAGGGGTTTGGTAAATACATACTTTGTCTAATAGAGTTATGACTGAGGCTAGTTATATACATCTATATATTACCAGAATTTTCATTATATTTGCATATAAACAACTGAGCAAAAAAAGGCACATTATAGCAAGATTTATAGTAGAGCTATGTACTCAAAATGATGTGACTTAAAGAATAAAGCAATTTCCAGTTAAATTTGTAACTGGCTGATAATTTTTGGGGGTCTACATCCACACTCAACATTTTTTTTTTAAATTGTCAACATTCTCGACATGACAGAGATAATTCTGAAATTCTTCATAGAAGCAGCAATATCACCATGGTTACAATGTAAAGCATTGTCTAGTGACATTTTGGTTCAATTTGATAGAAGATACAAAAAAAAAAAAAATTTTAAATGGAGTTGAATTTTATGAGACACTAGCAGAGCTACTTGGCATTATAAGGGATTTAAAAAGTTCTCTTATCTATATTTATACATATCTATATTTATACATAGATTAATAAAAATATAAAAAATCTTATTATAATGGAGATTGTGTGTTTTTCTGTCTGTAACCGAAACTATATTACTACTCAAGTCACAATTTCCTTAGTTATTGACATCACATTCTCCATGATATTAATTTTATTTAAATTTCAATTCTTAATAAAATTGTTGTACATTATTAATACTGTTAACCATATTTACATATTAACAAAATGCAATTATACTTATATATACAACAAAATAGCGGTTTACAGTGTGAACGGGAAGGCTAATTTGCATATTGATATTAAAAATGTGATTTTATTAAATATGTGCTTAGCATTATTGATTTTTAACTGTTTAGTTTTATTTTAATGAATATAAGTAAAAATCTCTTCAATGAATCTTGAATAAAATCCATTAACAAGAAAAAATAACTGTCATTTTATTCTTTACTTCCTCTTTTAACTAAATACTTAGATTAGAAAAAATAACAATGAAAGATGGGAGTGATGGAAGAGTAAGTCTCAGTTGTTCTATTTTTCTATTATACCTCCCTCTGTTTCAAATTTTTTTATCTGCATTCTTATTTAGTCTCATTAGCCTTTCTAATTTAATATGATATTTTATTACATTAAAACTTAGATACTTGCACCCAGAGTGTGCATATATTTGCTAGTATATATAAAATATATAAAAAAATAAAAAAACTTTTTCTATATATTTGTTTCATTATCTTTTATTCTTTATATATTCTTGTTTTTAAGTTGTTTATTTTTATTATTAACTTTGTATTTTTTCTTTTATTTGCTTTTTATTAGTTTTATCCTTTATTAATTTGTTTTATTTTTTAATAATCTTTTTAATTATATTATTATTTAACATATCACTGATTTATTCTATTATCAGATTCTTTATTTAGCTTTTCTTATGGAAAATGAGGGGTAATTTTTTTTAACCCCCTCTTAGACAAAAAATAGGGTGTGGACTTTATTGAACTTTGGTCTTTGTTGATCTCCACCAATTTTCCTTTACAAAAGGATGTGTGCTCAGTTCTTGTACAGACAGACACACAGAATATTTATTCTATACATGTAGATGATAGATCATATATGAGAAGTAAATAAACAAACGATGTGTTTTGATATGGCTTTTTTAGCCGACAATTTTTGGGAGAATATGTGCTTAATTGAAGTCGTACCTAATTTTGAAAATAAATTAATTAATAATCAATTAAGCATATACATATATATATATATATATATATATATATATATATATATATATATATATATGTTAATATATAATTAGTAACTTACCGGTGGGTACGATCGTTGGAAGCGTACAGTATCCAGAGGTTAAGATTGAGAAAAAACAAATACAAAGTGCTCAATACAATGTAGAGCAAAAATTTATTTTAACAATGGAAAGGAGTAACCAACTCGAGTTTCATCAATTGATTCTTTAGGGTTACATTAGTTAAATTAATCGAGTTTTCGATTAATCTTATATAGTATATCTAAGATTAATTGAAAACTCGATTAATTTAACTAATGTAACCCTGAAGAATCAATCGATGAAACTCGAGTAGGTTACTCCTTTCCATTGTTAAAATATATATATATATATATGATCTATTATCTACATGTATAAATTTTTTTTTATCTTATTAATTTATTTCTTATTTATTTATTTATACAACTGTAAAAGTCATTCAAAAATATTCCTAGTTAACCGTTTTTATCTTAAATTCAAAAGTATACATTGTTGCAATTTTCACCAGAAGTATGACAGACAACATTAGACAGAAATAAAAAAAAAATTGAATTATTCCTCAACATAACTTCACTAAGGTAAGACACATTTTTATCTTCTCCAATATTTTATATAATAATTATATCAATTCAATGCTTCAATAGAGAAACCTATGGATGTGAAGAGGACTTTGGAAAAAGTATTTTTCATTTATCCCATTCATGTTTTATTCTATCCATTAATTCATTTTTACATTGATTCATAACTATATATATATATATATATATTATATATTAATATTTATATTTTTGCTTGAAGGCAATTACAATGCGCATATCGCATAAATTCGATAATTATAGAAGATAATAATGACAAGTGAATTTCGCAAAGAATTACTCGGTGTGTAGAATATCGTACAGACTGTTTCAACTTTATTAAGTCTCATCAGCAATATATACTAACGATTTCCCTCCGACAGAAATCGAAACCAGGACTTCAGCAGGATAGTCAGAAACTATACTGTTTCGGCCATGGTACAGCACTGAGAAATTCATATATATATATATATAACCAGGTAAACATCTCAAAATTCTGTTTCATGTTTAAACACATTTTCTTTTCTAGTGAATGGCATTTCTACACCTGAAAAGAAAATCATAAAACAGTAAAAACAGAATTTTGAGTTGTTTCTACACCTGTTGTTAGAACTTAAAATCATTTGGTCAAATTATTAGAGTACAAAATAATATCCATTTTACTGAAACACCCCCCCCCCTTATATAAGTATATAAGCAAGAATTACAAGGATGAGTCAAAAGTTTTGCAATATTTGCATACATGTTAGTTTCCGTAACAAAATCCAGGAACTTTAAGGAATCAAACTGATTCTACATCCAGCATATAGTTCAGACCTAGCTCCCTCGGATTATTACTTTATTCCGATCCATAACTTACTTCCTGCACTCACAACACTTCAACAACCAAGAGGAATTGGAAGCTTCAGTGAAGTAGTTCTTCGCCTCGAGTGACAACAACTGGTATCAGTGTAGTTTTGTTTTTTCTTTCTTTGTTTAATGGAATATCAACCTTCATGTGTTAAGGCCAAAGTCATCCTTGTAGGAGAACAGTAAGTAAAGTCGTCGGGGCGGCTTAAAGTCGGTATCAGCCAGTCAGCGAGGGAGTCTATCCCCTTTTCAATAGCGCTAGACCAAGGAGATTGTTTTTGGCATCTGAGGTGGAGCGCCACATCTACCATCAGCTCCTTACTTTACCGCACAGATCCCTGTGCTACTCATACGCTGAGTTGGCGAGGACTGGTATCGAACTAGGAACCTTGTGGTTTCTAGCCGAACGCTCTACCGACTGAGCTAACCCAGCCCCTTAACCCAGAGATGAAGGGGTTGAAAACTTTCTGAAGGGTATCAGTATGAAAATGAACATAATAGTGTGACTGGAGTTAAAACTCGCTTACTACAATGTCGCAATCCAGCACATTACTGACATTGCCCCCCCCCCCGACCCCGCCAGTAACAGCACAAAGAATTGGCAGAAAAATGTATTCAGATGGTTGGTTGGTTGTATTTTACAGCATGTCAACTCTTGTTGGGTTATTTTATGCCAAAGATGCTTTGTTTTATTCATTTTTGATGGTATTCAATTTTTAAAAATTTTTTTTAAACAAATTTTTTCAAACTCATCTTCTCTATTTAACCTATATACGGGACCCTAATAGGTACTACCACTCTGACTTCAGATGGTACAAAACAATGGCCTCTAGTTTGAATGCTAGGCAGCCTTTTTGTAAATTGGGGAATTAATTATCATCAGGTTGTGCTGTTAGCACAGATTCTCATAACTCGCTCTTGCCAAATATCCCCATTGGTCATCACCCTAGGCAGATCTTCTGTACAGCATCCAGAATCTGCAAAGAGCTGATTGGAGGGAGGTCAAGAATAGACTTAAGTTGGCGGAGTGGTATATTGTCAGTATCATCTGGACAATCTCCTTTTTTGCTAGCGCTAGACCAGAGAGATTGTTTTTGCTGAGGTGGAGCGCCATACCTATTGTCAGCTCCCCACTTTACTGCCCAGATTAGATTACCCAATCTGTTTGAGTTTTGTTTAACGGCATATCAACCTCTGTAGGTCATTTAATGCCAGAAAAGGTTATTTTGGATTTCAGTCTTTAAAGTAGTGGTTCTATGGAGATATTCGGCTATGTTTAGTTATATCTTGTTGAAAAGGTTGCTTTTTTTTTGCTTTTTAAAAAAAAATTTTTTTTTTTTAGAAAATCTGTGCTACTCATGTGCTGTTGGCAGGGACCAGTGTCAAACCAGGAACCTTGCAATTCCGTGGCTTGTAGTGTTAGTATACAATGGATATACTAATACCTTGAATCTTGGTGAGTGGAGATACGACTAAGTATTCACCCTAGCACCAATTATGAGTCACAGTTTGCTCATGACTGTATTAAATGTTGCCATATGTGTAAAAAGCTTATCTTGTCTTTCCTTCCTTTTATTCAGTGTTAGTGTATCATTGGATATACTAATGTTAATATTGAACCTTGATTTACATTTACTTATTACAACTAAATCTTGTTAATATTAACAGCAGAATATTCTTCTTTGTCCCAAGAACTATTCAAGGTTTTCAGACAGAAAATAAGGAGCTACAATTAGCACAAGTGGGGAAAGACATGTTCAAAGTGAAGATACCCTCTCAGGTGCAAATATTAAGATGGTGGAGGATATAGAAAAACACAGATACTACTGGTTGTGTTTGGAAGAGGGAAGCTAACAAAAAAAAAAAAAAAAAAGCAAGGAAGTGGTACAAGTTTTTATAATATTGGCAGTGAGGGGGGGGGGGATAGGAGTCTTTTTAAGGAAAATTAGTTTTAAAACAAACACTCTTAAGTCTTGATCAGAAAGAAAACATTCAAGAATTAAAATATAAAACAATAAATGATGATGATGTTGATGTTTCACAAAACAAATTGAATTGTTTTATGATACAAAAAGAAACATTTGAAGATAAAATTACTGCATTCCCACGTTCCTGAGATTCTTTAAAAAAATTAGATATCTAAAATTTTCATTATATATATATATATATATATATATATATATATATATATATATATATATATGAGAATTTTTAGATATCTAATTTGCTAAAATATACTTGTGTATTTTATTATTTAAATTTTTCATTTTCCTATATATATATATATATATATATATATTATATATATATATATATATATAAAAGTAAAGTCGTTAGGGTGGTCTAATGTCGGTATCAGCCAGACAGTGAGGGTCTATCCTCTTTTCACTAGCACTAGACCAAGGAGATTATTTTGGCATCTGAGGTAGAGCGCCACACCTACCACCAACTCCTCACTTTACCGCACAGATCCCTGTGCCACTCATAGACTGAATTGGTGAGGGCTGGTATCGAACCAGGAACCTTGTCGTTCCCAGGCGGACGTTCTACCGGCTGAGCTAAACCGACCAATATATACATATATATATATACACACATATAATAATAATAGTAAATAAATATATTTTTTGTATATATTTGATTGTATGGAAACTAATCTGCTACCATATTGGTTTCATGCTCTTTAAACATGATTGTTTAAGCGAGCAATCTTCAGGCAGCGGAATATTTTGAAAGTGTGAAAAATATGGTCAAAAGTAATATATATATATATATATATATATATATATCTCAGAGAATATGGTCAAATGTAATATATATATATATATATATATATATATATATATATATATATATATATATCAAATGTAATATATATATATATATATATATATATATATATATATCTCAGAGAATATGGTCAAATGTAATATATATATATATATATATATCTCAGAGAATATGGTCAAATGTAATATATATATATATATATATATCAGAGAATATGGTCAAATGTAATATATATATATATATATATATATCAGAGAATATGGTCAAATGTAATATATATATATAATATATATATATATATATATATATATCTCAGAGAATATGGTCAAATGTAATATATATATATATATATATATATATATATATATATATCTCAGAGAATATGGTCAAATGTAATATATATATATATATATATATATATATATATATATATATATATATATATATATATATCAGAGAATATGGTCAAATGTAATATATATTATATATATATATAAGAGAATATGGTCAAATGTAAATATATATATATATATATATATATATATATATCAGAGAATATGGTCAAATGTAATATATATATATATAATATATATATCAGAGAATATGGTCAAATGTATATATATGTATATATATATATATATATATATATATATATCAGAGAATATGTCAAATGTAATATATATATATATATATATATATATATATATATATATCTCAGAGAATATGGTCAAATGTAATATATATATATATATATATATATATATATATATATATATATATATATATATAGAGAATATGGTCAAATGTAATATATATATATATATATATATATAAGAGAATATGGTCAAATGTAATATATATATATATATATATATATATATATATCAGAGAATATGTCAAATGTAATATATATATATATATATATATCAGAGAATATGGTCAAATGTATATATATATATATATATATATATATATCAGAGAATATTATATATATATATATATATATATATCAGAGAATATGGTCAAATGTAATATATATATATATATATATATATATATATATATATATATATATCAGAGAATATGGTCAAATGTAATATATAATATATATATATATATATATATATATATATATATATATGTATATATATATATATATATGGTCAAATGTATATATATATATATATATATATATATATATATATATATATATATCAGAGAAAATAGGAATAAAATATAAATATATGAAATATGAAAAAAAAACAAGGTATTCAGAGGATGATTTTATCAGAGTTAAAGTATTTGTCAATGTTAAATATTTCCTTTTTTTAATATTAAACCATTATCAGGGCAATGCAAATATGTAATGTTTTAACTTCTGAATAATATTCAATATAAGTATGGAAAGTATGGCAAGAAAAAAAAAGAGAAAAAAAACTCAGCTGTTCGTACCATTCTATTTCAAAATAACTTATGTATTTTATTGAGAAATGAAACAGAGGTGTTTATGTAGGCGTCACTTCTAAATAAAATAATTAACACCAACATGTAGAATAATCATCATACTCACTGTAGAAGAATTCCAATTACTGTCGAATTGGCAGACAAGGCAACAAGGAAGCCGTAACCCAATATGGATTTTACCTTGTTGCAAGCCTACTGCAAAATGACAGATTATTTATAAAACACCATAACACCACAGAAACCAAGCAACTAATCAGAGCTTAAGGAATGGAATTACCCAAATGCATGAATAGAGTATTCCTGAGTTCCATAAGTACCAGCTGTTTTGGGCACTAGTTTAGTTGTGCTTAGACAGTTGCTGTTGTCCAAACCAACAGTATACAGACTGACTGACTTCAATACATACATGGACACACCAGTGTAGGCCAACCAGAAAAAAACCTACATCAATTAGTTCTTAGTGGATTCTAAATGCTGTGTGGAGGACAATGATCAATAGGGATGGTTGGTAAGAGAGAATCATGGGTATCCATGCTGTCAGCACCCCTGATGATGATGTTTAGTCTAGTACACAGATCTCAATTTGCTTACTGTACTGTTACTAAGTGATCACCCGTCTCAGAACTGACCAAGTCTATTCTTGCTTAACTACACTGATATGTATTTACCCAACTCCTCCACACAAGCAGGATGTGATGAAAAGTCAATGTTTAAGCAGAGTTTAACAGGTTTGAATTCAGAGTTTTCCTTCTCCTAGATTGGTTGCCTAAACAAGCTTAAAGAGCCCAGTCTGCACTACTATTTACCAATAGCTGGAGGGAGATGTATATCTTTCCTAAGGGTATTAGCACTATGTGTAATGCAACCAGACTCTTCCAGGATTTGAACTCGTGTTGCAGTAGCCCTTTCTTAGAATGATTATCACTACACCACAAGTGTCACTGTATCATGTTATTTACTAAGCTTTATTTAGTCTGGCACACAGACCTCAATTTACTTACAGTACCTGTTACTAAGTGATCACCCATCTCAGAACTGAACAAACTCATTCTTGCTTAACTTTACTCATCTAGTTGTATTATGTTGTTATTTACTAAGCTTTATTTAGTCTGGCACACAGACCTCAATTTACTTACAGTACCTGTTCTTACTAAGTAATTACCCATCTCAGAACTCATCAAGACCATTCTTGCTTAACTTTACTGAACTGGTTGTATTATGTTGTTATTTACTAAGCTTTGTTTAGTCTAGCACACAGGCTTCAATGTAAGCAAAATCTTTTGTATAATCTTTAAAAAAAAACTTAATGTTATGCAGTTATCTAGAAAGACTTTTACAATACCAAGAAAATGTGAATTTAAGGAACGGGGAAATACAGTATTTTTATCTCTTCATGAAAAACATTGAAAATGATGAAAAAACAAACACAAAGAATGAAAAGAATAATAGAAAAAAAAATAGACTGTTTAACAATATTTGCAATTGCAAAAAAAAAAAAAGAAGGTGCTTGCCCATAAAACAGTGCATATTGTTTGTCTAAATTTTCAAGATGAGGCCTATAGTGTATTACTTTGATATTTGTTGTTCTGTTTGAAATATGCCTGTTCAATTAAAGGGTGCTTGGTGGCATTGTCAGTTATATTTTGGCTGGTTCCTTGTAGGATTTCAGTTCTTTCAACATAATACCACCCTCACCAGATAGATCCTATTAGGGATGATCACACCACAGTGCACCACCAAAATGTCCAATTGTGGTATGTAAAAATGCAAAGTTTCGGCTGCTGTATCCTCCGGCCTTCCTCAGGTGTTCCCTGTCTATCCAAGCATTTTTTAATGATCATAATGTTTTTCGGATTGATAGGCATGCAAAAACAATGATGTCATTATTTGAATGAGATCTTCAAAAGTTCTTTGACAGTATTGATCAACAGTCAATCTATTCAAAATAATTTCCCAGGTTGGATTATTGCTATGCTCAGATAGAAAGGAACACCTGAGGAAGGCTGGAGGATACAGCAACCGAAACATTGTGTTTTTAAATACCACAAAAGATGAGGACAACAGTCCGAAAAAAAAATCAAAAAATAATACACAGTGCATGTTGTGCTTTTAAAAGTGTGGTACATGTGGGTGGGGGGTTGCAGCAAAATTTTTAAATTACATTAATTTATTTATTTATTTATTTCAATGAAGGATATCAGCAAGTTAGACAATTTCTTTGTTTTCAAGAAATTTATTTGAAAACATTTCAACAGTAAATGTTAAGAAATAATTCTCACTGGTCCAATTGATATCAAATGATTTTGTTACATAATCTATGCGGTTGCATAAGATTATTGTCAATCCCCTGTATTTCTGAGGGGATGACCCTTTTCATATCATGGCCGGGTCCTTCCATGGAAAATTACAGAAGCCCGCCAAATATGTGAAGTCACGTGGGACCTTTTTGAGTCCCCAGTTGCAGTTGGACATCAGGCAGAGCGGTTGGCCATTTTATGCTCTGTCTAAACTGGAACTCACATGCGCTATGTTAGTTAGCAGATGTCTGGGTTGGGGATTGAAAATAAAGTAACATCAAAATGAATCGAAGTCTTGTGTTTATTATCTAAAAACTAACAATGACACAGGGCTTCTGATAGAGAGAAATCCCTAACAGAAAACCAGACCGAAGTCCCCAAGTCAACCTTAGAAGATATCCAAGAGCTTAGAAGATGCCAGACAAAGACAAGATGTTATAAGATTCCAAAGACGGACAGAAGAATAGAGTAAGAAAGAAGTAAGTAAAGAAGTAATGAAAGGGGTATACAACAATTTGAAATGAAGATTATCTTTATCAAATATACAAAAAAAGAAGAGGCACTCATGGCGTAACAGTTATTGTCATAGGATTTGAACACAGCGACCAGAGTTCAAATACTAAACAACGCAAAGTATTTGCATTACTTATTGCACTAACACCCTTGGCAATGATAGGTATTTACCCAACCCATTTGCTATGAGTAGGATGTGACACAAGGTTGCAACTATGGAGCATCCAGCAAGAATTGCACTCATTATTCAGTAGTTAGTTGATTGATTGATTTTAACAGCATGTCAACTCATCCAGGGTTATTTTATGCCAAGTGGTAGGATGTGAGGGATGGTCAAATTTATTGTTATGTCTTTTTTTCAAGAGTTTTTATTGAATTTGACAGTAGGTCGTTCGCAGTTGATTTGTTTTATGACACATCAACCTTTTTCGGGTCATTTAAAGCAAAATCAAGTCATTTTAATATCAAGTTGCTTACAGTACCTGTTGTTGCTTAAATAGTCACGCTAAGTTTTGAAAAGGCTCATTGCTGCTTAACTTCAGTGATCTAGTGGGAACCAGTGCTTTCAACATGACTTGACCATAAACTATTCATTACTAATGAATCTGTGAGACTAGCTTGCTAAACCCTGATGGGACACCTAACTCTTGGCAAAGGTATGAATCCAACTATTCTCCCTCCAGCTATGGGTACATAGTTTGGCAGATTAGGCTCTTTGGTATGGCAACTAGTCTAGGAGAAGGAAAAGTGAATTCAAACCAGTTGTACTCTCCTTAAAAATTGACCATGTGTCACATTATGCTTATGGTGGAGGGGTCGTGTAAATAAATACACCAAAAAAGATTTAGTGATATTCTCAGCATTAAAATAATAATCTAAATTTTACTGCTGTGTCAATAAACTGAGAAATCTTATTTAAAAAAAAATAGGAATGACTGAAATGAGAAATTATCATTAACTGATGTAGTCATGACTATAAGTTAAGAGATATTTTCGAGACTCTTAAAATCTCCTGGTAGTAAGCAAGTAATTTTGGATGAAAGAAGACAAAAAGAACAGTTGAAAATTAAAGAAACATATATTCAAAAGGTACAAAAAAAAGGGTTGCAAATTTAGTGGCATTTGCTAGTCAGACTTATCTTGCTGAGGTTGAAGTTGAAGTAAAGGTAAAGGTTACACTGGATGAAACCACTCGCTGGTTGATAAGGTAAAGGTGAGCGCTGGAATTATTATTCCACTTGCTGGTTGACTGTTAACACGGTAAGTGCTGAGAGTGAATAAGGTGAAGGGAGCGCTTGAAAAAGCGACTCATCTGGTTGAATGCTCATACAATAAGTGACTTTCGTCAAGGGGTTTAATTTTGGCACCAATATTGTATATTGGTGATTCGCCCTCTGGTGCCAGGAGATAATTCAACTGATAAGGTAGTCATGCCTCCACATGATCAGAATGCGACAAGGTTTTTTTGTTTTTTTTAGATGGAGGTTAAAAGGTTTGAATTAAATGTTTCCTTTCTCCTAGACTGGTTGCCATACTAAGGTCAGACTGGACTTGAGAGAAATGGCAATTAGAACCTCACAACTAGATGCAATTTAATATCATACTCAGGACACTAAGACCTTCATCCAACACATATATATATATATATATATATATATATATTTACCAACCTCTCCACAGAAGCAGGATGCGACATAAGGTCAATTTCTTAAGCTGAGTTTAACAGGTTTGAATTCAGTTTTCCTTCTCCTAGACTGGTTACCTAGCCACAGTTAAGAGCCCAGTCTGTTCTGCTATTTACCCATAGCTGGAGGGAGAATTGGATTCATACCTTTCCCAAGGGTATTAGCGCCATGTGAAATGCAAACAGCTTAATTCAGGAATTGGACTCAGATTGACTAGTCCATTTCGGACGACTCAAACAATTGGACCATGCGCCTCCATATCTAGCACATATACGATAAAAAGAGTTGGGTGTTTGCCATAAAAGGAATATGATCAGCACAATCATATAAATGCTAGAGCTTTATATGACCAGCCGATTGATCAGAGGAGGCTATTCTAGCCTAAATAAGGGTTAAAGTGGATCATTGCATGTCATGAAACTGCTCAGCCATCATCTTTAAGTATCACTGATCACCACCCATGGACAACAGGTGGGGGTCATACACCTCTTCAAAGGTGTGTAGAGTAGTACAACGGACTAGATATTGGACCGGGACGCCCTTGGACAGTCACCGGTAGTCACCTGCAATAATAGACTCTACCATGCACAAGGTGCAGTCAGTATATTCTACAGCCCCAGCTGACAGGGCCGATGGATTTTTTGTTTAATGGCATATCAACTTTCATGGTCTATTTAATGCCAAATCCATCCAGGATGAAGGTTTTTCATACTTTTCCCGAGGATATTAGTCAGAAAATTAATGTAATAGCACAACTGGAGTTTGAACTTGTTTACTAAGATGTTGCAATCTAACACGTTAGCCACTGCACCACAGGGATACTCCTTCCCCCCACCCCCGCTGCTGATTCCTTTATTGGCAAGATTTTTTTCTGAACTCAAAATAGAATAGCAACAAAAATTAAGAGACTCACACAAGAAACACGCTATCTTCAGTTTCATTAACACAATTTAGATTCAAAGCAAGTAAAGTCATCGGGGTGGCCTAAAGTCAGTATCAGCCAATCAGCGAGGGAGTCTATCCCCTTTTCACAAACGCTAGACTAAGGAGATTGTTTTTAGCATCTGAGATGGAGTGCCACACCTTCCATCAGCTCCTTACTTTACCACACAGACCCCTTTGCTACTCATACGCTGAGTTTGCAAGGACCGGTATCGAACTAGAAACCTTATGGTTTCTAATTGGACACTCTACCGACTGGGCTAACCCGGCCCTCGCCAACTAAGTGTATGAGTAGCACAGGGATCTGTGCAGTAAAGTAAGGAGCTGATGGTAGGTGTGGGGCTCCACCTCAGATGCTAAAAACAATCTCCTTGGTCTAGCAGTAATGAAAAGGGGATAGACTCCCTTGCTGATTGTCTGATACCAACTTTAGGCCACCCCGACGACTTTACTTTTACTTTACTTAGATTCAAAGATAACAGATTTTGATAAGGAATATTGCAAGTTAGTAAGAAATTTTAACGACAAGTGAGATAGAATAGTAGAGAGAAATCAGTAAGACTCAAACAACAAGAAAAAAAAAAAAACATATCCAAAAGTGAAGGAGAAAAAATTGCTATTTATATATACTAGTACAAAATAAAAAACACCCTCCGGGCAATGTAAAATTAGATTTTTGAAACATATTGCCTCAGGGGTGGGAGTAAAAAATTCAATGTCAGCGAGTTTTTACCCTTAGTAAGTAAAATCATCAAATTCATTAAAGGATTAAAAAATAAAACAATTTGAAATGTAAACTTTAAATATGTACAAAAATGAAACAAACTATATATAGATATATTATACCAGTCATGTATTTATTAAAACTTGTTTTAAAAAACAATGAGGACTGTCTAATGTTGCATGTTCAAATTTTGAGTGTATTTATTCTATGTTATGACGATTTTGGGTAATGTGATGTAAGCAGTGACGTAATTTTGTTAGATAAAAACCAGAAGTGAATCTCCATTATTAATAGATATCAATACTAGTGTTCCTTATTTGTACAACGGTTATCAAAATGAGACCATCCAAATCATCCAAGATGAAATGCAAAAATGTAAATCCTGATTGTCTGGTGTCACTTATCTGCCAAATTCTTATTTCACCTCTTATTATGTCACCTCAGCCATATAATCAGCCATTCTATTTTTATTACAAAGAAAGAAAGGGAAGAAAAAAGACATGCTACACAGAAAAAATATAATAAGAAAGAAAGAAAGAGAGTAAGGGAAGAATTGAGTGAGAGAGTGAGTGAGCGGAAGCAATAACGCTAACGAAAAGATGAATAGAAAGAAAGAAAAAAAAACAAAAAACTGTGAGAGACTTAAATCAAGATTATTATACTTTTTACACATTGAACTATATTGCAATTGTTTTTAACATATCAAATGTTGTAATAATTGAATTATCATACTGTGATATATCCACAGGTCCGGCTAGTGGTAGATTAAATCTGGAAGGAGAAAGGATCACACTACCTTTTCTAAAATGAGGTATATATAATAGGCAGTATTGCTGGTAGGTGAGAAAATTGAAAAAAAAAAAAAAAAAAAAAAAAAAAAAAAAAAAAAAAAAAAAGAAGAAGAAAAAAAAGAAAGCTGAATATATTAGATTACTCTCCCAGAGATGAAGTCTATATAATAGACAGAGAGCATTGTTGATAGGTGAGAAAATTGAAAGAAGCTGAACATATTAGATTACTCTCCCTTAGATGAGATCTTTACAATAGGTAGAGAGCATTGTTGGTAAGTAAAAAACTTGAAAGAAGCTGAACATGTTAGATTATCCCTTCCCTCCAAGACAATATAATTTAGAAGTTTGAAAAATTGAAAGAAGCTGAACATGTTAGATTACTCTCCCTTAGATGAGATCTATATAATAGATAGATAGAGAGAGAGCATTGCTGGTAGGTGAAAAAATTGAGAAATCCTACAAACATTAGAATTGCAGATGACAGAACAGTTTGGTTTTCTTCACTTAGTAAAGAGAGCAACCCTGTATATATTTAGGATAATATGTTCATTTTGGAGTGGTGTATGTTAAATTCATCTTATTTTATGAAGCTTCAAGTACCTTTCCTGTAAATAATTATAAATGGACAATTTTTAGATGCAACTAAAATCATCACTTCAATACTTTTTGGCTAGGAGTTATAAGTTCAATATTTTAAAAATCTTGGTTGCTATTATCAAAGCCTATAGTATTCAAAGAAACATAAGGAACAAAAACAAACAATTTATTATTATTAGCGGAATTAAATAAAAATAAAAAAGCAGAATAATTTTGAGTATATATATATATATATATATATATATATATATATATAATATATATATAATATATATAACCAGTTTGTTGTTTACACACTTGAGTTCTCTGGTGATCGTAAACATACATCTGCATGTATATATTGGTTAAATCTTCACTTCAGACTGACAGCTGAGATGGTAAGGAGTCAAACTGAAGAAAATTCAGTTAGGTTTTGCTCCTGGATAGAAGTAGTTGTTAAGTCTAGCCACACTGATGAGATGTAAAGTCAAACAATTTCTGTAGAAGGTTAGCTTTCATGCACCCCAGACAAGATAGTTGCTCACAATAAGGTAGAAATGAAAAGATATTTTCACAGGCTGAAATAAACAACTCAAATACAAGAAAACAACTAGAAAATCTGAACTTAGTAAATGAATGCAAGTTTTAGTCTAAGTTAAGGAAATATTAATTTCTTGAGATCTAATAAGATGTTCTTCTTAGACACAATTACCCACTTTTCAACAAAAGTAGAAAATAGCGTAAAAAATCCATTTTGGAGAGAATGTCTGGTAAGTTTTCTGTAATTGTCAAGTTAGGTGTTCCTTTTTTAAATAAAGTTCAATCATGTAAAGTCTTTCAGTATTGTCAGTCTTTATTTATCTGTCTCCCTGCCTGTCTCAAACTATCTAGCTAGCAGTTTACCCGCCTGTCTCAAACTATCTAGCTAGCAGTTTACCCGCCTGTCTCAAACTATCTAGCTAGCAGTTTACCCGCCTGTCTCAAACTATCTAGCTAGCAGTTTACCCGCCTGTCTCAAACTATCTAGCTAGCAGTTTACCCGCCTGTCTCAAACTATCTAGCTAGCAGTTTACCCGCCTGTCTCAAACTATCTAGCTAGCAGTTTACCCGCCTGTTTCAAACTATCTATCTAGCAGTTTACCCGCCTGTCTCAAACTATCTATCTAGCAGTTTACCCGCCTGTCTCAAACTATCTAGCTAGCAGTTTACCCGCCTGTCTCAAACTATCTAGCTAGCAGTTTACCCGCCTGTTTCAAACTATCTAGCTAGCAGTTTACCCGCCTGTCTCAAACTATCTAGCTAGCAGTTTACCCGCCTGTCTCAAACTATCTAGCTAGCAGTTTACCCACCTGTCTCAAACTATCTATCTAGCAGTTTACCCGCCTGTTTCAAACTATCTAGCTAGCAGTTAACCCGCCTGTCTCAAACTATCTAGCTATTCCAATCTATTCATTATCTGTCTATCAACAAAGTATATTAGCAGAATTAAATAAAAATAAAAAAGCAGAATAATTTTGAGTATATATATATATATTACTAGTTTGTTGTTTACACACTTGAGTTCTCTGGTGATCGTAAACATACATCTGTATGTATATATCGGTTAAATGTTTGCTTCAGACTGACAGCTACCGACAGCTGAGATGGTAAGGTGTCAAACTGAAAAAAATTCAATTAGGTTTTGCTCCTGGATAGAAGTAGTTGTTAAGTCTAGCCACACTGATGAGATGTAAATGTTGAAACATGGTGTCTGTGGATGACTTATATATACATATATAGAATAATTGTAAAGTCACTTCCTTCCTTATTTTAAAAATCTTCTAATTTACTTCTGAATAATTACTTTTTACAAAAAATGAATACAAAAAGAACACGCATAACATTGAGTTTTACTTGAAATTCTATATGGGCACCAACATTTGCCTCCAGCCTCTCAAGCTGCTAGGGAATCACATTAACTGATCTTCTCAGGAACTCTTGTGGAATGGCAAAAATAAATTTTTCGTGTTCGTCCTTCAAGTTCTTCCAAAGTTATTGGTTTTGTAGAGTAGATTTGATCCTTTAATCAACCCCCCCCCAAAAAAAAAGTCACAGGGTGTTAAATCAGGGCTTCTGGTTGGCCACTCATGTGGACCACATCTACCCATCCATCTTCCAGGGAAATGGTGAGTCAGTCATTCATGAAGTCTTCAATATTCTCTCAAGTATTGACAACTGGCCAGATTATGAATTATAAATAATATACGTGTTCCTAAATCTTCTATGCATTATCATCCTGCAACACCCTCTTGTTAAAAATAAGACTGTTCAAAGATGCAATGCAAAAATGTAAATCCAGATTATGTGGTGTCACTTAATCGCAAATTGTCTCATTTTATTTCACCCAATTTTAAAAATTAAACATTCCTAATGGTTTTGCATTACTTAAATGCCCAACGTAAAATTAAAATGAATTGGAAAAAAAAAAGTTTCATGTTTCTTTTATTTGCAATATTGAAATTGTGAATTACAGAATATATTTTGGTAATTTTGATCTTATGGCGTCTCGTGACAAGAAATACCATTATCAACAAAATAGAATATGCAACTATATCGATCTTGAAGTTTCTGGAGAAATAGCTCAGACTGAGCTATTTCTCCAATTAAAAACTTTTCCCTGAGGTCTGTAAAAAATGTGCCTTATTCTGCCATACTGGTTCCTCTCATTTTGGAAGGGTGTTTGAATTCCCTGTTGTCATACTAGAATGCTTGCATTCAACTTTAAATTTTGGAAAGACAGCAATCGATCTGTTCTCTCCCAACTATTGGAAAACAATAGGACAGAATGGAGTGTTTTTTAAATCTTTAGTTAGGCAAGCAATTTAGAAGGAAAATTGAATTCAAACCAGCTGTACTCCCTTAAAGAAATTGACCTTGTGTCACAACCTGCTTGTGGAAGAGGGGTTGGGTAAATGTATACTACCAGTTATTCATGTAGGTTAATGTCAGTCTTTAAGAGTGCTGAGAATAGAATCAGTAAACAGAGTTCAAACTCTGGGTAGGAAAGGCATGAATCCATTCCCCTTCTCAGATTTGGCTAAATAAGGTAGTTGGAACCTTGTAAAAGGCACTCCATCTTGAGCATCTGATAATAAGTCAGGTTAGGGATTATTCTGTGCTGCTGGTACCATATAACACAATACAACCTGTCACAAGGAGAGGAGATGGATAATTGTTAAGTAACCTACATAGACTTGAGAGATGCCATAAAGGGAAAGTACTCATAATTATGTAGGGGATTATCTTCCCTTTGCCTGGAAGAGTTATCTTCTCGCTGTGTTGCTGTTTGTTCCCACTAGGGGACCTCTGGTATTTAAGCGCCTGATTTGAACTTGTCTTCCTCTTTTAGCTGGATCTTCTCAACCAACTGCTATGGGCTAGAATATATCTACCCCCTTCTTGGTGGGGCTTTTGCCCCCCCTTACATTACTGTAAGTCCTTTATACAGCATGGACTATCCTTTAGTTCCATGTCTGTAACATTTATATCTTACGCACATTTGGGTATCTTGTTTATACCTAAATATTGTATATGTATTTACATGTTCTATTTTCCTGTACTTTATGTATCTTATTGTTTCCATGTGCTGTTATATATATTAAATGTTTTGTCTCACAATGTGTCGGAGCTGTTATTCATTAATTAACTTTGAATCTTACAATTACATCCTGATGATCTAATAGTTATAAGTATCCGTCAATTCAATAAATATTGAATGGGAGAAAAAAATTTCCAAATTCATCTTATTTATCTAAAATCATTTTTTTTATATTTTTTTTTTTATAAATGAGATTATTCATTTTACCGCCATTTTTTACCGCCATTATTTCTCCCGCCATAAATCAGTCATAGAAAGCAAAAAATATTTGTTTAATATTTCAAATAACCTGAGTGCCATTCCATGTCAATTCAACCAAAAAAAAAAAAAAAAAAAAAAAAAATTTTTTTTTTAAATGGGTAAATGTAACCAAAAACTAGATTTTGTTCCTTTTGAAACACGTTGTAGATCTTATAGTCATTAGAAAATCCTGAAAATTTTAAGTGAAAATTCCTAACCGTTCTCAAGATATAGCGAGTTGAAATTTTGCTGAATCAGTATTTTCTACCTGCGGATATTTCTGTTTTCGAACAAGGTGAGATGCAGGAGATTTGACTCTTCGGTTTCAAAGTCTTGTAATGTTTTGTTGTCTTGTGGCTTTAGTCATAGAGTGAGCAAAAAACTACATCAGTAGGATATAAAGAAAAAATGGAAAGTACTATTTCTCTGAATGTTTGAGATGAGGCTTGATGATTAGTATTATCTGCGTTATTCGGACTATTGTCCTCATCTTCATTGTTATCTATACAATGTTTCGGCCGATATGCCCTCTGGCCTTCTTCAGGTATTTCTTGTCGGACAAGAAGGTTCCTGATTATGACAAGAAAGTTCCCGAGTCTGAAAAGATATATCTGAAGAAGGCCGGAGGGCATATCGGCCAAAACATTGTACAGATAACAATGAAGATGAGGACAATAGTCCGAATAACGCAGATAATACTAAATGGAATAATTTTACTGTTTCGGACTGTTGTCCTCATCTTTATTGTGGCATGTATAAACACAATGTTTCAGCCACTGTATCCTTTGGCCTTCCTCAGGTGTTCCCTGTGTATCCAAGTATAGCAATGATCCAATATAGTCATGTCATGGACTGTTCAGCCACCAGGGTTCCATCCATAAGCATCATGGGTCGCCACCCACGGCCAACAGGTGGTCCCATTGAGGAGTCTTACCCCTCTGCAAAGGTGCAGTTGGTGTATTCTAAAGCCCCACTGACAGGGCTGCCCAATATATTAATGACGTCATTATTTGAATAAGATCTTCAAAAGTCTTCAATGCCTGTTTGATCAACAAACTATTAAAAATGGTTTCCTAGGTTGGGTCATTACTATGCTCAGATACACAGGGAACACCTGAGGAAGGTTGGAGGATACAGTGGTCAAAATGTGTTTATACATACCACAATAAAGATGAGAACAACATCAAAATTATTCACATCTTATTTCAGTTTCAGTTATAATACAAATACAATCGAATAAATTCAGTGTTTGACCCAAACTGATGGCTTTTGCTAGTAAATTGAATATTATCTCCCTATAGTGTGTTGTAGCTGGATAATGATCTTCACTTGTTTATTAAGAAGGACCAGAGTTTCCATTTTTATCATTTCTTTCTTCTATAACCTTTTTCAATAGTCACTGCAGGCAGTGAGGGTGTGGGGGCAAGACACAGGAAGCATAAATAAAAAAAAAAAGGAGGAGGAGTAGCAGGGTGAATTCAAAATTATTGATCTGTGCGTGAGGGTGTGAGTGAGTGAATCGAGTGGACGGGGGTCAAACAATCAAAGATGGGAGCCAAGAGAAGAAGCCGTGGTGGAATGAAAGCATTTGGGAAATACAGTGGAACTTTGGCAGAAATAAGGTCAAGCAGCTGAGATATCCGAAAAAGAAACCTACCCTTTTGGCACGACGGGTACTCTGCAAAATGGCCCGCTGGTAGATTTTTCTGCTTCCCTTCGTTCTTCTGAGTTGATACATTTATCATCGAGAATGTCAAGGAGGGAATCTGGCTGATCACATATTGTCTACAAAGATAAAAAATAATTACCTTATAAAAAAAAAGTAACCCTTTTTAAAAATTCTTTACAAACATTTGTTGGATTATCAAGGTATAAGATGTACACTAAATCACCACTCCTATTTATGAACTTTCCCGACAATAGTACAAAGAATAAAAAATAATTACCTTATAAAAAAAAGTAACCCTTTTTAAAAATCTTTACAAACATTTGTTGGATTATCAAGATATAAGATGTACACTAAATCGCCACTCCTATTTATGAACTTTCCCAACAACACTTTTGATAAAAATTGGCCAATGAGAGATGATTATGGAAAGCATTTAATATCATTTGCAACTGTCCTCAAATCAATTACTGTTTGAACTTCCTGCCAGCAAGACCCATCTTTTGGATTAACACCAGAAGAATACTACAGACTTGGACTTATACATATTACAAAGGAAACCTACATACAAGGATTAACTAACTGAACCCCTACAATGATGACTAGAATTTTAACAACATTAACTCTTTGCCTACATTAAGCCACTCACAGCAGCTCTCCATTTATGTGCAAGGAACCATTTCTACGCATACCACACCCAAGCAAAGTACAAAAACTGATGGTTGGTTCATCATGATTGAGCAGAAGGACTCAGATTACAATATTGATAGAACTTTATTTAAATAGAATGAGTTCTGAGGTGAATAGTGTACTTTGGAATATCTCCTTATACAGGTAAAAAATATTAAGAAAATGTGGTACAGCCGGGGGGGGGGTAAAGAGTTAAGGGTTAATACAGCTTGCTCTGTAAGCAATGCTTAAAATACACTGACTATATCCCCAGAGAGGAGTAAGACGCCCCCCCACCCCCAAAAAAAAGGTTGTTCTAGATATGACACTAAACTGTATTTGATAGTAAGGCTCCAGTTTTGAGGGTGTGGAGTTAACCCTTAGTTGCCATTATTCTCTGGTCCATTCTGACCAAATGTAGTAGTATCTTTTAGGTGATTGATTGATTTTAATGACATGTCAACCAGTATAGGGTTATTTCATGCCTAGAGGTTAGGGAATCACATTCATTGTACATTCATATTTACATTTTTTGTCTAGTTTCTTTGTACACATTTATTTTTATGGTGAGGTTCCAGTTTTAGAGATCTGAGGAGTGTGGAGCACTCTTCCATTGCTATTACCCTCAGGTCCACTCTGTCAGGATTTCATCTTGGTTCGAACAGATATTTAAAAAATATTTGTATTTGATAAGAATACTTGGTACCATAAAACTAAATTATTTGTAATAAGAATAGTTACTTGAAGCTATAATTGTTTAGTGAGTATTATCATTAGTTATTTGAAACCATACAACTGTGTGCAAATTATTTGTAATAGATAGGAATACTTGATGGTATATAATTGTGTAAATTATTTGTATTAAGAATAGTTACTTGAAGCTATAATTGTTTACTAAGGATTATTATTAGTTACTCAAAACCATATAACTGAGTGTCCTAGGTCTGACGTTAAACTGCATCTAGTGGTAAGGTTCCAATTCTAAAGTTCTGGGGAGTGTGGAGTACCCCTTCATTGCCATTACCCTCAGGTCTACTCTGTCCTTTAGTGGTAGTACATGTTAGGGTCCTATCTATGGGTTAAATAGATCGAAAAATGAGTTTAAAAATGTGTTTAAAAAAGATTTTGAATACCCAACAAGAATGAATAAAACAAATGTCTTTGGCTTAAAATAATCCAAAGTTTGACAGACCGTAAAATCCAACCAACCATGTGCAACTGAGTGCAAACAAATGATTATTAAATAGAAATAATTACTTGAAACCATATAATTATTTTGTATTAGCTAAGAATAATTGATATCTGTTTGATACAGGTAAAATAACAGGGCTGACTGGATTCTTTAGCATTGATATGACAACCAACTTAGGAGAAAGAAAACTGAATCCCAAATAGATTGAAAATTGACCTTGTGTCACATTCTGCTCATGGTGGAGGTGTGGGATTATCTGCCCTTAGTTGGCTGGAAGACTTTCCTTGTGTTTCTGTTTCTTCCTCACCGGGTGTCTTGCCTATTTAAGCAGGCAAGCGCCAGATTTGAACTCTCTTTCTTCTCCGGGACTTGACAACTAATGGGTTAAGACAGCTTGTCTACACCCTACTTGTGTGAGGGTTTTCACCCCCACACAGGCAATGTAGTAAGTGACTTTAGTTTATGGACTCTCCATAACTTTTGTATCTTATCCCTTTTCTATGTACGTATATTATCTACTATGTATCTTGTCTCATGTATATGTATTTCATGTCTTAAATGCTTCTCCACGTGCTGTCCTTGTATTAAAGTCCATTGTTATATTTGACACTCTTGGTCGGAGTTGTTTGTGTTACATAATCTATGCAGTTGCATAAGATTATTGTCAATCCCCTGTATTTCTAAAGGGATGGCCCTTTTCATATCACGGGCGGGCCTTTCCATGGAATAGTACAGAAAGCCTGCAAAATACGTGAAGTCACGTGGGACCTGGTTGGGTCCTCAGTTTTGATGCGGGCAGAGAAGATGTTCTGCCTTAACTGGAACTCACTGCATATGCGCACTATGTTAGTCAGATGTTTAGTTACATGAAATGTTTAGCTAAGTAAATAAAAAGCTTAAGAAAATAACATGGTGTTGTGGTTGGTGAATGTCTTGGTAACAAGACTGAAAAAGAAGAAGAAATGAGTTAAGTGTGACCGACCACCAAGGACAAAGTCCAGATGCTAGAAGAGATGTTATAAGAAGACGTAAGATAGAAAAGACGTCAGAAGAAGAATAGAAGTAAGTAAAGAGGTATACAACATTTGTTCAACAATAATTAAACCTTATCCTAACTTTGAACCCAACAGGGGGATTGGATAAATACACCTTAAACATTATCTTACAGGTATTTGCCTATTCAGAAAAAACTAAATGTTTGTAAAATCAATCACAATCAATTAAACAACTAAGTGACACACCAAGACAAAATCTACTTTTTAGATAATCCACTTTAATCAGATGAAGATCAGAAATGACCTAGCTAGATAAGATAATGATGAATGATGAGAGAAGGAGGAGCTCTCAAAGTAGTTTTGCCTAATTAATAGTTTTCCTTCTCATAGACCATTTGCCGTACCAAGGTTAAGCCTTTATCTAAACAGAGCGCCCCAAAACAATAAATAAAAGTATTAAAACATCTTTGTAAATTATCATCCAACCTTATTAAAAAAATCTACTTCAAGAGAAGCAACTTTTAATTAATTACATTAGTTACTTCCCTACATTTTGTAAAAAATTCAATGGCTATTGCGGATAGCAGTGGTAAATAAAGGATTAATAAACTCCAGTCTGCCCTACTATTTACTCATAGCTGGAGAGAGAATGGCTGGATTTGTACCGTTCCCAAGGTATTAGCACTATAGGAAATGCAAACAGCTGCATCCAGGATTTGAACTCGTCTAATTCATTAATTATCAACTAATTAATTTTCAAAATTAGGTATGACTTCAATTAAGCACATATTCTCCCAAAAATTGTCGGCTATCGCCATCTCAAACAGATTGTTTGTTTACTTTCATACATGTATATATAAGTATATGTATGTTTATCTATGTAATGAATGTTAATGCAAATTCTTGTACTTATATATATCTTTGAAAACCAAAAAAGATCTAAGCCTCCGTGCATCATTTCAAATTTATACACAGACACACACCATATGTGAGTTGCATGTAACTGTGTCTGTATAAGCGTACTCTCAACACCCAAATGCACACACAGTGCACATGCATGTTGAGGCATACACAGATAGACATGAAGGTGCGGTCAGAAAAAGAAAAAAAAACCTGGGTGGAGTCAAATTATAAAAACCTGGATGCAGAAGGCAGGTGCTCGTTTGTCAGCTTTTGGCTGATAATGGCCAGCTATTTCAGCATTAAACAGCAACAATGGCCTTCATCAAAGGTACGGCCGGAGATGCAGCAGTAAAACTTATCGCATTGTCTAATCTAAAGAGAGCCGAGATACACACGCAATCCAACATTAACTCAGAGATGAAGATGAGAAACAGACATATATATATATATATATATATATATATATTTTTTTTTTTTTTTTTTTTTTTTTTTAAATCAGAATAATTGGAATAATCACTTCCAAGAAAAAAAAATGTTCCACCCTTTCTTTATTCATCATCATCATCATTACTTGTTTTTTTTAAACATATTCTTGGAGTTGATTCCATATCTGTGTTTAGTTCAAATAATGGACAAGAAATATTTACATTACTAGCAGAACCTGTAGATATACCACATGATATTTTAATTATGATTTTTTATAATTATGATATTTTAATTAATACATTTATGATATATATATAATTAAACTGGAACAATATCCCAACTACGTATAGGTCACACAAGACCTATGGAGGTACGTTGTTTAAATCACCATTGACGTCATCATCATTTTTATTACTTGTTTTTTTTTTTTTTTCAAACAAAGATTTTTGGAGTTGATTCTATATCTTGTGTTTAGTTCCACTAATGGACAAGAAATATTTACATTATCTTATGTTCCGACTATTATCATCTTGCAAACACTCTCTGGTTAAAAATCAGACCATCCAAATCGCCCAAGATGAAATGCAAAAATGTAAATCCTGATTATCTGGTGCCGCTTATTCACCAAATTCTTTCTTCTCATGAGTGTTGTCCCCTCAGCTAAATAATGGAGCATTCCGGGGTTTTTTTTACAAAGAAAGAAAGGACATGCAAAACAGAAAAAATATAATAAGAAAAAAAAAGAAAGTGGAAAGATAGAAAGAGGGTTGGAGCATGCTAATCTGTTTCAATGAAAAGAAAGAGAGAGAGTTAAATCAAGATTATTATACTTTTTACATATTGAACTATTTGCAATAGCTCTTAAGTAAAAAAAATCAAATGTTGTAATAATCAAATTATCATACTGTGGTATATACACAGGTGCTGCTCATCATCTTGGGTTTTTAAAAAAAGATTTTTTGGGTGGATTCCATATCTGTGTTCAGTTCCACCAATGGACAAGAAATATTTACATTATATATCTATACTAGCTTAAAAGCCACCCGATCAGGTGGCAATTAAGCTAGTCATGGGTAACTTTTGTTGGATTTTGCTATTAATTTTGATTATTCCCAAATATATTTCCAAGTTATAAAAAGGCACAGATAGGTTTAAGCAAAACAAAAAAATTCTGAAGAGTACAACACTCAAAACGTTTTGACTATAACAATCAAGTTGGTTGGCTGATGGATTTTAATGGTATAACAACCTGTCTGGGGTTATTTTATGCCTAGAGGTTAGGGAATGATATATATTGTATGTCTATATTGAAATTAGAAAAATAGAAACATTGATAGCAGAGGACGAGTAACATCATATAAAGAATAACAAGATTCCAAAATGACATGGGTTCATTTAAAAAAAAAAAAAAAAAAAAAAAAAAAAAAAAAAAATGACAAGAATATTCTTAAGAATCCCTTTTACAAATATGGACATAAAAAAACACTTCTATATTAGAAAATATTTGGAATGTTTCTCAGAATCACTTTTATTTCTGCTTTCAAATTTTATCAATAGGAAATTGATAAAAATCAAATAATTCTGGATAGAGACTGTGGTGGTATAAAAAATATATAGATAAAATAAGAAAGAAAATAGAATAGAATTTTTTTTAAATAAGTAAAATAATAAAATATAAATAACATAATTTTACACTTTTCCCATCATGCAACAGATTTTAGTCACTTGATCTTTGGCTTCCAAATTTCCTTTATTTTTTGTTTGTGTATTTTTTTCCTTTTTTACCGTCTGTCTCATTCAAGGAAAGACACTTTTCTAAGCAGCTCTTAGAACCCAGAGATATTGAAGTAGCACACAAACACCACAACTCAGTGACATGTTGACTTGGCCAGGTGCTTGTACCTAAATTACTCTAAACCTTTACACAAAGGAACTGAATGCTGAATACTGTGAGGATATTCTTATTTGAAAATAATAATCATTTAGTTGAATGTGGAATACACACATGCAACACATACACCTCAAACCCATAGGCCAATCTTGGCATGTGAACTCCTTTCACCTAAAGGAGTATTTTAATGACATTTATTGGTCAAGGAGAAAATATTTTAGCTTAAAATATTGATGAAAATCAAATAATTCTGAATAGAGGTATTAAACAGCAGTTTTAATTGTGTTATATATCTGCTTATTACATAGACGTTATAAATGCTATGATGAGAGACAACCACGGTTGCCTCTCTCATATTTAATCTTATCTTCATCTGTATTTACTTCTTTATGAGTAGCACTTTCTTAGTTCGGTACTTATCTTTCTGTAGTTTATACTTCATCTGTAGCCTGGCTGGTATTTATTCATCATAGTAGTTCTTCTAACTTCCTCATTACTTGGTGTGGTATCTATCGTCAGAGTAATTCTTCTATCAGTCTGGTTCTGACTTCTTTTTCTTAACTGGTGTCTTGAGATTGCTCTGCACTGCTGGTTTGTTTTTAATTAAACAACACAAAACTGTTCTTCTGTGAATTCACATTTCATTTCTTAAGACTTAAGATTCAGTCACCACATGTAGGAGTCTGCTTAACTGTGTCTTTACATCATGATGACCAACAGCAGACTGACTCCTTCCCGCGGTTCAAACTTCGAACAGAAAGAGAGGGGTCAACCTAGGGTTATTAAATGTCAATCAAATCTACCCATCCAGATTTGAATTCAAAACTATTTTCTACACTAACCATCCAAAAACGACAGTATGCCCATCAACATGTAACTATTGTTTAACTCACCTGTAATCAATGTATTGCTGATAGGTACCTCCATTGAAGTAACTGGGAGCAGCATCATTGTTCATCATACTTAGATATTTCAATTTCGGACAACTCTTTGCAATGGAATTGATAAAAACACCTGAAAAAGTAAAAAATTAAAATTCAAGAAAAATCTTCAACAATTGCAAGTTAACTCTTTGCCTACTTTAAACCGCTCACAGCAGCTCTCCCACCATTGCAATCCTACCATAAGCAAAGTACAAAACTGATGGTTAGTTCATTATAATTGAGCAAAAGGACTCAGATTACAATAATAATAGAAGTTTATTTGAATAGAATGAGTTCTGAGGTGAATAGATTTGTGAAATTTAAAATAACACATCATACAGGTTAAAAATACCAAGAAAATTTAGTACAGCCATGTTGGAATTTTTGTACGCAAAGAGTTAAATAAAAATTCTTAAAACAAAAACTTCACTTTTAGGAATCAATGAATTACAGCACTAACAGATGCAGTATCAACCACAAACAAGAGTAAATATGCAAATATAGTCGTTGGGGTGGCCTAAAGTCGGTATCAGCCAATCAGTGAGGGAGTCTATCCCCTTTTCGCTAGCGCTAGACCAAAGAGATTATTTTAGCGTCCGAGATGGAGCGCCACACCTCCCATCAGCTCCTTACTTTACTGCACAGATCCCTGTGCTACTCATACACTGAGTTGGCAAGGGCCAGTATCAAACTCTTTTAATACATAGTTAATGATAGAATTTAATGAATCCTGGGACCTTTGCCTTAGAAGAAGAAGAAAATTATTAGGGATACACTTATTTATGGTTGATACTATAAGTGTTAAATACAATGGTACTTTGAATTAGGAGTTTAATTTATTCTGATTGTAACTCAATTTCCTCTTATATCAAATCAATTTTCCCCATTGAAATAAACTGAAATGCTATTAATCTGTTCCAGCCCTCCAAGTGGTACGTTGACTTACAAGTTTAATTTATTCTTATTGTAACTCAATTTCCTCTTATATCAAATCAATTTTCTTCATTGAAATAAACTGAAATTCCATTAATCTGTTCCGGGCCCCCAACCCAAATACCCCCATTTTTTTTTGTTACTTTTTTTTAATAAGAAAAATAGCACTGTATTTTATAAAAGCAATAATAAAGAATATCATGAATTTGGTGCTGTAATATGTTATAATGTTTATTCCTTTATGAATAATATTTTTCTTTGGTGTAATAAATTTGGTAACTTAAATGTTTTTAGTGAACTTATTAACATAAGCATATCTGAAGTTCGCTCATACTTCAAAGTTTAGCTCTCAACAGAAAGCAAAAAAATTGTCTGAGTGACAGTTTGGAAAAATGGTAATTTTTTTTATAAATAATATTTTTCTTTGGAGAAATGAATTTGCCAACTTGAATATTTTAAACTTATTAACATAAGCATATGTGAAGTTCGCTCATACTTGAAATTTACTTGAAAAAAAAAAAAAAAAAAAAAAAAAAAAAAAAAAATCAACCATTTTACAGCTCATTTCCTATAAGTCTAACATAAACAAAGGGGAACCACTCTTGACTGATAAATTATTTTTTATTTATTGATCTACTATGAAAAAAGGAAGACGGGGTTAGGGTTTAGGGTTAGTTTAATGGGAAAATAAATAATTTATCAGTCAAGAGTGGTTCCCCTTTGTTTATGTTAGACTTATAGGAAATAACCCAGAAAGTTAGGGTACTCGTAATTCAAGGTACCACAGTATTTTGTGAATATCAAAATCCAAAATTAAATGCTGGCCAATATTCTTGCAAAGATCGTGCTGTGGTGCATCTCTTACCTAAATTTGTAATCTCATTGTGATTTAACCACAATGTGTGTAATTCTGTCATAACCGGCATCTTGACATGTGATCGAATACTGTTATGATCCAAAATCAAAGTTGAGATTATTGGAAAGTGACACAAGAAACGAAGATCAATAAGAAATGTTAAGGAAAAACAAAACAAAATTTCTTCAATGGCTGAGTGAGATTTTCATGCAAAATGCAAAGGTCTATAGATTAATATTTGTTCCTAATTGTATGGCCATTTCTAAATCCTAATACTCTTGTTCCTAAATCCTCCAACCATCATTACCTTGCAACACCATCTGGTTAAATATGAGACTATCCAAGAGGAAATGCAAACATGTAAATCCTGATAGGTAATTTATGAGGAAGTGCATCCCGGTCTCCTGCCCTCAAAAACCGCTACCCAGTGACTATCAAAATAACAACCCCAGCTTGTTCGTAATTCTTGTTTATTTATCGTAATTTGTCATAATTCTTGTTTTAGATATGAAGATGGATATATAGTTTTGAATAGACTGAGATAGAAGATAGTAGATAGATAAACAAAAAATATAGATAGATACGAACAAATGGAGATAGATATTTTCGACAAGTAAATGTATTTGGGGAGGGGGTCGCATCTATTTTTGTCGTAATTCTTGTTTATTTAAACTAAAAAACAAAACATTAAACAAACATGAATAAAAAAATCTTATTATTTAAAGTAATATAGATAAAATGAACAAATTGAATAGATAGATAGATGGATAGTTTTGAATAGACTGAGCTGGTCCTTAATTTAATAGTCACCGGCAGCAACTCTTGAGGCAGGAGACCGGGACGCACTTCCTCATAAATACCCCTGATTATCTAGTGTATCTTGTCTGCTGAATTCTTATGAGTGTCATCACCTCAGCTAAATAAGAATGGAATTTGATGGCTGAGCAATGACATCCAACACTACACTTTGGCCATTATTTTGGCTAGAAGGGCAGTCAGAGAAGCCCCTTCCGATCAATCAGCTGGATCTCTCTCTTTTGTGTGTGTGGGTGG
>CM042160.1:49521575-49824382 GCA_023376005.1 Doryteuthis pealeii | reverse complement strand
ATAAAGAACAATTGACAATCGAACAAAGAAAAAAAAAAAATATACATTACTTCCACTACCCCAAGGTCGAATTAATGCAGTCTTTATTTATGTGGTGATTTTTTAGTGCGTATCCAGGTTGAGAATCCAATCTCCACGATTCAGTAATTATGGATCTATGAGACTAAACTTCTTTTTTAAAAGACGAACCTAGGGCAAACGTCGGTAGCTACTTCTATTATATATATACAGGGTGTTCGGATAAATTATGAGTATATATTGGTTATTTCTTCCGCAGGGTTGGAGGTATTAACGCACTTTATGCATCATTTAAAAGCTTTGGATCTTTTTTCATTCATATACTGATGCACAGATAGAATGAATGATGTGGAACCACCTGGCACATAAAAAGAATAACTTGTATCAGGATGATCTGTGCCGGCCATCCAAAATTGCTTGCCCACGCTCCCTGAACACCTGGAAAGCCAATCATTAGCATTGAACAGGAAGAAATATAATGGAGACTACAAGGCTGTGGCTAGAAGTGAAGCAACATAACAGACAATCTGATGCGTCGTACAGTATATTCCTCGAAATCTACAGAAAAAAGTGCTGAAGGACCCTCAGAATGCCTACATTGAGTTGCTAAACACGTAGTCAAGCCCTGAATAAACCCAGGGGTAGACCACATGTTTGGCCCCGGACTCCCCAGATATAACCCCATGGATTAGTATGTATGTGGGCGCTTTTGAAAAAGACACACATCACCGTGCCCATACATCTCACAAAATCCCAGTTAATAGACATAATTTAGTTTTTGAGACCCTTCTCAGGTAAACTGTAACATCAGCTTGATCAAGCTTCCGAGCAGGATTGAGGCTTGCGATCGACGCAATGGGTTATTTTGAATGGAAACTTTGATGAAAATTAGTTGTAATAATCCTGGACCGTTGAATTTCTTACCAAGGACTTTTCTTTTTCCTTATTGAAACTGTCAAATTTCTACCGCAACACCCCTGTACAGCCATAAAACCAGCCAGTACATAACATATTTGCTTAGTTAGGATTATAATACCATATTGATTAGTTAGGGACTAAAAATCTTGATATAACAGAGCAAAAAAAAAAGACCAATAAAATATCACGTGTCAAAGAAATTTAAAAATATACTTTATAAAACTCTTTAGAATGTTTTTACAAAAATATTATTAACTACGTTAAAGGTGCATATTAAAATATAATTAGTAAAACTCCTATTATGTTATCTTTATAACTGCTTGTCTGTTTATATTAACAATTTCGGTTGTAAACGTTCTGGTAGTATTTTTAATTAGCCTACCAAAATTAAATTAATGAAAAGGCTGTTATCTAAGTTATGATCTATTACCCCAACGAAGAGAGTCATTTTACAACTAGTTTAGATTTTTTTAAAGATGCAGATAGAAATGAACGTGAAGAAAAAAGAAGGAAAGAAAAAAGAAAATAAAAAGAAAGAAAAAATATGGTTTTCAAGCATATCAATCCGAACTGGGTTATATTATACCCGGAGTTTCCACCCGTCGGCTGGGGGCGTTAGAATTACAACCACTGCCACCTCTGCAGAGGAGTAAGGACTCCGCAATGGGCCACCTGTTGGCCGTTGGTTGGCGACTCGGTGCATGCTTTAAGGACGGAAAAACCTGGTAGGATCTGAGGGCAGTCCATGACTGCAACATATCACTTAAACCTTACTTAGGCCAGACGGGCGGTCGAAAGGCCTCCTCCGATCAATTGGCTGGTACATCCAAAGCCCTACACACCAGCCCCTATTGGCAATATGGCAATCCCCCACCCTTTTCATCCATGTTATGGGTGCTAGAAGGCTGTGAGCTGGGGTCTCATATCATAGGATGACGTTACTTTGGTCCCATCCTAGGGGGTTAAATAAAAAAATGTATTTATAAAAAAAATTGAGTATCTATTAAGAATTTATTTCAAAACTTTGTCTTCGCTAATTCGATTAACTTACAGACTAATACCCTTGGAAAAGTATTAAACCTCCCCATTACCAACAACTATGGGTTAAAATAGTAAAACCTACTATTCTTCTACAAGAAATTACTTATGGCACTAAAACCCAAATACGTTGAATTGCCATTAAAACAAAGAACTAAACTGTTTGTCAGACATTCTTATTACTGTTCACTGATTTTTTTATGTCCTTTAATGTCAGAACGCATTTCCTTTTAGGAGGAGAAAAGGCATTTTCATTTTTAGGAGGAGGAGAGGGGGCATTCATTCCGGGAGGAGAAAAGGGCATTTATCATACTATGGAGAAATTTGCAGTTCATTGTGGAAGAGATAAACGGCATTTCCTTCAGGAGGAAAAGTTAATTCATTTAGGAGGAGGAAAAGCATTTCATTTCAGGAAAGACGAAAAGCACTCATTTTGAAGGAGAAGAATGAAGTGCCTTTTATTTATGAAAAGAAGTGCATCACATTTAGGAGCCAGCAAATGGAGCATTGAATTTTAGGTAATAAGATGCATTTCATTTTAGAAGGAGACATATATAATTCTATGATTAGGAAAAATTTGCATTTTATTTCAGTAAGAAAAGGAACCATTTTATGTTTTCAGAGATGGTTGATGGTTGCGTTGGTTGGTTCTTACGGCATGTAAACCCATTGGATGTTTTTCATGCCAGAGAGCTTTTTGTTTTATTCATTATTGATGATAATCAAATTTTTTGATGATATTTGAAAAAAGGGAATTTTTAATTTCATAAGTAATATTATTGACTTGTGCAAAGAAAAGTTAAGGTTCTGTTAATATATGATTTAAAATTTGTTTTTTAATTTAGTAAAATACGTGTGTTTATATTGGTGAATTTATTTGTTTTTAATATTATCTTAGTGATCATTGTTAAATTTTTTTGTGTTATAATAAAATAAGATTAAGAGTGTTAAAATTTTTCGTTAGGGGGTAAAAAGAAAAGAAAACTAGAAAATATAAATAAACTTTTTGTCACTCCTGACCAAAACATGTGTTAGTAATGCATATTAAATCTATTTTATCCATTCAACATTTTCTTTCCTTTATTTATTTTTCCTTTCAACATATATATATATATATATATTAATATTTATATTTTTACTTGAAGGCAATTACAATGCGCATATCGCATAAAATTCGATAATTATAGAAGATAATAATGACAAGTGAATTTTGCAAAGAATTATTCGGTGTGTAATATATATATATATATATATATATATATATATATATATATATATATAAGTAAAAATATAACAAAAGACTCAGAATTTTTGCTTTATAATCTATTTCAGGAAGCTTAGACACAATGTCTAACACCCCCAAATCATCATATGCGAATGAATAATTCTTTATTACTTTTAAGGCATTTGAAAACAAATTTAAAAAAAATTTTTATTGTCCTGTTTCCCTCTGCTGTGGGGCCATAAAACTGGGATATTTAGCCATTTGCTGTCGGTAATTTGTTAGGAATTTCTATTTAATCAATCTATTCCAGATCTCAACTAAGGGATCACCCAGTTCATTTAGATGTCATTTATTTACTTGTTTATTTCTTTCTCCTATCTTCCTATTTTCCTTAATTTTTTTTCCTAAATTACTTATATATATATATAAAGATCCAAGAGAACCTGTTTTATCTAGTTAATTATTTAACTAATTCAATATATATATATATATATATATATATATATATACACATGCATACATCCACACACATACCAACACATACATACACATGTACTCATACATATACATATCCAAATAGACATACTTGAGATTTATCCAATCATATATCTATACATGGCCAAATATCCATGTTTTATGGCCTCACAGCAGAGGGAAACAGGACAATAAAAAAAAAAATTTAAAAAATAAAATCTGTTTTTAAATACCTTAAAAGTAATAAAGAATTCATCATTCGCATCTGATGATTTGTGGTCTGTGACTCTAACAATAAGAGCACACATTGAGCTCTGCAAACTGCGACACGTTTTTAAAAAAAATTCCTATGTCATAAGGAAGATTTCTTCTCCGGACTTTTGGAATATATATATATATATATAACCCCCCTTTCTTTCCCTCTTTTTTTAAAAGTTTTATTTGTCCCCCTCTGGCTCACCCCCATTCGTTTTTATGAATTTCTTATACAATCTGACTTTTATTCGTCGCCGGTGTATATACTTGAAAAGTACCGGTCGAAAAGGCCTTTGTGTATCCCCCTTTATTTTATATTTTAATCCATAATAAAATATTACCTCCCTAATCACATATGATTCCTCCACTTTTGGTGTTATATATATATATATATATATATATATATATTATAAGCATGTTTGCTTCATATTATGTATGTATCATTTGCTACATTGTATCTTAGCTGTGGCGTCATTTGAAATCCGTAAAGCATATATGAAGAAAGTTATTGAATGAAACATTCATTTATTTCATGCCATCTAAATACTTACTGTCCCTATTGTATATAAAAGAAATGTAGGTGTTTGCGGACATGTCACTGTTTTATTATATTCAAATAATAGTTTTTTTTTAAATTTTTATGGTGGACCTCTTCATATTTTTTAATGCTGCCAACCAAACAATACTTTAATACGTTTTATTTCCTACAATTCAGAAACCAAATATCATCATCAGAATATGAGCCAATCAAACGGAAGATAAATCAGGTTAAAGGATGACAAGCGGTGCACAAACACAGAATATGAAAAGACACCCACAAAAAAAGAAGAAAGAAAATTCTTCTTAACTTTATTCATCATTTCCTATGAATGCCATTTTGATTATTTGTTAATAATCAGTTAATTACAGAGTTGCTGTTGACTAAATATCAGTCAGTTACACATGATTGTATTGAGTTGATTAAATCCCACATGATACAACAAAACAAAAAATTAATTTGTATGTGTTATTTATGTGATGAAGCTTGATATGAATAGTTATGATATTTCAGACTGTTATCCTCATCTTTATTGTGTATGGACACACCTAAAACAGTGCCCGAGTTTACAGTGGCCTGAACAATAAAGAATAGGACAACAATATAAAATATCATAATTATTCAAAAAGGTTATTGTTTGGAAATTTTGATCTTCTATAAGGGTGAACAAAGATTAAGGGGGTGGTCCATATTAACTGCAATGTTGAGATTACATTTGTATTAATAAGAGTGAGACTATCTATACATCTATCTATCTAATGTTGAGTTGATTAAATCTTACATGTTACAACAAAACAAAAAATTAATTTGTATGTGTTATTTATGAGATGAAGCTTGATATGAATAATTATGATATTTCAGACTGTTGTCCTCATCTTTATTGTGTATGAACACACCTAAAACAGTGCCCGAGTTTACAGTGGCCTGAACAATAAAGATGAGGGCAACAATCCAAAATATCATAATTATTCAAAAAGGTTATTGTTTTGAAATTTTGATCCTCTGTAAGGGTGACTTGGGTAGAAGAAATATGATTGAAAATTTGTCAAGATTAATAATGGTTATAATCTTCATACAATGACTGCTATTTACACAGTAGCATTGCAACCAACAAAGCCTTCATCAGATGATGACTCTGGGTCCAGGCATGGTTTCGGGGCCGAAGCATCATTACCACTAACCCAGAGCACCCCAGCAGTATCTCACGATACCACCAGACTTTGTTGGTTTGATGTCACAATGTAGGATTGCCATATCCACGCTGATGTGGTTAGAGCTTTCTCCTGGATCTTTTTTTATCTATTTCCTCTTGTCTAGTGGAGAAAGTCCAAGTTTATTGGCATCATTACCAGTAACCCAGAGCGCCCCAGCAGTATCTCACGATACCACCAGACTTTGTCGGTTTGATGTTACAATGTAGGATTGCCATATCCACGCTGATGCGGTTAGAGCTTTCTCCTGGATCTTTGGTGGAGAAAGTCCAAGTTTATTTATCTATTTAATGTTCAGATACATCATGACTTGGCTTTGTAAATAAAGATTAAGGGGTTGGTCCATATTGACTGCAATGTTGAGATTACATTTGTATTAATAACAGTGGGACTATAGGGTTTAAGTAAATTATGGGGTATAAGTAATTTTGGATGTTTTAATGTAGCTTGGATATTCTTGGATGCGTGTTCAACAGGCTTTCTTTTAACCCCTTCTCTTTTTGGTGGACGTGCTGAAAAGAAGGCATTCAAAGAACGAGAAAGGAAAGAGATAAAGGCAGAAGGTGGCTTTATAACTTAGGCTTTATTGACCTGTTCATAGTCGACCGTGGCAAGGGGATGTCCCCTGGCCAGGAAGCGACTACACTCAGTTGCGGCCTAAATTCAAATGGTTGAGGTATCCTTTTAGGGGTAGGGAGTCAGTCCTTTTTGTCGGACATGCACAGAGGGTTCTTCCGGTCAAGGCCCCATGAGAGTTTGTTGTTTTTTAAAATTTTATTCTAATTTTATTTTCATCCCCTCAGGACTATTTATCAAGCTGTCTAATGTTGAGATTACCTTAGTATTAATGGGACTATATCTATCTATCTATCTATCTATCTACCTAGCAGTCTAGCTGTCTATCTATCTAATGTTGATATTACATTAGTATTAATAACTGTGGGACTATCCATCTAAAAAGAAGTAACTGAATAAGTCAGAATTATGAATGAATATAAAAACGCTCAATACATTTGTAGAGCTGGTTTAGAAAACTGATAAAAGCAGAATATATCTATCTTGGTTTCACCACGAGGATCTTCAGCATGATTCAGATTGAAATTGAAAACATTTGAGAAGGAACACAGCATATATATATATATATATATATATGTGTGTGTGTGTGTGTGTGTGTGTGTGTGTGTGTGTGTGTGTTTATGAATAGGGGATGACTTTACAGAGAAGACAAAAAAACGAGCGAGTTACAATTTTGACTGTTGATAAAAATAATTAACCAAATAATTCATAGTTATGAATGAATATAACTGGGCTCAATACATTTGTAGAGATGGTTTATAGTCAGAGTAAGTCTAACCAGGGTTCACCATGAGGATCGTCAGGACTTTTCTGCATGGAATTAATTAAATCAATTACAACAAATGGATGTAAATAAAATACACTATAGTTGTTCTGCAGCGAATGGAGAGGAATGCTGTGTTTGTTTCGATTTTTGATTGTTGCTTTAACTGTTGGGATGCCATTTGAATTTGTGTCAACATCTGTTCAAAATGTTATCTTTGGTTTAATAATTCTTAGCTAATTTTTCTTCTAAACATAAAAGATAGAATTTATTACCCGGACTATAGTTGTGTGATCTTTTAACAATTCCCCACTTTATAATAGAATCTATGCCGTATCTATTTTTAATGATCCAGATACATTTAGAATGTGCTGTGCTATGCATGTATTCTATATTTGGGAAGCTAGTTGTTATATATATATATATATATATATATATATATATATATCATTATATTAAAACTGAATGAATCAATGAATTGTTTGCTAAAGGCTTTTTTACTATTTAGTTTAAGGACACAAAATTTATATCAAAATATTCCTTAGTTCAAGGATTGAGTTATGTTTGAAAAAAAATCTTTTTAATTGGTTCTAATTAGTTGTAATTTGTAATTAATTCAAAAACTAACACGTCTCTTACCCCACATTCTACCTGTCACTTTCCCCCTCTTTATATATACCTCTTCATTTTGTGAAATATACTTATATATTAAGTTTCAAAAGCAGCTAGCCCGTATAGCTTAAATTATATCAAATGTTCCCTTTCTTAGAAATCTTAAAAAATGATTTTATGTTTTAAAAAAATTCTTTGACTGTATTTATTTAAAAAAAAAATTAATTCACTTTGCAAACTCACTTTTCCCTAATCCCAATTATCTAGCCAGAACTCAAATGGGTGACCTAACAGGTTACGTTTTGTCTAGTATATATATATATATATATATATATATATGAGTCATCATTCTAACTCTTTATGTGGCTTATGACCAGTCAATTTTTTTCATTGATAAAATAGTGAAAATGTTACCAAGACGATTGAGTATCAGAGTTACTCACTCATAAAATCTCAACTTACCTGCCCAAGTGGAATTTATGTTAATTTTGACAGATGGTAACTGATCGTATGTTAATAGAGTGACATGTTGTTACATAGTGGCCCCAATTAAAGAGTATTTAATGTTACGGCACCAGTTTAGAAGGTATGTTTCATAGTCATTCTTGTTTTACTATATGTACTTTTCTATTCTGATATCTTCTATGGATTCAGATCCATAGAAGATATCAGAATAGAAAAGGATATATAGTCTAATCTATCTAATACAAATAATTTCTACACATGATTCTATGGTTTCAAGTCTTCCTATCAAATAGAAATAATTTCTACACAGTTCTATGGTTTCAAGTATTCCTATCTAATACAAATAATTTCTACACATGGTTATATGGTTTCAAGTATTCCTATCTAATACAAATAATTTCTACACATGGTTATATGGTTTCAAGTATTCCTATCTAATACAAATAATTTCTACACATGGTTATATGGTTTCAAGTATTCCTATCCAAATAATTTCTACACATGGTTATATGGTTTCAAGTATTCCTATCTAATACAAATAATTTCTACACATGGTTATATGGTTTCAAGTATTCCTATCTAATACAAATAATTTCTACACATGGTTATATGGTTTCAAGTATTCCTATCTAATACAAATAATTTCTACACATGGTTATATGGTTTCAAGTATTCCTATCTAATACAAATAATTTCTACACATGGTTATATGGTTTCAAGTATTCCTATCTAATACAAATAATTTCTACACATGGTTATATGGTTTCAAGTATTCCTATCTAATACAAATAATTTCTACACATGGTTATATGGTTTCAAGTATTCCTATCTAATACAAATAATTTCTACACATGGTTATATGGTTTCAAGTATTCCTATCTAATACAAATAATTTCTACACATGGTTATATGGTTTCAAGTATTCCTATCTAATACAAATAATTTCTACACAGGTTATATGGTTTCAAGTATTCCTATCTAATACAAATAATTTCTACACATGGTTATATGGTTTCAAGTATTCCTATCTAATACAAATAATTTCTACACAGTTATATGGTTTCAAGTCTTCCTATCAAATAAAATAATTTCTACACAATTCTATGGTTTCAAGTATTCCTATCTAATACTATGTACTTTTCAAACAATTTTATTTTATTTAATAATCATTTGTTTGCACACAGTTCTAAGGTTTCATGTATTCTTATCCAATACTAATAATTTTCAAGCACATCAGTTTCACCCATAAATGCGTCCCTAACAAGTACTATCACTTTTTGCCCTGGCAGAAGAATACACCGAATGCACCTCTGTAGAAGGATAAAATCCCTGCAATGGAGCCACCTGTTGGCCTTGGGTAGTGATCAGTGATGCTTAAGGATTGAATCCTAGTAGCTGAGCAGTCCATGACATGCAACACTCCACTTTGGCTCTTACTTAGGCTAGACAGGTGGTTGAAGAGGCCCCCTTGATCAATCGGCTGGTCCTGTCAAGCCCTAGGACCTATATGATTGTCCCAACCCTATTGCCCTTATAGCAAACTTCCAAACCTTTTATTATATATGTGCTAGAAGGCAATGGCTGAAGGTATTTAGTGTCCTGGGTATGACATTAAACTGCATCAAGTAGTAAATTTCTAATTCTGGATTTCTGGGGAGAGTTGAGTACCCTTTAATTGCTATTACTCCCAGGTCCACTCTAAACCGGGGTGGTAGTATCTGTTAGGGTCCCATCTATGAGCTAAATAGATTAAAATGAATTATAAAAAATGTGTTTAAAAGAAAGAGTTTGAAAGAAAAATTGAATACCCAACAAAAATGTACAAAACAAAACCATCTTCTGCATAAAATAACCCATTAAGTTGGCATGCTGTAAAATCCAACCAACCAACCAACCAACCAACCAACTATCATTTTTGAGTCCGAGCAGATCTGGGTAATGGTAACAAAGGGGGCCCTCACTTCCAAGATCTCCAGAAAATAAGAATTTTATTTCTCAAACAAACAAACAAAAATGTGTCAATAAAAATGAAATGTATTTTTATTCATTCAATTGTTTAAGAAAATCTCATAAGAAAAACTATACAAGCAAATTTGTTAAGGGAGATAATGCGCATGCACAATTTTATGCTAGGAATTTGGCCAACTAAAGTTCATAATTACCCCTCGGTGTCTGTACATCTGGTTGGCTAAGGCCATAAATGCTTGCTGTTTTTGAGCACCAGTTCAGTTGTGCTTAGTTGTTGTTGTTCAAACCAACAGTATACTAACCCACTTCAACAATACCAAACAAAGAAAAGATTAGCCTTTTTTTTAAAAAAGTTATTGTATATTTTTGGAAGGGTTAAAGAAACTGTGATGATGTGCCAAGTGTGTTAAACAACAGGATGAATATGGAATAACATGAAAATGTAATACCTTTAGGTCATCCCTTTCCTGGTTAGGCCAAGAAGTTTTCAGCACTCCTTATATCATTGATTTTATAGGAAGCGCGTGGTGTAATGTTTAAAGTCATGGGAAATGGACTCGTTACCCCGAGTTCAAATCCTGGACGTGGTAATTGCATATCACTTAGCGCTACTACCCTTGGGAAAGGTATGAATCCTACTCTCCCTCCAGCTATGGATGAATAGTAGGGCAGACTGGGCTCTTTAACCTTGGTTTGGCAACCGGTCTAGGAGAAGGAAAACTCTGAATTCAAACCTGTTGAACTCCGCTTAAGAAACTGACCTTGTGTCACATCCTGCTCGTGCGGAGGGGTTGGTAAATATATATATCATTAATTTAATGGCATATCAACTCATCTCATCATCAGCATCATCAGCATCACACTGACTGCACAGTTTTCCTTCTCTTTGGTTGGTTGTCATACCAACGTTAAACAGTTAAATCTACCCTACTATTTACCCTTAGCTGATGGAAGAATAATTGGATTCGTATCTTTTCCAAGTGTATTAGCACAATGGGAACTGCAAAAAAGTCTCAACCCGGATTTGAACTCAGTTATGCTATATCCATTTACCATGAAAATAAAAATTACACCGGAAACACCTAGTACTCAGGTATATATATACTCCAGTAGGTATATGATATGCACTAGGGTATATAATATGTACTTCTGTAGGTATATAATATGTACTCAATCCTATAATATCTACTACTGGAGGTATATATGTACTCAATCCTATAATATCTACTACTGGAGGTATATATGTACTCAATCCTATAATATCTACTACTGGCGGTATATATGTACTCAAGTATATAATATCTACTCTATTTGTACTCCTGCAGAAATATATATAATATATATATAATATCTACTTCTATTTGTACTCCTGCAGAAATATATATAATATATATATTAATATCTACTTCTATTTGTACTCCTGCAGAAATATATATAATATATATAATATCTACTTCTATTTGTACTCCTGCAGATATATAATAGAGGTATATAATGTAATGGGCATGGGCGTTCCCCCAACGTAAGCGGCAAAGAATCGCTTGTGCTGTGCACGAGAGACCCAGATGGGACAAGGCGGAATTTGCATAAAGGGTAGCCAAGCAATAATAAAAACGGACGGTCGCTGACACTGGGAGTCAGCAACAAAGCAAGTGTCTGCGAGAGAGGTGAAATTTGTCGACTACTGTGTTTTGGGTGAACAAGAATGAAGTGAGAGGAACTCGGTCAGTTGGGAGAGCAGTTTGCTGAACGAAAGTGTTTACTGTTGTTAATTGAACAGACTCCAGTTGGAAAACCTTTTTACATACAATATTTACTCTTGTAGGTATAAGTTAAAAGAAAGGAAATGAATCTGACGGTATGAGTATAGATAAAAGGATATGAAAACAACACAGTATGCTGTTAAAGTAAAAGGTATATATTATGTACTCAGGTATATGTGTAATCAGTTATATAATATGTACTCTTGTAGGTATATTTCAAATTTCACTATCTATTCACCTCAGAAACTCATTCTATTCAAATAAAGTCCTTTTATTATTGTAATCTGAATCCTTCTGCTCAATTATAATGAACTAACCATCAGTTTTTGTATTTTGCTTATGGTAGGATTGCATTGGTGGGAGACCCCCTGTGAGTAGGCAAAGAATTAATATTGGGTATGAGTACTGTTGATATACCCCTTATTTTTGTACCTGCACAAATATATATAGGGCAGACTGATCTCTTTAACCTTGGTTAGGCAACCGGTCTAGGAGAAGGACAACACTGAATTCAAACCTGTTAAACTCTGAGAAATTGACTTTGTGTCACTTCCTGCTTGAATGGAGAGGTATGCATCCAACTATTTTCCCTCCAGCTATGGGCAAATAGTAGGGCAGACTGGGCTCTTTAACCTTGGTTAGACAGCCAGTCTAAAAGGAAAACTCTGAGTTCAAATAGATCACCAAAGTTAATCAGCAATGAGCCTGTTCAATATTTAGATGGGTGACCATATAAGCAACAGGAGGTACTGTAAGTAATCTGAATATCGAAATGACTTAATTCAGCATTAAATAACCCAAAAAGGGTTGATATGCCATAAACCAACCAACTAACCAACAACTGAATTCAAACCTGTTATACTCTGATAAATTGACTTTGTGTCACTTCCTGCTTGAGTGGAGGGGGGGGATATTATGTATGATATCAAGTAGTAGAAGCGTGCTGGGCCCATAACCTGTTGAATTTCTGACCGCCATTCTTGGCCAGTTGTAAGAACTTAAAGTAAGTAAGTTCTTAAATCTAGAATCCTTTGGTGAGTGAATAAGTCCCGCAATACAGAATCCTTTGGTAAGTCCTATGGGGTCCAGTGAGATAATCACATGAGGTACTCCACGAGTGTCCAAAGTGCAATGCCTAGGTGTTCTCAGACCTTTAATATATATAATAATATCAGCAGTAGAGCGCTGTCAGTGACTGGTTAATGAGTCAGTCATGTGACACTCGGCGAGTCTATAAATAGAAGTGACCGTCCGGCACACGCCTTATATCCCAAAAAATTGGGAAAAAATATAGGAAGCGCGTGGTGTAATAGTTAAAGTCATGGGAAATGGACTCGTCGCCCTGAGTTCAAATCCTGGACGTGGTAATTGCATTTCATTTAGCGCTAATATCCTTGGGAAAGGTATGAATCCTACTCTCCCTCCAGCTATGGATAAATAGCAGGGCAGACTGAGTTCTTTAACCATGGCTAGGTAACCAGTCTAGGAGAAGGAAAACTCTGAATTCAAACCTGTTGAACTCCGCTTAAGAAATTGACCTTGTGTCACATCCTGCTCGTGCGGAGGGGTTGGTAAATACATATTTCATTATTTAAGGCATATTTTGTTGAACAAGGCAGCCATTTTTTGTCTGCCAATCTTGTTCCATGTCCTTTCAAGATGCCGGATTGATGTGATTATATCTGGCGAAAATTGGCTGATGTATTTGCCATAACTTATTTTCCGAGTACTTTCCGCCCTATCGTGGGCCATCTTCAGGGGTAGTTCATAAACAATATAACAATGGGTTGTTCCATTCAATTATTCTATTTATATAGGGGTTGTGTTTATTTTATTTTATTCTAATTATTGTTGTTGTTGTTATTTTCGCTAGATATAATCACATCAATCCGGCGACTTGAAAGGACATGGAACAAGATTTGCAGACAAAAAATGGCTGGACTCTTTAACCATGGCTAGGTAACCAGTCTAGGAGAAGGAAAACTCTGAATTCAAACCTGTTGAACTCCGCTTAAGAAATTGACCTTGTGTCGTATCCTGCTCGTGCGGAGGAGTTGGTAAATATATATATCCCAAAAAATTCCAACACTCTTCCATTCAGAAAAACTGTGGGCTGCATATGGTGCCCTGTCTGCAGTTTGCCGACAACTGCTGTATATCCTCCTTGGGTATTAAACACAGGCCAGTACTTTTGCATGCATCAAATAGTACAAATGCTGAATACTGCCACACCAAAGACCTTTAAGATTTTATCGTAATATCTGCTACATCCTGGTACGCTCGTACTATACTCAGGTCAAGATTAGCATCGTCCTCGAGGCTGCTGCAATTTCATCTTTCTGTAAGTACATCTAATGAGATCTCCCAAGGCAGGGTCGCACAGATACTACATCCTGATCTTAGCAGAGGTTATGGATAATGGACAAAGAAACATATTGTTCATTACACAGATATATATATATATATATATATATATATATATATAGGAATCAAGGACATATTACGCAACTTCCTCTTTCTGTAAGTACATCTAATGAGATCTCCCAAGGCAGGGTCACACAGATACTACATCCTGATCCTTGTAGAGGTTATGGACAATGGACAAAGAAACAAATGCCAAAAAGTCATATTGTTCATTACACAGATATATATATATATATATATATATATATATATGGGAATTGAGGACATATTATGCAATACTTATAAAAAGCAAGTGAAAAGTCTGAAGCATTTTGCTTATTCCTCTAACTCCTCCCCTCTTAAGTAAATTGTTATGTAAAGAAATGCCGCACCCATTTACACACTGTGTAGATTGTTTACATGGAATTTAGCAAAATGATTGATGTACTTCAGCTCCGCCCACTTCGTGATTACACAGTCAGATTGAAACAGATCTTGTTTGTTTAGCCATTACTACTAATAAACGTTTCTCTTGTAGCTGCGTCTTTAGGGTGGTGTTGATTTTGGTTGGTTGGTTGGTTGGTTGGTGTTTAATGGCATATCAAACTCCTGTGGGTCATTTAATCCAAAATCTTGTTTTTTTTTTTGCACAAATGCCTTTGGGAAAGGTATAACTTCATCTGTCCTCCCACAGCTATGGGGAGTGTGGAGTACAACTTCATTGCCATTACTCCTTGTAGCTGTGTCTTTAGGGTGTTGTTGATTTTACAAGCTGGTTGGGTGGTTAGTTGATTTTTAATGGCATATCAAATCCCTGTGGGTCATTTAATGCAGAATCTTGTTTTTTTGCAATAATGCCTTTGGGAAAGGTGTGGGTTCATTTGCCCCCCCCCCCAGTTATGGGGAGTGTGGAGTACCCCTTCATCACCATTACTCCTTGTAGCTGCATCTTTTGGGTGTTGTTGATTTTACAAGCTGGTTGAATGGTTGGTTGATTTTTAATGGCATAATAAACCTCTGTGGGTCATTTAATGCAAAATCTTGTTTTTTTTCTTTTCACTAAGGCCTTTGGGAAAAATATGAATACATCTGTCCTCCCCCCAGCTATATAGAGTTTGGAGTACCACTTCACAGGTCCACTCTGACCCTGAGTGGTAGTACCTGTTATGGTCACATCTATCGGTAAAATAGATAAAAAAATGATTTCTTTAAAATTGGAAAGGTATGAATACATCTGTCCTCCCCTCAGCTATGGGAAGTGTAGAGTACCCTTCATTGCCTTGTAGCTGTGTCTTTAGGATGTTATTGATTTTACAAGCTTGTTGGTTGGTTAGTTGTGGTTTAACAGCATATCAAACCCCTGTGGGTCATTTAATGCAAAATCTTGTTTTTTTTGGCACAAATGCCTTTGGGAAAGGTATAACTTCATCTGTCCTCCCACTAGCTATGGCGAGCGTAGAGTACACCTTCATCAGCATTACAACCACATCCACTCTGACCCTGAATGGTAGTACCTGTTAGGGTCCCATCTATGGGTTAAAAAGATCAAGAAATAATTTTTGTAAAAATGTTTTTAAAAAAATTGAATACCTAACAAGAATGAATTAAAAAAATGTCATCGGCATAAAATAGCCCAATGGTATGACATGCCGTAAAATCCAACTAACCAACCTGTCAACTGGGGCTGTAAAATATGTCAACTTCACCTCTGCAGAGGGATGAGACCACACTCCAAATGACGCCACGTTGGCCATTATGCCTGAGTATAGGATTGCGGTGGCTGAATTGTCTGTGACCTGGGTGCTGTGGTCCTAGCATATTTAAGCCCTACCTACAGGGCTAATCACATCTAAGATAATCCTGTCTAATCTTTCATGTTTTAATAAGTTGATATAAAAACTAGCAAGACCTGTGGATATACCACAGTATGATAATTTAATTATTACAATGTTTGATATGTTTACTTAAAAACTATGGCTAAATAGTTCAATGAGTAAAATGAATAATAATATTGATTTAACTCTCACTCTTTTTTTTCTTTCTTTTTTTTTCCTCTTACTATCTTTCCCCTATTCTCTTTATTTATTTCTCTCTTTCTTTCTGATTATTTCTAATTCTGTTGAGCTTCTTTATTTTTGTTTTTTTGAGAACATTTAAAATATTTGTCCTTTTTAATTGTTTTTGTAATTCTTCCAAAAAAAAACTACACACAAAAACCAATTTAAACCAATTTAAAACTACACAGTTTAAAAGGTCTTTGTGTATCTTGAATGATTCATTTAATTTCTAGTTGGCTCTAGTGATGGTTTTGTCAATAGACAGTCTAATGGCAGTCACTGTAATGGTTGACGATTCTCGTATATGTAGTCTGTTGCCAACTAACTTTCTAACTCTTTTGCTAAAGAGTTCCTTCAACTGAGAACTCATAATCTACATTGCAGCTCTTTCTTTTTTTTTTCTTAAGTTGGGATGTATCAAGTACCTCTAGCAATTTTACGAAGATGCTCCTCTTTTGGTCAAGGGATCTGCCAAATGTAGTTTCCCATCTACCCAAAATACCAATGTCCTCAGACACCATTTCCCTCAATCTTGCTATGTCCACTCTCAATCTTCTATCTCTAACAATATTTGTAGTGCCTAAAGTACTAGTTAGTGATACATTGTCTGTATAGCATCGTTTCTGGTGGTAGTACAGCCATACCAAAAGTTTCTTGCACCAAAAAAGAAATGAAGAATCCTGCATCTGCTGCCTCACTTAATGCCAAAGTTTCAGATACTAATGGACTTTTTGTAACTCTGTTCAACTTTTTAGATTGCCAGCTGATAGGTGCCACCTTCTTGTTCTCACCTTGAATAAACAACAGTTTTCACAATGGCAAAGGCAGAGAAATTATATCAAAAATTCCGTAGAGTGATTATTGATAATAATTAAATATGTATAATTAGGCAGCATTTCTTCTTTAAGGCATATTTTGTTGAACACCGCAGCCATTTTTTGTCTGAAAATCTTGTTCCATGTCCTTCAAGTCGCCGGATTGATGTGATTATATCTGGCGAAAATGACAACAACAACAATAATCAGAATAAAATGAAATAAACACAACCCCTATATAAATAGAATAATTGAACGGAACAACCCATTGTTATATTGTTTATGAACTACTCCTGAAGGTGGTCGACGATAGGGCAGAAAGTACTCGGAAAATAATTATAGCAAATACATCAGCCAATTTTCGCCAGATATAATCACATCAATCCAGCAACTTGAAAGGACATGGAACAAGATTTGCAGACAAAAAATGGCTGCCTTGTTCAACAAAATATGCCTTAAATAATGAAATATAATACTGTAAGATCTCCAATTAAATCAAAATTCCATCAGTACAATTGGAGCTATCATTAAAAAGAAACTGAAAGCAAGCAACATAGCCTAACTGAGGATCTGCCTTGAATCGGATGTCATTATCACAGCTTGTCATTTAATGCTGAATGAAATCATTCTTTTATAAACAAAAACTCAGGTTGTTTATAGTACTGGATGTTGCTATAGTGGTCACCCAATTAAGTATTGAACAGACTCATCGCTGCTTAACTTTGGTGATCGATCGGGAACCGGCACTTTCAACATGACTTGAGTGAAATATGGAAGTTTTAAAAGGTTGTTAGTTGGTTGGCTGGTTGGTTGGTTGGTTGTTTTATGGCATATCAACCCTTTCAGGATAATTTAATGCAGAATCAAGTAATTTTGAAAAAGGACTCCGGTTGCTTACAGTACTGGCTTTTACTTAAGTGATCATCCAATTAGGGAATGAACAGGCGGATCGCTGCTTAACTTTGGTGATATAGCAGGAACAGGTGATTTCAGCATGACTTAACTGGAATTTGTTAAACAGTATAATCCCTTATGAATCTAATGTGGGCATGAAATGGGGGATAAGTTTACAACTTGGTTATAATGCCAAAATAATCCCTCACTTTACATCCAGAAACATAATGAATAAACAACACAACACGTAATCCAGTTGTACATGAGCTGATGGAATAACCAATTCTACCTTTTTATCACCACAAGTAAAACATGGCTGAAGCGATACTTCCATTTCCTAGAACAATGGCTGAAACGGTGCTTCCGTCTCTTATTAAAACCAATATACAACACACTCTCCCCCCTCATTCTCTCTCTCTCTCTCTCTCTCATTCTCTTTTTCTCGTTTCTCTCTCTCTCTCTCTCTCATACTTATCTCCCTTTCTCTTCTCTATTTCACTTCTCTATCCTTATTTTCCCGTAGTCCTTTTTTCTTTTTTTACTTCTCTCTCTCGCTCTGTCTCTGTCTCTCTTTGTCACTATGTCTGTCTGTCTGTCTGTCTCTCTGTCACAGTTTGCTTGATGGAATAACCACTTCTGCCTTTTTATCACCACAAGTAAAACATGGTCAAAACGATACTTCCATCGATACTTTGAAATGGTGCTTCTGTTTCTTATTAAAACCAATATGCCACAGTCATCTTGTAGGGAGATAAACAATTGTCTCCCCAGGGATTATATATATTTACCAACCCATCTGCACGAGCAGGATATGACACAAGGTCAATTTCTAAAGTAGAGTTTAACAGGTTTGAATTCAAAGTTTTCCTTCTCCTATCCAAAGTTAAAGAGCCCAGTCTGCCCTATTATTTATCCATAGCTGGAGGGAGAGTAGTTGGATGCATACCTTTCCCAAGGGTATTAGCTCTATGGGAAATGCAAACAGCCTTGTCCAGGATTTGAACTCGGTTTGATGAGTCCATTTCCTACGATGATAACCATTACACCAGACGCCTCCATTGGGATTATAGGCGTGGCTTCCCATGTCACAGGACCAATGAACACATGACAGTTCAACCCCTTAAATTTAAGAATATGAATCTTCCAATTGATTTGGTGAAATTAATTCTAATACATGATTAAGTGAACATAACACCATTTAAGCAACAAAATTCACAATACTGATTGACATCTGTAGATTTGTGCGTATATGCGCAAAATATACACACACATTATATATAATATATATATATATATATATGAGAGAGAGAGAGAGAGAGAGAGAGAGAGAGAGAGCGACAAGAGAGAGAGAGAGAGAGAGTGTGTGTGTGTGCACAAGAGAGGGAGAGAGAGAGAGAGAGAGAGAGAGAGAGAGAGAGAGAGAAAGTGTAATCTAGAGTATGGTACACAGGCTGGGAAATTAAGTTTGCGGGTTTAAGCAACAAAATTTACAGTATTGATAGACATCTGTGTATTTCTCTGTGTCATGTGCATGCAAATAGAGAAACACTTTGAACATAGAATATGGTGATTTCCAGTTCAAACCCCAGAAACCTGCAACCTAATATTAAAGATCTCTGCAGTGACATTAAAACTTATCCTTCCCATTAAAACATAATTCAAGAATTAAAGGTAGGAACCACAAGGTTTTGGGTTCAATACCGGCCCTCTCCAACTCAGTGTATGAGTAGCACAGGGATTTATGTGATAAAGTGAGGAGCTGAAAATAGTTGTGGCACCCTGCCTCAGTCGTCAAAACAATCTAGTTGGTCTAGTGCTAGTGAAAAGGGGATAGACTCCCTCGCTGTCTGACTGATACCAACTTTTGGCCACCCCGACAACTTTACTTACTTACTTTATGTTTATGATTTACTGATTCTTTTCTTGTGTTGGTGTTTTTGATATATAAGGCATGTGGTAAATGGTCACTTCTACTTATAGACTCGCTGATAACTATGTGACCAACCTATTGACCAACCACTGGCAGTATTCTGCTGCTGATATTATTATTTATACTGGCTGTTCTGGTCATACCTAATCATAACTACTTGGATCTTCATGGACGACGGAACGTAGGATTATATAACCCAGGATTTATTCACTTACCAAAGGATTCTATAACTCAGGACTTACTTACTTATTTACTTTGAGTTCTTTACAACTGGCCAAGGATGGCGGCCAGATACTTAACAATTATCATGTCATACCAGCAGCACAAATATCCATGACAATCTCTCGCCAACCGTCCCTATCATTCATTGCTCTTACAAGGTCTTCTGCACAGGTTCCAGTATCATTGCAGAGCTAGTCTATGTAGGTCTTTGTTGGGTGGCACACACTGGTATGCACATGTGCTGATTTCCATAGAAAAACATTACTTATGAGTTTGTCTTCGCTTCTACAGCAGTGTCCAGCATGTCTTATTCGCCTCACTCAGATGGTCTGTGTCTTTAGGATGTTATTGATTTTACAAGCTTGTTGGTTGGTTAGTTGTGGTTTAACAGCATATCAAACTCCTGTGGGTCATTTAATGCAAAATCTTGTTTTTTTTTGGCACAAATGCCTTTGGGAAAGGTATAACTTCATCTGTCCTCCCACTAGCTATGGTGAGCGTAGAGTACACCTTCATCGGCATTACTCTCACATCCACTCTGACCCTGAATAGTAGTACTTGTTAGGGTCCCATCTATGGGTTAAAAAGATCAAGAAATAATTTTTTTTAAATGTTTAAAGTGGCCATTCAGCTGCTTTCTTGTAGGGTGTTGTTTCCATGATTTTTTTATGATTGCACACAGCATTCTTGCACAACTTCCACCTAGCTTATTTTTTTAGGTATTATGTTAGGCTCCAAGTGGTGCAGCCATACAGTAGCACTGATACAACTATGGCTTGGAAGAATTGTCACTTAAAAAAAGTAAAAAGTAAAGTCGTCAGGGTGGCCTAGAGTCGGTATCAGCCAGACAGCGAGGGAGTCTATCAAGGGATAGCACTAAACCAAGGAGATTGTTTTTTAGCATCTGAGATGGGGTGCCACACATACCATCAGCTCCTCAATTTTCCTGACAGATCCCTGTGCTACTCATACGTGGAGTTAGCGAGGGCTGGTATCGAACAAGGAACATTGAGGTCCCAGCTGAACACTCTACCGACTGAGCTAAACCGGCCCTTTGTCACTTAAACACTGGTAAATTAGACTTGATTTGTGAGTTGCCCATTGTCTGTCTATGAAGAAACACCGTTACTGTAATAAAACACTGTATCATTAAATACTTCCTTCTCTCTGAGACAATTTTTTCTTGTAATAAAAAAGGCCTATTGTTGGAAAAAGCTAGACAGTGAGTAAGTCTATCCCCTTTTTGCTAGTGCTAGACCAGTTTGTTTTTGCTGAGGTGGAGTGCAACACCTTGTTGGATTATTCTGTATATAAGGTGTGCTACAATACATCACTTAAATTTATAGACTAAGCAAGGTCACATGGTTTAAACTTCAGCCAATCAACAGCCCAAATGTGTGGCTGATTGACTACTTAATCACTGATACGGAGAGGTGTCCATTTGCAATTATTGACAAAGGACTTGCAATACTGAGGAGCACCAAGGAACAACCAAAGGATTCTTTACTAAGGATTTCCAATGGACAAGCGCTCTTGCTTGAAGCCTAAAGGATAGCCCATAAAATTGTAACATGCAATGGAATCTTTGACTGGAAGTCGGCATGTACTGGTTTTAATTACTCATCATCATCATCTTCAAGAGGTGGTGACAACACAGATTCTCTTGACTCTTTCTTGCCAGCCATCCCTACCAGTATTGTATACCCTTTTTACTTACTAACTTCTATTCTTCTTCTGACGTTTTTTCTATCTTACGTCTTCTTCTAACATCTCTTCTAGCGTCTGGACTTCTCTTGGTGGTCGGTCACACTTAATTCATTTCTTCTTCTAGATCAGTCTTGTTACCAAGACATTCATTAATCACAAAACCGTGTTATTTTCTTAAGCTTTTATTTACTTAACTAAACATTTCATGTAACTAAACATATAACTAACATAGCGCACGTATGCAGTGAGTTCCAGTTAAGGCAGTACATCTCTGCCCGACGTCCAAACTGAAACTGAGGACCCAACCAGGTCCCACGTGACTTCACATATTTCGCAGGCTTTCTGTAATATTCAATGGAAAGTCCTGCCCGTGATATGAAAAGGGCCATCCCTTTAGAAATACAGGGGATTGACAATAATCTTATGCAACCGCATAGATTATGTAACACCAGCTGTCATTCTTGATAAGTCCTCTAAATGGTTGGTTGGTTGGTTGGATTTTATGGCATGTCAACCTTTGTTAGTTTCTTTTATGCAAAAGACGTTTTGTTTTATTCCTTCTTGATGGTATTCAAATTCTTTTTATTTCAAACTCATTTTTTCTATTTAACCCACAGATTGGATCCTAACAGGTACTACTACTCCAGGTCAGAGTGGACCTGGGAGTAATGGCGATGAAGGGCTACTCTGCACTCCATCAAGCTCCAAAATTGGAAATTCACCATTAGATGCAGTTTATCATATTCAGGACAACCCTCTAGATGGCATATAATGTCTGCACAGAGCTGATATATGTAAGTTTTTCGGACCATATTACCGTTAGGCACCCCTTTTTGATCTCGATTAAGAAAGGACATGTTTTTCATTTACACCGTCAATATCCGGTTGTTTTAACAGACAATTTTTAGATTTAAAAAAATTATAAAACTAACCCCTAACTCTAACCTCTAACCCTAACTCCTAACAAACAACTGGATATTGAAAAACATGTCCTTTCTTAATCGAGATCAAAAAGGGGTGCCTAAAGGTTATATGGTCCAGTTTTTCAATCACCATTATCTGTCTTTTTAAAAATCTCCATACTATTGACAATAAAAAGCTGTATCATTAAATATATTCTCCTTTCTGAGACAATCTTTTCTTGTAATGTAGCCTGCTACTTAAAAATGTGACATTTTAATATCTTTGGAGATATTAGTTTGTGAATATGAAGAAAATACCTATCATACTAAAATATTCAAAACATTTAGTGCTGATTCTTTGCTGGCTTTAGGAGACCATAACAATAATTCTTTAAAGATATATTTGGCAATATAATTCCATGCTCTCTTTTCATATCAAAATGATATATTTTTTTGAAACTAACAATTCTATATTATAGAATTTCTGAAATCCTCAAATTTGACAAATTAAACATCATAAAACAGAAAAAACACCCACTGAATTGGAATTCTAAAATCCAAACAATCTAGTTCTTTAAAAACAAAACAAAAAAAATGTTCTACTCTGGACAATAAAAAGCTATATTATTAAATATTTTCTTTTCTCTATTACAATCTTTTCTTGTAACATAGCCTGCTGCATAAAAAGTGACATTTTAATTTAATATATACAAGGCTATACCAAGTAAAGGTCTGTCAGCCAAGAGTCTTTGACTGCAAGTGGGAATGTGGTGGCCTAAATCACTAAAATAAAAAGTGGCCTAATATCAGTAACAGCTAGACAGCGAGGGAGTCTATCCTCTTTTCTCTATTGCTATGGAGCATCTCTCAAATAATTCAAAAAAATTCTTTTTTTGAACACTTCAAAATACTCTGTATTTTGACCGCTTTAATTTCAAACATCAAACATTTTACTCTGACGAAGGCTGTTATTCTTTATATGCTTAAAGATTTTGTAGCTTTCTATTATTATTATTTTATTTATATTTAAAATAATAATGAATAGAATACATGTGTACATGAACAAACTCCTGGCCGAAACACATGTTAGTAAATCTATTTTATCCATTCAGCATTTTCTTTCCTTTGTTTATTTTTCCTTTCAGCATACATATGCTTTTGGACACTAGCATAAAGATATTTGTCAATTTCTACAAGCTTTTAATTTGACAAAATTAATTATTATAAAACAAAAAAACAACACCCACTGAACTATGGTAATAAACTCAACAAGCTGATTTGGTTGGTTTTTGGTTGGATTTTACGGCATGTCAACCCTCATTGGGGTATTTTATGCCAAAGACATTTTGTTTTATTCATTCTTGATGGGTATTCACATTTTTGAAAAATTCAATTCTTTTTTTAAACCCTTGTTGGTCAGAAAAATGGTTATTCCTGTATAGAGAGTGAGTGAGGGAGAGGCTCTGTGATTGGATATAACAATCACGTGATAGCCCAGAGTTTTAGGCGCAATATCCAAAAGCCCAGGCAGATAGATTCCACCAGCGGTACCATGAGGCAGCGATTTGAAGGCTCCAAGAAATCACCCTAAGATATCTTCTCCAATAAGTCCCTTAAACTCAACTTTATATACAGGAAGGACTTTATATTGTTGTTTGTTATTTCATGTGCTAGCTAAATTGGTTGAATTAAAGGAAGTATTAATTCCTTTCTTGTTGTTGTTAGTCTTAGAATTGAATGCTATACTAACACAATACCCTTTTTTAAACTCATTTTTTTTCTATTTAAACCATAGATAGGACCATAACAGGTACTACCACACTGGGTCAGGATCAATTTGGGAGAAATGGTAATCATGGGGTACTCCACACTTCCTAGACCTCCAGAACTGGAACTTCATCACTAGCTGCAGTTTAATGTCATACTCAGGACACTATGCATTTGTTAATCTGTGCAAGCCTTTTATTTGACAAAATAAACCATAAAATAAAAAAAGAAAAAAAAACAACAAACAAAGCACCCACTAAACTGTGGTAATGGACTCAACTAGGTGAGTTCAAATCCTGAACAGTTAAGTATTTTATGTTAAGTATAGCTTAACATTTGTACCAGTCATGGTTAACAAATGAGAACAATCTACTTCAATGGATCAAATAAAGGGTTCTCTTTGAAATCCTATGAAGGCTCGGGTTTAAAACATGAGTTTGACAAGAGGGTCCCTGAGTTCAACAAGAAACACCTGAAGAAGGCCCGAGGGCACATTGGCTGAAACGTGTGTATATAACAATATAAGATGACAACTACTGTCTGAAAAATCTAAATAATACAAATTATAAAGCCTCATCTCAAGAATAAGATGAAACACCTGATGAAAGCCAAAGGCACATTGGCTGAAACATTGCATAAATAACAATAACGATGAGGACAACAGTCTGAAAAATCTGAATGATACAAATTATCAAGAATCATCTAAAATAACAAGAAATCATCAGCTGAAACATTAATCTTAATGATACAAATTATCAAGAATCATCTAAAAATAACAAGAAATGCCTGGTGAAAGACATCAGCTGAAACATTGTGTATATAACAATAAAGATGAGGACAATAGTCTGAAAAATCTAAATAATACGACCAAGTTACCTTTAAGCACCCCAGGGGCGACCTGGATTCAGAAGGACATGTTTCACTTTGCACTGTCAACATCCGATTGTTTGTTAGGGTTAGGGTTAGGGTTAGGGTTAGGGTTAGGGTTAGCAATTAGTTTTATAATTTAAAAAAATGCGTCTAAAATTGTCTGGTAACAAACAAACAAACGGTGCAAAGCAAAACATATCCTTCTGAATCCAGGTCGCCCCTGGGGTGCTTAAAGGTAACTTGGTCCAATAATACAAATTATCAATCCTCATCTAAAAAATAACAAGAAACACCTGATGAAGGCCAGAAGGCACATTGGCCGAAACATCATGCATATAACAATAAAGACGAGGACGACAGTCAGAAAAATCTAAATAATACAACCTTCATCAGTGCATTAAAAAGCGCCCATAAAATAACTGACTAAACTGAAAAATGAAAAAGTCGAGAAACTTTCACACGGCAGAGGGTATGAGAAGTTAGGATAATATTTTTGGGACAAAAGCTTCAAACATTCCGCTATTCGAGAAAATTTCTTTTTTCTCGTCTTCCCAGTTTTATTAAGACATAGAATTTTGTACTGAATTTCAAAAGTTTTCCCCATAAATACAAAAGATGTTTTCATAACACTTGAAGCGTGTTTACTTTGTATATTTTAATAACAAGGGAAGCAGATTTTTCTTCTTAATCTCTGACCGAGGAAGCAGCAGCAGCAGTGGGGCTTCAACGAGGATAGTCAATGGGCACCTCACATGGTGTAATGGTTGATGAGCTATGCTAGAAGATCATTACTATTTCATTTGATTCTCACTGGGTGCTCTATACTTCTGGCCTTGTGCCACAACTGAGCATAGTAAATTATCTGGGCATATCTTATGGTGTGATGATTATGGTGTGAAACTAGGTTAGAAGATTATCACTGAGTGCTCTATACTTCTGGCCTTGTGCTACAACTTAGTAAATTATCTGGGTACAATGAACTAGTAATGGTTTGCTAACATATCTCGCTACCTATCATACCATTTGAGAGGCCCATTGTCTGTCCATGTTATTTCAATTTTTACTACACTACAGTACATAATTGATAGTAAAGTAAAAGTAAAGTCTTCAGGGTGGCCTAAAGTCGGTATCAGCCAATCAGCGAGGGAGTTATCCCTTTTCACTAGCACTCGACGAAAGAGATTATTTTAGTGTCTGAGGTGGAGTGCCACACCTACCATCAGCTCCTTACTTTACTGCACAGATACCTGTGCTACTCATATGCTGAGTTGGTGAGGACCAGTATCGAACTAGGAACCTTGTGGTTTCTAGCCGAACGCTCTACTGACTGAGCTACAACCCATCAATTATGTAACAATTACTAGAGTTTGTTTCTCACTGGGTGCTGTATATCATATGGTAGCATGGTCAAAATTTAAATTCTTGCACAGTTCTCAGTGGATGACCTTTCCCTCCCTTTGTGCTAATTTGCTGCATTTGCTTATTATGTGATTAACTGTTTCGTCTGTTTCCCTACATCCTACACTTGCTATTCTGTTGTGTCTTATCTATTCTCGCTTTGATATAATTAGTCCTTATGATATTATTTTGTGCTGCTATTATAAGAGATTCAGTTTCTCTCTGGAGGTTTCTCTTTTTTAGCCATGTCCAGGTCTTCACATGTGCAATCTCTCCAGTTTGCCACAACTTACCAAAATATTACAAAACTTTTGACTCACCCTTGTATATTCTCTTAACGCACTACCACTTTCAGCCAGATCTATCATTCATTTATTTGGCTTTCAAATTACACACGGAGGGAAGCAATGTACAATATGTCAGTGCACCTGCTACAACCATCCTACTAACAACAGCGAGTACCTTCTACAGCTTGATTGACTTTGGTCATATGATATATATATATTTACCAACCCCTCCACACAAGCAGGATGTGACACAAGGTCAGTTTTTTAAGCAGAGTTTAACAGGTTTGAATTCAGAGTTTTCCTTCTAGACTGGTTACCTATCCAAAATTAAAGAGCCTAGTCTAGCCTACTATTTACCTATAGCTGGATGGAGACTAATTGGAATCGTAACTTTCACAAGTGTATTAGCATTATGTGAAATGCAAACAGCTTTGTTCAGAATTTGAACTCGTCTCGCTGTGTCCATTTCCTACGACAGTAACCATTACACCGCATGCATCTATCGCATGGTATATGCGATAGAGTTTTTATATATATATATATATATATATATATATATATATATATATATATGGTAGAATTGGTATATATATATATATACATATATATATATATATGTCATATATGTACATATATATATATTTATATATATATATATTATATATATATATATATATATATATATATAATATATATATATATATATATATTATATATATTATACATATATATATATATATATGGTATATGTGCCACAAATTAGCATTTACCAAAAGTGGAGTTTAACAGCTTTGAATTCAGAGCTTTCCTTCTCCAAGACTGGTTACCTAGCTAAGATTAAAGAGCCCAGTCTGCTCTACAATTTACCCATAGCTGGAGGGAGAATAGTTGGAATTCTACTTTTTGCACTACTTTGGTTGTGTGATATATGATCCATAAACTAGCATGTACCAAAATGGTGACCTATCATTCATTTGTATGGCTTTTAAATTACACCCAGAGGGGAGCAATGCACAATATGTCAGGGCACCAACCAACCACCATCCTACCAGCCTTCCACAGCTCAAACTGTTTTGGACCAAAATATTGCAAAACTTTTGACTCACCCCTCGTATATATTCTTAAAACGTACAACCACTGCTCAGCTGACCTATCAACCTAAATTTATACAATGGCAAAGGCATAATTATTTTTGCCTCATCTTGATGATGGGTGTGGTGACTTCATCGACACACTCAAACACTTGTCAGGAATTGTTTATCTTTCGGGATTTTCATCCCACCCAAAATTGTACCATCTAACCCAGGAAAAGCCGACCACCAAGATATTCAGTTTCTGATGATGTAAACAAAATCAAATGAAATCCAAATTCTCTTTGATTTTACTAAATCTGTTTTCTTTTCAATTTCTTTTTGTTAGTTCTTTTTAGTACATTCAGTTTAGACTATTTTTGTATTATCTAAATTATCAGTGGCTTGTATTAAATACTTCAATAAAGAGAATTTCTATAGTAATGTATAAAAATATTTATAGAAATGTAATACTCATGTTCATCATCCAGATAAGAGTAAACTATAGTGATTTGCTTCACTTAAAGCGGCTACCTGGCGTTGCCCGGATAGAAAGGGGTGGCGGTGAAAGGTAGTCTCACAGATCCATTATTGTTGAATTGCAAGTTTGATCCTCGTAGAATGTCCCATTAAAATCCCTACATAAATAAAGACCTTGCATTGATCCAGACACTCTGAAAAAAAAAAAATTAATGTCTCCTATCTAAAATATTATATACAAAAAAATTCCATGCTGTTTAAATTTTATTTTCCAATTATCTTCATGAATATAAATCAAATCTTTAATATTAATGCTCAAAAAGCAAGCTCTAGTGATAGTGAATGTGTATATATATTCACTTTATCATTAATTGTTTTATTTTCATAGTTTCCTCCAGACATACATACATACACGCACACAAACTGTCCTTTATATATGTATAGATAGATGGTTATGTGCTCCAAAATGAAGTCTTCAGGTAGCTACAATTCGGCCAACAGCCATATTTCTTTAGTCTTTGCCCTCCCCAGCCATTAAGCTATGGCTGATGGCCAATTTTTCATTTTGGTATTTAACTGTTCACTAAAGACAAAAATGAAGCATATGACTGAAACATTAGATGGTGAATGTAAGTATTATATTTCTATTTAATTTCTGTATACATTACGGACAATCCTAGACTAGTCTACATTTCACATGGTGCTATTATGCTTGGGAAAGGTATGCATCCACCTCCTCTCCTTTCAGCTATCTAACACAGGGCACGAAGATGAGTCCAGCTAAGCAAGAAACGTCTTTCTTGCTTAACATTCTGGCTGGTACTGAGGATCTAACTAGCTCTCATGTGAGTTGCGGTTTTCCCGCCTCTGGGATCAAAAGTTCCCCAACGGTCTGTAACTTTCCAGTTTTGCTACACAGTGTTGTCAATAATCTATGCTACCATAGATTATGCAACACATGGCTGACTAAGTTATTAAAGGTAGAGAAAAAAACCAAGGGTCACATCTGGCGGTATTTCTGCCACTTTTTGGCAAATTGCATCCTTTAACTCTTTGCCTATTTTAAGCTACTCACAGCGGTTCTCCCACCACTGCAATCCTACCATAAGTTACTGGCAGTGGCTCTCACACATGTCACTTGTTTACACAGAAAAATCACTGGTAGGAGGCGTAATGGTGTAATGCTAGTCGTAAGAAATGGACTCATCAAGCTGAGTTCAAATCCTAGACGAGGCTACATTTCACATAGTGCTATTATGCTTGGGAAAGGTATGCATCCACCTCCTCTCCTTCCAGCTATGGGTAAATGGCAGGGCAGACTGGGCTCTTTAACTTTGGTTAGGCAACCATTCTAGGAGAAGGAAAACTTTAAATTCAAACCTGTTAAACTCCAACTAAAAAATTGACCTTGTGTCACATCCTCCTCGAGCGGAGGAGTTGGTAAATATGTACACTGAACAATTACTACGTGAACACCCCCTGCCATCTTTTGTTTTGTCTGTGAACCAACCCTGAGACTGGTACTTGATCCTTTTGCAAAGGGAACCAGTTGAATGGAAATACCATGAAATTTTGGCACAGCAGTAGAGGAAATTTGGTTGGAAATGAGTGAAGTCTTTCAGGGGGCTTTCTTTTAATTCAGTGGTTCTGAAATTTTCAACCTAATAGTTTTGATTTTCTATCAGGAACAGCATCATTCCAATATAACATAAAATGAGCACAAAAAGCTCTCTGTAGTGCTGTCTATGGTAGCATAGATTATTGACAACACTGTGTGTCAAAAATGGAAAGATACAAACCATTGGGGACCTTCTGACCCCACAGGTGGAAAACCCGCGAATCACATAAAGTCACGTGGGGGCTGATTAGCTCGGCAGCCCAGTCTCGACTTTTCCCTGCCACTAGACAACTGCGGGACTGCCAAGATAGTGAACTGGGGTCTATACAGCCTCTTTCCACTTAAAATATCTTACACACAAGTTTCACTTCATATATATATATATATATATATATATATATATATATACTTTGGTGCGGTACCAAGTTTCTTGTACAAGGTGATTCTAGGTGGGTCCTAATTCTCTACCAGTAGTTTGTTGTAGAGTTCAGGTTCCGTATGAGAGCTCAATGTTTAATTATTGTAAACAGAGCAAAGTTATTTGGGAATAAAAGCCTTAAATACCATGGGTATCGTGATTATGGACCATTTCCACTCGCGAGTATGCTCACGAGCTTCTTCAGACCACTGATATATTATATCAGTGGTCTGAAGAAGCTCGTGAGCATACTCGCGAGTGGAAATGGTCCATAATCACGATACCCATGGTATTTAAGGCCTTTTATTCCCAAATATATATATATAATATATATATATATATATATATATATATATATATATATTAATATATATATGTATATATATGCCAAGACAGAAATGAACAATGAGTGAAGCATTAAATTGCTTTAAAATCAACCCCTGGGTATTATATTCAGTGGGATGCTGTCCAATATTTTAGTGTCTTGGGTGTGACACTAAACTGCATCTGATCATATGGCTTCAGTTCTGAAGATCTGGGGGGAGAGTGGACTAACCCTTTATTTGTCATTACTACCAGGTCCACTGTGACCCGGAATGGTAGTATCTATTAGGTTCTTATCCATTGATCAAATAGAATTCTTTAAAAATTTTATAGGACCATGTGCACCCCCCCCCCCCCAAAAAAAAAAACAACAACCAAGATCCAAGGGAAGGAAAGACTTTTACACTAACAATTCTACTGTCTTAAATTAGGGAAAATATCTTTTATAAAAAAAAACACAAAATAAAAAAACAAATTCAATAAATAGATGCCATCAGTTCTCTCATGTAAGCTAAAATTGCTTACATGTAATAAATGGAACTTTGAACTATGGTGTTTGTAATGAATGGATATATATATATTGGTAATTACAACAAACACATAATAAGGTCACATATATTAAGACAGAAAAAAAAATAACTCATAAATTCAACAAGTAATATGTGTATTAAAACAAATAGATTACAGTAGTCAAAAATACTGATCCAAGTCCTGCAGAATATGCTTTTTTAAAAGTTCATGTAATTAGAAAAAGAAAGTGTTGAGTTAACTCCAATAGAGAAAAGAAAGGGTAATGCTCAATATATCAGCAGTGAAGTAACTTTTAGAGAGCAAAAGATATAGCTTGTAATACCTTCAGCGGTAGGCAAATATTTCGGAATCAAGTGACATGGACTAATTAGGCAAAAGTTTGTCTTCTGAACTGTTCTTTGAAAACCTTCGCTTTTTTATAGGACTCCCAAGGATCAAAATGGTCTTTTTTTAAAACTTCTTTTTTCGGCACGAACGCTTCTGATTGGTTGAAAATTATCATTTTTATTATTTCTATTTTTTTCTTTCTACCTGCGTTAATCCTATGCGCAGACTTCTTATTTTCGTCATTTTATTTCTGCTTTCAAAGTGTTAACTTCTGGCTCACCACAGAACCGAACCCTTTTAAATCCTCGGGGGTAGACTGTTCTCATTCCATTAAGCATGACCAGGTACAAGTGTTATACTGTGTTAATTATTCTATGTTACTATCGTCCTTTATTTTTAACGAAAAAGAAAAACACTAAAACAAAGGCAAAAATAAACAAACAAACAACACAGTGTAATTTGTCAAAAAAAAAAAAAAAAATAGGGAAGGAAAGACTTTTATACTGACAATGCTACAGTCTTCAATTAGGGAAAATATCTTTTAAGGAAATAAAAAAATCTAAAAAAAACAGTTGAAGCCACCAGTTCTCTCCTGTAAGCTAAAATTGCTTGCATGTAATAAAAAGCAGGAAGAGTGTGAACATACAGATTGTCAACATCTGTGACAAATGATTTTTTGCTGTCAACCAAAAAATAATAAGAAGAAAAAAACATAACAACAACAACAACAACAACAACAACAACAAAATGACAGTGTTGGAATATTGTCATCTTTTATTGTATGCCTATATTCAAATGACTAATGTATAGAGACACATATGTTAAAGTTTATGAATACATTCATATTAAATATACAGATTTACAGGCATATGTCAAATATACACATGTGTGGGCAAGGTGAAATATAAATCACTACACACACATACATACACACACACATACACACACACACACACACACACATATATATATACATATATATGTACATACACACTCATATATACTCATATATACACACACACACACGCACACACACACACATATATATATATATATATATATATATATATATATACACATACATATATATACATACACACCCACATATATATAGATACATATATATAAAAGTAAGTAAAGTTATCAGGGATTGCCTAAAGTCAGTATCAGCCAATCAGCGAGGGAGTCTATCCCCTTTTCACTAGTGCTAGATCAAGGAGATTGTTTTTGCATCTGAGATGGAGCGCCACACCAACAATCAGCTCCTTAGTTTACCGCACAGATCCCTGTGCTACTCATACGCTGAGTTGGCGAGGGCCGGTATCGAACTAGGAACCTTGTGGTTTCTAGCCGAATGCTCTACTGACTGAGCTAAACTGGCCCCAGACATATATTTATGCATACATAAATATATACACATGAGCAACAGGGCATATACATATAATATAAATCCCTGTATACATATATATATATATGCATGTATATATATACACACATACATATATACATATATGCATATATATGTACATATATATTTATAGACACATATACATATATATATATATATACATACATATATGTATAAATACATTGTACACATGAGCAACAGAGCATATGCATATATATACATACAAGCACACACACACACATATATATATATATATATATATATATATATATATATATATATACACATACATACACACACACATATATATAGATGTATGCATATATATATACATATATATATATACATCAGTACTAATGTAAATATATATATATGTCTGTTGTATGTCTGTACAAAGATGCTCTACATGATCCGATCTAACTATATTATCACTAGGCATACCACTATATGAATATGCATGTGATGTGGACTTCATATATGAGGACAAGAAGGCATGTAAAAGACTGTTCCCTATTACCACAAAAACACTGAATGACACAAGCTTATTCATGAATAAAACAAAGTTCAACCATGTATATCTCTTGAACATACACAACCTGGATGAAAACAAGACACCTCTTAGGGGAAATGAAGATGAGAGGAAGTGAAAATTTCTGGGATCAATACTCTTAAATAAAGGGTTAGGTTCAAAGTTCCGTGATGGCTCCCGATTACAACAAGAAAGTTCCCGAGTTCGAAAAGAAGGTTCCCGAGTCCAAGAAGGTTCCCGAGTCTGAGAAGGTTCCTGAGTCCGACAGAAATACCTGAAGAAGGCCGGAGGGCATATCGGCCGAAACGTTGTACAAATAACAATGAAGATGGGGACAATAGTCGAATAACACAGATAATACTAATCTTTTTTTTTTTTGTTTTTTGTTTTGTTTTGTTTTGTTTTGTTTTATGTGAAAGGATCTGTATTGTGTAATGTGTGAAAATAAACCATTGTTTTCTTCTTCTTCTTCTTCTTCTTCTTCTTCTTCAGTTCCTCTGACAGAGTGGCACGTTGTGTAATGGGCAACAATGCTTCCTCATATTTTTGAAAGATATGGATCTGTGGATCAAAGATTCCTCAAACATAGAGACTGTGCCTATATGGTGCACAGCCGAATCTCCAGCAAGGCTCTGTACAAGATGTGCAATACCATTCCGCCATCAACACAGGTGGTGCTACTATGGTGGTCCATATTTGGTAATATGCACAAGCAACATCTGCACAAAATTCAATGGAAATTACTGAAGTAGGGTTAAAAAACTAGAAATTTACCATAAATTTGAAGTGATGTATATTTTAATCACATACAATGATTGTGGTCAAAAATATATAAGCGAAACATCTTGATCAGTCAAAGATGGGCAACATTGTTACATAATCATTAGATACCTAATGATTATGACAATAGTGTAGAAATCATATTAGTGCAGCTGATGGCCTTGAGAGTGAGTGACAGCGTTTGACCTCACTCTGACCTTGCGTTCTGGGTATGATCGTGAGAAACGGAAGGCAATAGAAAGCCCCCTTCCGGTTTAAGGTGTAAGCAACTCAGTTAGTTGGAGTTAGGAGTTAGAAGCGAAGCTAGCAAGATGTGAGTCTCACTGCGCAGTTGTCTGGTCTGGGGTCTACGAATAAAGTAACATCATCGTAAATCGAAGTCTTGTAGTTATTACTAAAAGCTAACAATAGCACAGGGCTTCTGATAAGCAGTGATCCCCAATGAAACCAGACACGGAATCCTCAATAGAAGACCAGACGAGACCTTAGAAGATATACCAGATCCGGCCAGAAGAATAGACGACAAGAATAAGAAGTAAGAGAAGTATATAACGTATAGATATGTAGTGCCGGTAAAGAGGTATGCTCATTCCTTGTCAATCGAGAATAAATTCTGAAAAACATTTATGCCACAAACGGAATGAATATCTGTATCTACATATGCACCACACCCACGCATACAGGGTGTTTCTTAAAAGATACACCTCACACCGAGCGTAAGTTTTATTCCACCATATAAGGTATGACACCACCATACTCAGAGATAACTTTATTTAGCGGTTGAAATGATTGCATTATTCGCTAGACTCATTCTAGAATCCATTCCTTTGTGCTGTGTTAGTCATGTCGTTTTCTACGGATGAACGTGTGAGACTTATTTCCTCATATAGTGAAGTGATATATATATATATATATATATATATATATATATATGTGTGTCTGTGTGTCTGTGTGTGTGAGATGATAAAGAAAAGGCTTAGATATTGGTCATGTTGGTGGTTATAAATTTATTTCGACCAATATTTGGTACCGTCAAAGAAAAGACACTACGTAACAACATTGCTTTCCAGTGTTTCTGGAAGTTATGAATCTGAGGATCAAAGATTCCTCAAACAGAGAGACTGCGCCTAAAGGATGTAACATGTGTGTCTTTGATGATGTATAGTTGCTAGGTACCACCAATTTTCCCTGTGAAATTTACCCCACTATATTTAATACAATGAAACTTGCATAAAGGTTAATATTATCTTTAAAAATTTTTGTCCATTCGAAAGAAGAAACATTAACAAACTCCTGATGATTTAAAAAAATTTTTTCATCTCACGGAAATAATGAAAATTATGAACGGAAAACGATGTTTACATTTTTGCACCGTTAACTTAATTGAAATCTAACATAGCCAAAAACAAGTTAAGACTACCGACATTTTAAAAAATTCTGTGAAAAATCAATTAATGGTCCGATTTTCACGAAAATTTCCATAATTACTTACCTTTTGATGTAAATATGTCTGAAATAGTTTTTAAAAAAAATATATTAGGGGAAATAGTTTTTTTTACGATGTCTACCCCCCCCCTATTTTATTTCATGAAATATGAAAAAAATGAACCAACAATAAATGATTTTTACTTTTTCTATATAAAAGTCTGAATAATTATATCAGAAGATTTTTATAAATTTTGCGAAAGTTTTTTAGTAAAAGAACCATGAATACAGAATTCTGCAAAAAAAAATATCAATAAAGAAATTGAACGGACTGTTTTACTTATTTTTCAAGATAATGGTGAGTAATTTTTCCCCAATTGGATAATTTGATCTTTGAATTAACTGTTTTTCTTTGTACCAACTCTTTGTGTTTGTTTTTTTCTTTTTTGGGAGATTTTTTAAAAAAAATGTTCAAAAATATTTATATTTCTTCCTTCAATATAGCCTAAACTGATCACATGACATATTTTGGTGGTACCTGATAATTGCAACAGCTGGGTAGTTCCAAAGGCAATTATGGATAAGCTTGATGCCTGCCGCCACAAACATTTGAGAACTGGACACCAATGGCCAAACAGCTGAATTTCCAACAAAGCTCTGTACAAGATGTGCAATACCATTCTATTATCAAAAAGGGTGGTGCCACGATGGTTGCCCATATTTGGTAATGTGTTATGGATGCCCCAACAAACATTTGCACAAAAATCGCTACAATTCGCTGAAGTAGCGAAAAAAAAAAAATAGAAATAAATATACTATAAATTTGAGGCCGATCACATGCAATGATTATGGTAAAAAATATATAGGCGAAACATCTTGATCAATCAAAAAATGCATTTATGAACAAAAAAGAACTTTAAAATTGGAGATGACACATAACTCAGTTTTAATTTTAAAGATTCTATAATATACATGATAATTAGCATTATTATCTAACTGCCTTAAAATCAGCTATTATATATTCAACATTGAAAACATCGCAGACCAGTGTAATCAATCTATAGTAGTCTATTCCTTTCTTATGTGAATATTGACATTGGTTTCTGTAGATGAGATATTACTACCTAGGTATGTGAACTGGTTTACTAATTTCAAAGACTTACCATTTACTATGGAGATGACTACATCTTATATGAAAAGCATTAAGTTCATTTTATCTGAGTTCATACGGAGGCCAATACCTCTTGCCAATTTCCCTAGGCAATGCAGTAGTGATACTGTACCCAGTTCAAAATTGGCATTGTCCTTCAGTGTGTTGTAATTTTATTTTCTATCATTGAGCAGAAGCCTCACCACCGGATACAATTTAGTGTCTTACCCCACTGCAGGGGATATAGTCAGTGTATTCTAATCCCTGTTGACAGGGTGCGATTTATAATTAAGTTAATAAAGATACCCCAGGCAAAAATCATGAAATTAGCACACAAAAATGATATTCACATAGGTTGGTTGGTTGGTTGTTTTTTATGCCATGTCAACCCTTTTTGGGTCATTTTATGCCGAAGACATTGTTTTATTCATTCTTGATGGGTATTGATTTTTTTCTCTTTTAACTCAATTGTTGGTTATTTCCTATAACTCCAACATAAAAAAGGGGAACCACTCTGATTGACTGATAAATTTATTGATCTACTAGGAAAAAAGAAGATGGGGTTAGGGTTAGGGTTAGGGTTTAGGGTTTAGGGTTAGTTTAATGAGAAAATAAATAAATAATTTGTCAGTTATGTTGGAGTAATAGGAAATAACCAATTGTTTTAAACACATTTTCTGTTAACTAATTTTCTTCTATTTAGCCTATAGATGGTACCCTAATAGGTACTACTACTCAGAGTTAGGGTGGACTTGAGAGTAATGGTGATGAAGGTGTACTCCACTCTCCCCAGAGCTCCAGAACAGAAACTTCACCATTAGATGCAGTTTAACGTTATGCCCAGGACACGAACCTGGGATTAATGGTAATGAAGGGGTACTCCATACTTCCCAGAACTTCAGAACTGGAACTTCCCCATTAGATGCAGTTTAACATCATACCCAGGACACCTTGTTTGTTTAAGGGAGATTTTATGAAGCCAGAATATTAAGCTATTAAATAAAAGATGTTTTGTGTCTTATCTATTATTTATTTTTTAAATGCTAAATAAAAAAAAAACAAGGTGAATATCCTCTAAGTGTGTTAATTCCATCAATTTTGCCAGGGGCTTGTAATATAAGGATTAACTTATAAAGCATTCTTTAGCCTTAGTGGTAAGATTTATATCTATATAATATATATAATATTTACTTTAGAACTGATGTTTTTATTTTGTTGGTTGGTTGGGTTGGTTTTACAGCATGTCAACCCTTATTGGGCTATTCTATGCTGAAGACATTTTTTTATTCATTCTTGATGGTTACTGAAATTTTTTTCCTTGTGGGGTGCTGTTTCCACGACTTGTTCAAGACTGCACGCAGCATTCTTGTGCAGCTCCCATCTAGCTTATTCTGATAATGCTTCGTTAGGGTCCAAGTGGTGCAGCCATATAGCAGCACTGATACAACCACAGCCTGGAAGAATTGTCGCTTCAGCTTGTCAGGTAGCTCGGACCTCCATATGACTGATAATTTGTTTGTGGCTGACCATGGCTTTGCTATTCGTGTATTAACATCGCAATATCAATGTAAATATTGATACTTAGTGTGGAGGGGAGTCGCTGTGGCGTAATGGCTAACATACTGGACTGTGATGTAGTAGTAAGCAAGTTTGAACACTAGTCATGCTATTATGTTCGTGTTTGGACTGATATCCTTGGGAAAGGTACAAGCTCCCTAATCCTCCCAGCTATGAGTACAATTGTGCCACTACTGTTGTACTACAAAAATAGTTGTAGCATCAAATAACCCACGAAGGTTGATATGCCCTTAAACAAAGAAACCAAACCAATTTCTCTGAATTTATGAGATGAGGCTTGATGATTTGGATTATTTGGATTATTCGGACTATTGTCCTCATCTTTATTGTTATATACACAATGTTTGGGCCAATGTGCTCTCTGGCCTTCTTCAGGCTTTTCTTGTTGGATGTTCCCAAGTTCGAGAAGGTTCCTGAGTCTGACAAGAAATACCTGAAGAAGAATAGAGGGCACATCAGCCGAAACGTTGTATATACAACAATAAAGATGAGGACAATAGTCCGAATAATCCAAATAATTAAAAAAACCAAACCAAGTGGTTATTTCCTATAAGTCTAACATAAACAAAGGGGAATCACTGTTGACTGATAAATCATTTATTCATTTTCCCATTAAACTAACCCTAACCCCATCTTCTTTTTTCCTAGTAGATCAATAAATAAATAAATAATTTATCAGTCAAGGGTGGTTCCCCTTTGTTTATGTTAGACTTATAGGAAATAACCATTGTTAGGGTCATTGCTGATAAGATTTTAAACTCTTATTTGACCAAGAGTATCCCAGTTTTATTTTACTCCATCGAACAAAACTACTTCTTATACCATTAAAACGTAATCTCAAAAGTTAAGAGGGGGACTCCCCATAGCATAATGGCTGGACTGTAGCATCATAGTAAGCAAGTTTAAACTTTAGTCACACTATTAGGTTCACTTTCAGACTAATATCTTTGGAAAAGGTATTAACCCTTCATCCCCCCAGCTATGTACCACTACTGTTATTCCGACCATATGACCTTTAGGCACCCCTTTTTGATCTCGATTAAGAAAGGACATGTTTTTCATTTACACCGTCAATAACTGGTTGTTTTAACAGACGTTTTTTAGATTTAAAAAAAAACTTATAAAACTAACCCCTAACAAACAACCGGATATTGACGGTGTAAATGAAAAACATGTCCTTTCTTAATCGAGATCAAAAAGGGGTGCCTAAAGGTAATATGGTCCTGTTATTCTACAAGGATGGCTTTGGCATTAAATAACCCACAAACGTTGATATGCCATTAAACAAAGAAACCAAACAAATGTGGAGAAAATTGAAGATAGGAAGATTGTGCTGCACCGATCTTCCAAATGGGGAGGACCTGCCTCGCTTATCGTAAGGTTTGAACAAGGATCACTGTAGAAAACACAACTCTCTCAAACAGGAGTAATTACAGTCAAATCACACTGAAAGCACCGGTTCCTGCTAGATCATCAAAGTTAAGCAGTGATGAGTCTATTCAATTGGGTGACCCGTTAAGCAACAGCAGGTACTGTACGCAACTTGAGTCTTTTGTTTATCAAAATGACTTGATTCGGCATTAAATGACCTGAAAAGGGTTGATGTACCATAAAACAAAACAGCCAACCATCAAACAGCAGCATATCCCCTACAAATATTTGGGATTTAAGTATAGTTAAATTCAGTTATTATTGATTAGGGGTTAATTGTGACATTTTTAGTGTTAAGTTTTTTTTTTTTTTTAACACTATGTGTCAATAAATAAATAAGTAAATAAATAAGAATAAAAATGGAACAGCAGATTTTCTTTCATGAATTTCCTGTAAATTTATTTTAAAAGAGAAAATTACAAAAAAAAAAAATTATAGAATGTAAGAAAGAAAAGATAGATAGATAGATAGATAGATAGATAGAAAGAAAAAAAAAAAGAGAGAGAAAAAAAGGAGAAGAGAGAGAGAAAGTTATATATACAGAGAGAGAGAGAGAGAGAGAGAGAGAGGAGAAAGAGAGAGAAAAAAAGAAAGAGAGAGTAGGAGAAAGATAGATAGATAGATAGATAAAGAAAAAAGAAGAGAGAGAAAAAAAGAGAGAGAGAGAGAGAGAGAGAGAGAGAGAGATGGGGGAGAATAAAGTATGGTACATAGGGAGAAAAAGGTCAAGAACGGTAAGATTTTAGAAGTATATCATTAAAATATAAGAAAGAAAATGATTGATAGATATGATAGATAGATAGATAGATAGGAACACGCCGATATATAGATAGGAACATAGATAGATAGATAGATAGATAGATAGATAGATAGATAGATAGATATAAACATGCTGATAGATGGATAGATAGGAACATTGAGATAGATTGATATAGACTGATACAAATACTCAGATTGATAGAGAGATAGAAACACACATATTGATGATAGATAGATAGATAGATAGATGCTGATAGGAACACATAGATAGATATATTGATAGATAAATAGGACCATACTGAGATAGATAGATGGGCAGACGAATAGAAATGAACATACAGTCAGATAGATAGATAGATAGATAGATAGATAGATAATGGAGCGAAAAGAAAGAAAGAAAGAAAGAATGAGGAAGAGCAAAAATGTGACAGATCGGGAGGAAGGTCAACAACAGATAAGATTAAACAAAACATTTATAATATGGAACAGAAAAAGTATAAAGGGAGGAAGGAGGGGGGAAGTATTAAATTATTGCATGAAACTATATAATTATTGACACCCTTTCTCTTTCAACCCATTTTTTTTCTTCTTCTTCTTTTCTCCCTTCTCTCCGCCCAGTCTTGTACTTATTCTGTACCTGTACAGCCATCTAGTTCGTTTGTTGTTCAACTTAGATGAGGCCTGGGAGCGATCTTGCAGGTGAGTTCATCATGTGACTGTGACCTCGAGAGGTCAAGGCATTATAACAATTACCTGCTACTCCCGCCGACTGACTAAACACCACAGATAAAAAGTATGAATAGATAGATGATCACATGATGAACGAAATACTAAACTCTTGTTTTTTGGGACATTACCAACCAACGTAGATTTAATTGTTTTGTTTTGTTCTTTTTCCTCCTCTTTCTCTATTACCTAAAAGAAAGAAAGAAAGAAAGAAAAGAACAAAGAAAAGCGTATCTGATTCTATTTTAAGAGCAACGATTGTATTTCCTGTTTTTTGTTTTTTTTTACTTACTTATTAGCTGTATTAATTTTGTTTGCTTATTTTTTTTCTTTATTATTATTAATATGACAGGAAAGAACGTCCTCTCTCTTTTTGACAATTATTGCTATTCGTTTTATAACACAATAATTGGGGAAGCCCAATTTGAACGAGAAACACACACAACGAGCAACAGTTGAGACTTAAACAAATTTTATTTTGAAAACTTTTTTTTTAAATCTAGAATTTTTTAAAAACATTTAAAAAAATATTAATGTTCTGATGCCTTGTCAATTATATTTACCAACTTAATTTTGGGATATGCAAATCCCCACCTACTCACTTTTTTTTTCTTTAATAGAGTATTTTTTGAATGAAAAAAAAAATTATTGTTGTTAAAAGTTGAATCCGAATTTTGTCGAGTGCTTTTTTAAGCATTCATTCATTCATTTGCCTGGTCGACGATGGATGAACAACTAAAGAAAGAAAAGGAATTAAAATAAATCCACTGTCAAATAATTATTTTGTTAAACTGAAAACAAAATATAAATTGAATTCTTTTGGCTTCAATTCATTTTTCATACGAAACGGACTTACATTGGAATTTACAAATATTGGATTAATTTGAGTTTTTTGTGAAGACTGAAGAAGAATTAAAATAAAAGAAGAACAAGAAAAACAGAAAATATTGTAATAAAGTGTTGTTTTTTTAAAAAACATTTTTATTATTCTATTTCAAAATTCTTCAGCCTTAAAAATACCAGGACCTTTTCTCACATAATCCGAAAAAAACAAAACAAAATAAAACCAACAACAAGAACAAACCTCAAGTCTTCCAAGATTTCTCAATCCTCAACAAATTATTTTATTAAAAAAAAGAGTACAATTGAAATAATTTCTTGCGCTGACAAAGAAAAAAAAAGAAAAAGAAAGGAAAACAAATTTAAACTAAACACAAAAAAAAAAAGGTTTAAAAAAAATTATTTATTAAAAAGAAAAAGGTTGGTGCTGCCTTTTTGGAAATTCACTGTTGTCCTTAAATGCTTATTTTTTCAAAATGTCTCAGACACACACCAGAGTTTCTTTGGCTTATCAGGATCTTTCCGAATTACCAATGGAATTTATGCTCAAGTATGGAGATTGGTTGGACGAACTTGATTTAACCTACAACAGAATATCGTATCCTTTTTTTTGTTTTTATATTGTTTTAAAACCTTGGATATTCATTCATTCATTTTTTTAAATCTCGTTTTCAATATGGCTATTCATGCGTTAAAACAAACGATTTTAGCTTGTTTAATGTTTGTTATTTTCTCTTTTTTTTTGCAGTTTGTCACCTTCGCTTTTTTCTTCTTCATTTAAATTTATCACAAATGTAAAAGACGAATGTTTTTAGTGTGTACACCTGTACACAAATGATTTATGTATGTACTGAAAGAATCCCCCAAATTTCAGTATTGACAAACATCAAACAACCATGTTTGAAAAATGGTTATCTTCAAGATACGCACTCCCGACTTTTTCAGCTTTAAAAAAAAAAAAAAATTTGAATGCCCTCTTCAAATTAGCAGCCGGAACCGGCCTAGTACGCAATTTTGATCTGATTTTCGGAAAAATAAACTTGTTTTTAAGTTTCCAAGTTTTATTATTGAAAAAAAGTCGTATTTATTGAAAAATGCCCCAAATAATTTCTTAGACATATTCATTGAAAAATGACCCCCCCCCAAATTATTGAAAATAAAATTATTTCAGAATTGAGATGAAAAACAAGTTTATTTTCGCTAATAAAACCAGGTCAAAATAGCGTAAAAGACTGTCTTCGGCTGCTAATTTTGAAGGGAGCGTTCCTTAAAAAAGCTGAAAAATTCCGGTGTGCGTATCTTAAAAATAAACATAAATTTTGTGGGGCATAAATAGGTCGGTGGGGGTAAAGTACACCAAAGTAATAATTTAATGTTAGAATTCAATATTTCTTAAAATGTTCACGTTGATTAGTAATTTATTATAATTTTTTTGCCGTTGTGTAGTAGAAAGGACCTTCGTCAAATTCCATAAAAAAGTTAATTTGCAATTTGACAAATTCCCCAAGTAGAAGGGGTTCCGAAATATGGAAAGCAAGCAAGCAAAATTATTCAAAATTTATTTATTTAATTTTTTAATATCTTTTACGAGCGAGACAATATGAAATCATTTGTGCCGTTTTTATTTTTTTAATTCTTTTTTATATTAAAAAAAAAAATCACTGTCAAGTTTTTATTGTGACCAACACATTTTGTGAAACATTTCTACGTAGATCTAACGAAAAGTTCTAGGCCCGACCAAGAAGGTACTGACATAAAGCCATGAAACGTACACGTCCTTATTACCCTAACATTGCAGATGATTTCCTGAAGTTTCTTTTAACTCTTCCTAAAGAAAAAGTTATTTCCATCTTGGTTGTGCCTAGAACTTTTCAGCACCTCCTCATAATTTTTTCCTTTTCTCTTTTCTTTCAAATTACAAAGAATTTGGGTAAGTTTACTGGAGTATCGAAAAAAAATTTTAAAATATTTCTTACACAAAAACAATTTAAAAAACCAACCTTTTATAAATCGATAAGTAATTAAAATTTCATTAAAATTGGACAATTACCTGATTTTAGATTAGAAAAAAAATTGGGGCAAAAATTTCATTTTCTTTTTTTTAATGCGTCCCCTTCTTTTTGAGTGGTCAAAATTCAATGTAAACATTAATTTAAAACACCATTTCTTTGATATGGAGAAAAAAAAAAAAAAAAAAAAAAAAATTAATGGAGGTTTCTTTAAATCTTATTTCTTTCAAATGATACAAAGATTTTTACGATAAAATAACTTTTAGAAACATTTTGTAACTTTTCCAGTGATGTGTGTTTCATACGAAATCGATTGGACGTCCCTAGTTTATACAGCACTGATGTCAAGATGGATTTTTGTTGAAATTATATTTATTGAAATATACTTGTTTGGTCTGCATTGTAACAACAGTCCATGATTATATTGATACTTCTATTTAAGGAGTGAAAGATTCTAATTAGTTTCATTGTTATCTGTTAGTTATTTACAAAGCAAAGCAAGAAGTATGGGGCACCTAGTGAGAAATAAACTCATGAACAATGGTTTGCTAATCAAGCTTGGTAACCATGACACCATCAACCTGTCGGTTGGGGCTGTAGATACACGACTACATCTCTGCAGAAGATTAAAATCCCGCCCCAATGGGGCCACCTGTTGGCCGTGTATGCCAACTTGTGATGCTTAAGGACGGAATCCTGGTGGCTGAGCAGTCAATAACCTGCAACACTCCACTTTGGCCCTTACTTATTGCTATTATGGCAGGTTCCAACTGTTTTTATCATATATGTGCTAGAAGGCAGTGGCTGAGGGTCTTAGTGTCCTGAGTATGATGTTAAACAGCATCTAGTGATGAAGTTCCAATTCTGAAACTCTGGGGAGTGTGGAGTACCTCTTTATCATCATTACTCCCATGTCCACTCTGACCAGGAGTGGTAGTACCTGTTAGGGTCCCATCTATCCGGTTAAATAGATAAAAAAATGAGTATTAAAAATGTGTTTAAAAAAAAATTGAATACCCAAGAAGAATGAATAAAACAAAATGTCTTTGGCATAAAATAACCCAACAAGGGTTGACATGCTGTAAAATTCAACCAACTAACATTTATGCCACGTAAGGTGCCTTCATAGTTATCATATAGGGAATTTGGCCCAGCTATGGGCTAAATAGTAGCACTACTGTTCTTCTACAAGGATGGTTTTGGCATTATATAACCCATGAAGGTTGAAATGCCTTTAAAAAAAACAGAGAATAGGAAATTTGGATGATTTAAAAAGTGTTTTTCAGTGTGAATGCAGACGTCACAAAACTATCATTTGGTTACATATTGGACTGGAAATTGCTTATTTTGTAAATTAAGGAATTTTAAATGCATTTCTCTGATAGAAATATTGCTATAATGATCTGTTTTTGTTGGGTTATAGTTAAGTATGACACCCTTTATATTTCTTTCTCTGTGTTCGGGGCTGTAAATACCAAGAAGAAACAAACTTATATATATAGTATACAAACACACATATATAATGTGTGTGCGTTTATGAAGAGGGGGTGACTTAACGGAGAAGGCAAAATATTGAGTGAGTCATAACTTAGTCTGTCGATGAAATAATTAAATGAATAAATCGGGGTTAGGAATGAATATCTAAGTGCTCGTGTGTGTGTGTGTGTGTTAATATATATATATATATATATATATATAATATGTGTGTATGTTAAGAGCTGCAAAGGACTCTTAGATAAAAGCCTATGACTATTCTGGATTATAAAATCTGGAATAATCATAGGCTTATATCTAAGAGTTCTTTGCAACCCTTCACACACACACACACACATACATACATACATACATACATCTGTAGCTGGGTTACCAAGTTAGTTGGTATTACGATGATTCTAAGTTGGACCTTTCTTCCAACAGCAAAATGTTAGTTGTTCAGGTCCAAGTCAAGAGCTCAATGTTCAATTTTATTGAACAGAGAAAATATTTGGTCAAGAAAAAGCTTAAAAATCTGTCATTTTGCGGTTCCTGTGGGTAGAAATAGATCTATAACTGCAAAATGACAGATTTGTAAACTTTTTCTTTACCAATTATATATATGTATTTTATATATATATATAAGGTGAGTGAAGACATAAATTAATATCACTTGGTAACAGCCAGTTTCTCACCTATGCAATTTTTAAACCAAATTATATATATATATATATATATATATATATATATATCAATAAAGGAAGGAAGAACTCAATACAGTAATCCCATAATAAATTTATTTCGGTGAAAATTGAGGCCCATATAAATCTAAGTTGATTTAAACCGGCTCCCCAAATTTTCGCCTCATCAGATGGGTCTCAATTCACTTATCTAATAAGTGAATTGAGACCCATCTGATGAGGCGAAAATTTGGGGAGCCGGTTTAAATCAACTTAGATTTATATGGGCCTCAATTTTCACCGAAATAAATTTATTATGGGATTACTGTATTGAGTTCTTCCTTCCTTTATTGATAAATATTGCTCTGTATATAATCTAAAAGGTTATTTACATTGAGCTCTCTTTAGTGATTTAATGATTCACTGTATTTATACATACTGGATCATCAATATTAGTACAGTGGATCTTAGAAATCACATATAGAATTATCCTTACTACCAAGTTTTGGATAAATCTATATATATATATAATATATATATATATATAGTGAATTGTATTTTTTCAAATACATGAAACTTTTAGTGATGTAGCTGGGATGAGGTGATGATATAAAAATTTTATCCTGCTCTCCTGTCAAGTTAAAAAAAAATTTTTATTTAAAAAAAAAAAAACTTAAAAAAACTATTTGTTCATACACACACTCACTCACTCACTCACTCACACATACACACATATAAATTCATACAATGACTGCTGTTTGCATGGCAGCATTTCTTCCAACAAAGGCTTCATAAAATGATGACTATGGATTCTCAGGCATAGTTTCAGGGATGAAGCATCATTTCCACTAACCCAGAGTGCTCCAACAGTATCTCATGATAACATCAGACTTTGTTGGATTGTTGTCATTCTGTGGGATTGATATATCTATGCTGTTAGAGAGACTTATTTTAGAGTTTTTTTGTGTGTTTCTTCTTGTTTCATGGAGAATGTCAAAGGTTAGTCAAGAATGTGGAGGTTGAGTTGGTAATGAAACCTCGGCATCTGACCTCGATAGGAAATACGTTTGTTATCCAGCTGTTTCTAACATATATATATAAAGAAAATTTTGAAAAGAAACAAGTGTTCCGAAGATGGGATGAATTTAATTAACGATGTTACAAAGAAAATGATGTGTTTTTATATGTGACAGGAGATGAAAATCTCCTGTCACATATAAAAACATCCATCATTTTCTTCACCCCAAGAAACATCCTGATGAAGGTTCAATGTAACCGAAATGTTTAAACATCGATAATTAAATTCATCCCATTTTCGGAACACTTGTTTTATCAAAATTTTCTTTATATTGTCGGATTTATTTTCCATATTTACTCCCATAAATAAATATATATATATATATATATATATATATATATGATCATATTCTTTATTCAAGAAAAGCATTTTTAAAACGATTTGTTCCTTCACCTACATATATATATATATATAGTTGAATGAAGTGACAAGTAAAAGTTTTAGCTTTTATTCATTTATTTGGGAATGTCATTACTACCAATGGTTTCCTGCTAAAAGCATTCATCAGGTAAACGAAATAGTTTTTTTAAAAATGACAGAAATGGTGTAAATGGTCAAATGTGTGCGTTTTTTAACTGTATTCTCGTGTTTGTGTGTTTACGTGATGTCGAATGCTCTTTTTGTTTGTACATGTGCGTATTTTTGTTTGTGCGTATGTGTATGACATGCGTGTGCGCGTGGAAATGCATGAAAGCTGTGATGATATGATTGTGTCCACGTGCGTGTGTGTGTATTTTTGTTTGTGCGTATGTGTGTGATGTCGTGCGCATGCATGAAGGCTGTAATGATATAATTGTCTCCACGCACATGTGTGCATATGAATATGCGTATTTGTGTTGTTTGGTATTTGTGTTATATATATATATATATATATATAATGTGGATGGTATCAAGTATTTTCTTGATAGCATTCTACCAAAATTGAGAACACAAACGTACATATAAAGATTTGCGTATATATTTTTACCTATATGGAATATTATAAATAAAGAATGAGATGGGAAGATCATACCAATAAGACCGAGTGTAAGGTCTTCAAATCAGTGAGGAGGCAAAGAAATGTCAAAATATATTTATATCTGTACCAAGATATGCAGTTATTCATTTATATATATATATATATATATATATATATGTGTGTGTGTGTTTACTCACCTCCTCATGAGTTTCATGTATTTTTGCTAAAAATAGAATCACATGAGGCATGTCTCATCTGATGATTATTTTGTTGTAAATATATATGAAACTAATAATAATAATGAGACTGTCATGAGGAAATGAGTAGACAATTATTTATTTTAGGTGTTATCTTGCTCAACTGGCCAGTAATTGAGCAGTTTTCTGATTTATGAAAATAAGTTTTATAATGATTTTTTAAATTTTGTTTCACCCTCTCCTTCTTTCCATATATATATATATATATATATATATATATATATATATATATATATAATCAATTTATCAGTGGAGTTTAACAGGTTTCAAATTAGTTTTCCTTCTCTTAGAGTCTAAGACTGGTTGCCTAACCAAGATTAAAGTGCATAGTCTGCCCTACTATTTAGCCATAACTGGATGGGGAATCATTGGATATATACCTTTTTACATTGGTTGTAGTAATGTGGAGTACCCCTTCATCACCATCACTCCCAAGTACACTCAGGTGCGGTGTGGTAGTTCCTGTTAGGGTCCCATCTATGGGTTAAATAGACGAAAATGAGTATAAAAAAAAAAAAAATAATGAGTGCCCATCAGGAATGAATGGAATAAAACTTCAGCATAAAATAACCCAACAAGGGTTGACATGCCGTAAAACCCAACCAGCCAACAGAAACCTCAGAAAGTAATTTTGCCCAATACACAATGTGCTGTTCATTAAATAATAGATTATTGAATAAGCAGAAACTGAAATTGCTTTGGCTTGGTCACGTGAGGAGGATGGACAAAGGCAGCACCTCCAAAGACCTACTGTATGGCAAATTAGTAGAAGGCACCCAACCGGTAGGGAGACCACACATGTGCTTTAAAGATGTATGCAAGAGGGACATGAAGACATGCTACATCGACACCAACACATGGGAGGCTTGTGCAGAAGACATGCGACCTGGCGCCACCTCGTCAAACAAGAAAGGAAAAGGATTGAAAAAGAGAGGAAAGAAGCCGCCACAGAAAAGAGAGCCAAAAGGAAGGAGAGACAACAGCAACTTCAGCAAGCATCAATGTTTGTTTTCAGTGACTGCACCAGAGATTGCCATTCAAAAATTGGTCTGTTCAGCCACTCACACAGTTGCAGAAAAAAAAAGGGGACTCTATACCATCATCTTTAGTAACGGAAGGATGCTAACAACTTGAAATTAGCCACTATTAAGCACAGGGTTAATAATGATCTGGGAATGAGATTTAGATATGGACAAGTAATGACGGATATCTACTGGGGTAGAGTGTATATATACGATTCTAAAGACAAAATGGTTCTACTTTCTACATTTATGTTAAAAAGGTAATTTTGGGGCAGGCAGAAGATAAGGGGGTGGGGTGATAAGATGAAAGGCGAAAAGAAAGGAAAGCTGGGAGAGTTGGATGTGTGGTATAGAATGAGGAAGTGAAGAAGGGAATAGGTTTGTTTGTGGGGCATGGTATTTTGATGGGTCTTTTATTGCCATTGATAGTACCAATTATATAATCAAATATAACCTCTTTTATTTATTCACAATCTGTGAAGTTATTGGTTTCCCATTATAACAGCTGTCCATGATGATATTGATGCTTTTATCTAGGAAGAAGTGAAGGATTTTAATAAAAATTTCATAGTTAACAGTGGTCCATGAAGTAGTGGGATACTACTCGCATAAATCCTCAAATGGGGTTGATGGGGCTCCTTAGCATTGGACAGCAATCCATCTAAACAAGGAAAAGTCTATTATGATAAAACCTCTGCCACCTAACAGCTATACCTCATTCCAAGGAAAGGCTATGGGAGTAACCCCAAAATCAAATCCGGAGCTGGTGTCACTAAGGTGGTGTGATGCTGAACTTCATACTATCCAGAAATTTCTGCAACAGTATCACTGCAAAACTGCATTGTTTTTTTTTTTTGTTTTTTTACATTTCCTTTGACCACAACAGTAGTGTAGAGAGGGGCCTGCTGCTTGAGTGACAGCTCATCCTTCATATCAACCCACTCAGGCTATGTAGATCCATGACAAAAGAATGGCAATGATGATGATATTGATGCTTCTATTTAGGAAGTAATGAATCATTCTAATTAGTATTTCATAAAATAGATTTGAACAGACTAAGATGAATATTTTTCATTGAAGGAATTTGAGAAAAATAAATCAGTTTATTGTATATATATATATATATATATTTGCTTGCCAACCCCTCCGCACAAGCAGCATGTGACTCCTGGTCAATTTCTGAAGCGGAGTTTAACAGGTTTGAATTAAGAGTTTTTCTTTTCCTAGACTAGTTTCCTAACCAAGGTTAAAGAGTCCAGTCTATTTATCAATTGCTGGAGAGAGAATTGTTGGATTCATACTTTCCCAAGGGTATTAGTGCTATGTGCAATGCAAACAGCCGCTGTTATGATATGAACTCGTCTTGTGTCCATTTCCTATGCCAGTAACCATTACACCATGCACCTCCATATCTGTTTGTTAAAGAAATTAATCTTGTGAGATTTTACAGAAGAAAAAAATGATATTAGATCTGGACAGTAAATGTAGCTAGATAACCCTTTAAGAGAAAAATTGGTCCTTCTGATGTGACTAAAACTAATGTTAAAATTTCCTCAATGTTTTTGGCATCATTTTGATTTCGAAATTAAAAAAGAAAACCTCAGAAAGAAATCATTTTTTTAAAAATTCATAATTCTTTTATTTCCCTTTTTTATAATTCATATTTGACTTTCCTTCCGTTACATTCTTTCCCTTTATCAGTTCTTCCTTTCTCTCTCTCTCTCCCCCTCTCTCCACATTCATTGTTTCTTCTTGTTCTCATTCCTGTTCCTTCTGTCTTTCTTTTTATCTATCCTTCCTCTCTCTCCTTCCCTTTAAGAGTTCTTCTCTCTCTCTCTCTCTCTATTAGCTCTCTCTCTCTCTCTCTCTCTCTCTCTCTCTATTAGCTCTTCCTTTCTCTTCCTTCCCTTTATCAGTTCTCTTTCTTTCCATATTTATTGTTTCTTCTTGTTCTTTCTGTCTTCCTTTTTATCTATCTTTCCTCTTTCTCCTTTCAAAATTATCCCTTTCTGTCCATCTTAAATCTCCAATTCTGACTCTAACCTACTTATTCGTTCATTCAAAATATTTATCTTGTTGTCCCAATTGGTCTGTCAGTTTTCATTGCATCAAAATGTTTTACCCATTTGCTAATGTGAAAAATCTATGCTATAATTAACATTTAATAGTTATCTCCCTTAGGTTTCTATAATAATACACATTATAAGGGTAAGCATGTTTACACACGCCGCTCTATTATTAAGTTGTAAATCACTCTGATTTTTTTTTTTACACATTCTTTAGGGGTATCTTGAATCAGCATAAACAGCTACAATGCAATTTCAGTTAATTCTAGGGTGCAGAATGACAAACAGAGTCCCAACTCTATTGTCTTTATGGCAACCCCCAACCTTTTTTATCATATATGTGCTAGAAGGTGGTGGCTGAGGGTATGTCATTAAACTGCATCGAATGGTGACATTTTGATTCTGGAGCTCTGGGGAGTTGGAAGTACCCCTTCATTGCCAGTACTCCCAGGTCCACTCTAGTTTGGAGTGGTAGTTCCTGTTAGGATCCCATCTATGGGTTAAGTAGAAAATAATGAGTTTTAAGAAAAAATTGAGTTAAACATTTTTTTGAATATCCATCAAAAATAGATAAAACAAAATGTCTTTGGCATAAAGTAACCCAACAAGGGTTGACATGCTCTATAATTACCAAACCAAAAGAAACTGACAAACAGAATAAGAATTTTAATATAGATATTGTTAATACATAAAGTCAGAGGGTTTAAAATAAATCAATGTTTTAATGTCAACCATTTAATGATGAATGGAGTATAAGTCTACAGAAAAGGTGAATATTTTTTAAAGATCTTAAATCTTCAATTTTGATAACTGAAGATCCTCCAAGGGCAGATTTAAAATCTAAACCTGAAAATGGTTTTGATCGTAAACAACAATGTGTATTGATATTACATTTTCCCAAAAAAGACGTTTAGAATTTGAAAGAAATTGATAGGGTCATCTCCAAAATCTCAAAGATGACAAAAACAGATTTTCTGAAGACATTAGAAAAATTGAACATGGTCATGGTTAATAGAATGAGAACAATTTACCCCAATGGATAAAGGGGTCAGTTCAAAGTTCCATGAAGGTTCCCAAATTTGACAAGAAACACCCAAAGAAGACTGGTTATCACACCAGCCGAAATTTTGTGTATATAAGATGAGGACAATCATTCAAAAAGTTTAAATTATACAGACCCAAAGTTATATTTGAAAATTAACCTTCTTTCATATCATTTCATCTTAATTAATGGAACTAGTAAAAGTATGCACCCTCTGGACACTAGTACATAAGTTTTAATGTAATGAAATATATTAAATTAGAAAGACTAATGAAACTAAATAAGAATGCAGATAAAAATTATTTAAAACAGAGCGGGTATAATCGAAAAATAGAGCAACTTTGAAACTAACTCTTCCATCATTTTCCATTACTCCTGTCTTTCATTGCTATTTTTTGCTAATTTAACTTTCTTGTATAAGTTGTGTTGCGTAGCTCTTTTGGTAAATTCTTCTAAGATCTCTTTCGGGATCCTGCTATTCTTTCATCAGGATTCTCTAATCTTTGTATTGGGGGTTGGAGTTTTTCTTTTTACAGGCGGGAGTTTCTTCTTTGGTAAAGCAGCTAATATGGATTATATGGTTCATGTATGTATTTTCCCAACCCCTCTGCCATAGGCATGGTGTGACACAAGGTCAGTTGTTTTAAGTGTAGTACAATTGGTTTGAATTCAGAGTTTTCCTTCTCCTAGCCCAGTTGCCATACTAAGGTTAAAGAGCCCAGTCTGCCCTACTATTTAGCCATAGCTGGAGGTAGAATAGTTAGATTCATACCTTTCCCAAGGGTATTAGTGCCATGTGAATTGCAAACGGCCTCATCCAGAATTTGAACTCGTATCACCATGTCCATTTCCTACGATAATAACCATAACACCAGAGGCACCTCTTTTAAATCAAAAACTTAAGTTATATATATATATATATATATATATATATATATAAGGGCCAGGTTAGCTCAGTTGGTAGAGCGTTTGGCTAGAAACCACAAGGTTCCTAGTTCGATACCGTCCCCGCCAACTCAGCGTATGAGTAGCACAGTATCTGTGCGGTACTGATGATCCACCTCAGATGCTAAAACAATCTCCTTGGTCTAGCGCTATTGAAAAGGGGATAGACTCCCTCGCTGACTGGCTGATACCGACTTTAGGCCGCCCCGTCGACTTTACTTTTACTTATATATATATATATATACATACATACCAACCCCTCCACACGAACAAGATGTGGCACAAGGTCAATTTCTTAAACGTAGTGTAACAGGTGTGAATTCAGAGTTTTCCTTCTCCTAGACTGGTTACCTAACCATGGTTAAGAGCTCAGTCTGCCCTGCTATTTACCCATAGCTGTAGGGTGAGTTGGATTCATACCTGTCCCAAGGGTATTAGCGCCATGTGAAATGCAAACAGCTTCGTCCAGGAATTGAACTCTGGTCAACATGTCCATTTCCTACAACTCTAAGCATTAGACCACGCACCTCCATGTATATTTATTTATAAGAGAAAGAGATAAATGCTGTAATCAGTATTAGATGTATAAATAGATATTTAATTCCAAGCTTATTTTAAATTGCATATAACATTTACAAGAAGAGTAGACAAAGCAGCTTTTCTAAAACAAAGAGAATTTTAAATCTTATTAGTTCTGTCTCAAAATAGTTGTTATGTTTTCATAAAAATTACATATACTAAATGTAACAACTCTTATGGGACACAAGTAGTGTTAATCAAACCTGGTTAACACTTCAATTTTAATTCTTTAAAATGGATATAAAAGGCTCTCATATAAAACAGATGTGAGATCTCTAGCAGCTGTAACATATATACCTATGTATGTATATATCAGTTAAATTAGACCCATTACCTGCAGGTGGCTGATAGCACAGTGGTTAAGAAGCCTCACTAATGAAAATTCGGTCAGGTTTAGATCCTGGATGGAAGTAGCCTGCTAAGTCTAGCCACACTGAAGAGATGTGATATGTTGCAACATGGTGTTTGCGGATGACAAAACATATATATATATTTATACATATATACCGCAGTTACCAAGCAAATAAGTATACAATCTTATTTACTTTTTTCACTAAAAATGATTAAAAAGTGCTCAATATAAAGAGCTAAATAGACTTGCTATTGTGAGAAACTTGAGTTGGTGTATATATATATATATATAATATATATATATATATATATCTGATCTAGCAGTTGATAAAAAAGAGGATAGACTCCCTCGCTTTCTAGCTGATACCAACAATAGGCCACTTCACCTACTTTACTTTTATATTATATTACATTTGCACATGAATTTCACCACTATTTTGGGACTGAAGTAGACATGAACTATTATCTCTGTCCCATATTAGTTGTTACATTTGCATAGAAATTTCATACACTATATGTATCAACTATTATGGGACAGAAGTAGTAAAACATACAACCTCTGTCCCATAATAGTTGTTACATTTACATAGAAATTTCATACACTAAATGTATCAACTATTATGGGACAGAAGTAGTAAAACATACAACCTCTGTCCCATATTAGTTGTTACATTTGCATAGAAATTTCATACACTAAATGTACCAACTATTATGGGACAGATGTAATAAAACATACAACCTCTGTCCCATAATAGTTGTTACATTTACATAGAAATTTCATACACTAAATGTATCAACTATTATGGGACAGAAGTAGTAAAACATACTACCTCTGTCCCATATTAGTTGTTACATTTGCATAGAAATTTCATACACTAAATGTATCAACTATTATGGGACAGCGATATTAGTCTTATAGTCACTCAATAAATTCTTCTTGATTCGACACAGGGATAATTAAATTCATAAACAATGGGCTTTTAAACTAGCTTAAAAAACTAAGCTTGGTTTAGATTTGGTATAAGGCCAGAAGTATGGGCACCCAGTGAGGATTGAACACACCACTAAGTAATAATTGGTTTGAGAGATTAGCTCGTTAACAATTTGGAGGTGCTATGGGGTAATATTATTCTTGAACCAATTTGTTTAGATGACTTTTTTGTTTCATATCAGTGGAATGAATATAAATATAATGCAAATATTACTGTGTTCCCCCAAAATAAGACCTATTGTGATTTTTTCAGGATGATTTTAATATAAGCCCTACCGTTGAAATAAGCCCTAGTTGAGAGCTGCAGACAGACAAAAGAAATAAGCATTCTTCACAATCACATCATGCGATGCAAACATTAGACAGCCCCCAAAATAAGCCCTAGTGTTATATTTCAGATTGAAAATTGATTTAAGCCCTGTCTTATTTTTGGGGAAACATGGTATTTACCCACAGCTAAAGGGAGAAGAGATTATTAAATGTACACAGTAGATTAAGACTTACTTGCAAAATAAGACATAGCATAATTTTTCAGGATGATTTTAAAATAAGCCCTAGTTGAGAGCGTCAGACAGATGGAAGAAATAAGCATTCTTCACATCACATTATGTGATGAAAACATTCCCTGAAATTAAGCTCTAGTGTTATATTTTGGAGTGAAAATCAATATAAGTCCTGTCTTATTTTTTGGGAAACAGTATTTACCCACAGCTAAGGGGAGAAGAAATTATTAAATGTACATGGAAGGTAAGACCTACCTGCAAAATAAGATTTTTCAGGATGATTTTAATATAAGCTCTCCCCTTAAAATAAGCCCTAGTTGAGAGCGGCAGATAGACGAAAGAAACAAGCATTCTTCACAGTTACATCATGTGATGCAAACACTCATCTTCATCAATGATTAAGACGACAAGCGTTTGCTTGCGCTGTTTATGTGGAATAAAAGATCATGTTAATGGTAAATAAATGTAGATTGTTTTTTGTAATTCATGTTTATTTAGAAATTTCGTAATTTTCTACTTTGTAATGTCATTTTTCAATATATGAAGAATAAGAAATTCCTCAAAAATAACACTATAATAATAATGATGTTGCTTGGGTAGAGGGGTATGATAAAAAGTTAGTCTCGCAGATCCATTGATTGTTTTGGTCTTTACACTAAGCCCTTGTGTTAGATTTCAGAGTGAAAATTAATATAAGCCCTAGGTTATTTTTGGGGAAATACAGTATTACCAGAAATGGAGGGTAGATAAATTTGAAAAAAAAAAAAAAAACAAACAAACAAAATATTGAGATTCTGATTGAGAAGAGGCCCTTGAATGATTGGTAGCAGAATATGTGTGTGGGGTGGGGAGGAGGAAAGGTACTTGTTCAGCAGATTTATATGTCAGCAAGTCTGGTAATTTGGGACTAAATGAATTGTAATTTATGAAAGGAATAGGGATTAATGTTTTTATTGTTAAATCTTAATCCATTATAAATCCATCTCATTTTGATTAAATCCTATCAGACTGTAAAAAAGCAGTCACAATTTAGGGATACAATTTGGTTAATGTTAAGAAGATAATTTTATTTCTGTCTATCGCAGTCTTCTCATATCTATCTATCTATTGCAGTCTGCTCATATCTATCTATCTATCGCAGTCTGCTCATATATATCTATCTATCTAACGCAGTCTGCTCATATATATCTATCTATCTAATGCAGTCTGCTAATATATATCTATCTATCTATTGCAGTCTGCTAATATCTATCTATCTATCTATCTATTGCAGTCTGCTCATATATCTATCTATCTATCTATCTATTGCAGTCTGCTCATATCTATCTATCTATCTATCTATCTATCTATCTATCTATCTATTGCAGTCTGCTCATATATATCTATCTATCGCAGTCTGCTCATATCTATCTATCTATCTATATCTATCTATCTATCTATCTATCTATCTATCGCAATCTGCTCATCTATCTATCTATCTATATCTATCTATCGCAATCTGCTCATATCTATCTATCTATCTATCTATGCAATCTGCTCATATCTATCTATCTATCTATCTATCAATCTGCTCATATCTATCTATCTATCTATCTATCTATGCAATCTGCTCATATCTATCTATCTATCTATCGCAGTCTGCTCATATCTATCTATCTATCTATCGCAGTCTGCTCATATCTATCTAGCAGTCTTTCTTCTGTATGTATTACTAGAAGTGACTATCCAGCATTGTCTAGGTAGATGGGGCGGGGGGATAAAAAGTTAGATTTGAGATCCATTGATTATTTTGGTCTTACATAATTCATTTGTTTTAATCACGAACGCCACCAATAACTTTTCCTTCTCTTACTATTCAAATTCTAATTTTTAAAGATCTTCACGAATATAAATAAAATCTTAATAATTTTTGCACAAAAAGTGAGCTCCTGTAATAGTGAATGTGTATATATATTTATTTTGTCATTAATTGATTTATTTTAGTAGTTTTCCCTGGACATACATACACACCAACTGTCCTTTATATATGGATAGATAGATATAGACGGTCAAGTTATGCTGAAAGTACCAGTTCTTGCTAGATCACCATAGTTAAGCAAACTTGATTCGGCATTAATGACCTGAAAAAAAGTTGATAAAAGTGACCCAGCCAACCTACCTACCTATCTCAGTCTGATCATGTATATATATATATATATATATATATATATATATATATTATATATATTAATATTTTGAAGGCCAATACATGTATTGGCCTTCAAAATATTAATATATTATAACATACTTAACAATGCTTCAAGCAAATTACCAATTGCTTTTATATATATATATATATATATATATATATATATATATAAATTTGCTCAGTGTGGACATGAATCAAAAGCACTTTGGTTACTGACAAACCCTTAAGAATGTTGAACAGATTAGAAACAGAGCAGAAAAGGTAAGAAACGGTGAATCTCGTATGGGAATCTACTAGAGTAGAAGCAGCTACCCAACATAAACTATATGATATATATATATATATATATATATATATATGAAAAATTTGAAAAAACAAGTGTTCCGAAAAATAGGATGAATTTAATTATCGATGTTTAAACATTTCGGTTTCATTAAACCTTCATCAAGGTGTTCTTGAGGTGAAGAAAATGATGGATGTTTTTATAGATGACAGGAGATGAAAATCTTTTTAGTTATATATATATATATATATATATATATAATTTGGGCTGGTTTAGCTCAGTTAGTAGAATGTTCGGCTAGGAATCACAAGGTTCCTGGTTCGATACTAGCCCTCGCCAACTCAGCATATGAGTAGCACAGGGATCTATGTGGTAAAGTGAGGAGATGATGGTAGGTGTGGTGCTCCACCTCAGACGCCAATATAATCTCCTTGGTCTAGTGCTAGTGAAAAGCGGATAGACTCCCTTGCTGTCTGGCTGATACCAACATTAGGCTGCCTCGACTATATATATATATATATATATATATATATATATATATATATATATATAAACTATAGCCTGGGATAGTCACTGCTTAAGTGAAACTACTAGCGTGCGTGCGTATCTGCATACATACTTGGAACCTTTTACCAACCCCGATTAGCTTAACATCTGACCAACTTCCACAACCCATACCCCAACCCACCCAGAGTATACATAATATTTGAAATCTTAATATTAGAATTATTTAACATCCTTGATTGTATCGCCCTACACCCATACACCCCCCACCCAAACCGTTGACAGTATCCATTTTTCCTATGTCAACATCCATCCAACAAAATACACACACCCATGCAAACATATGCATGTGAACACAAACGCTCACACTTCAGTATTGTTCAGATGCTGCACACTAGTAAAACAATGTGAATGTGTGTCAAACCCACCGATTTGTATACATAACCTTTGCACTGTCCGTAAACACACATACACATCCCCAAATACACTAAATACATACGCATATCATTTCATCCAATCATAAACATCTTATGCCTGTAAAAACCTTTTGAATTTTTCGATTTTTAAAAATTTTCCTTGTATTCAAATCAACGTCACCTGATGAATGCATGCGACTTTGCATGTATGAAACCTAAGGTTGTGACTGTTCTATTGCCATCAAATAAATAGATATGTAATACCTTATATATTTATTTTATTATATAAATAGATATGTAATACCTTTATATATTTATTTTATTATATAAAATAAATATATAAAGGTATTACATATCTATTTATTTGATGTCAATAGAACAGTCACAACCTTAGGTTTCATACATGCAAAGTCGTTAAAAACGAGACATGAAAACTATTCCATCGTTTTCCCACCTGAAATGGCAAAGTGTATTGCCGAAAGCGCTAGTGTTGAAACCTTCGGTGGACTGGTATACCAGTTCCACCCTGACACCAGAAGGATGGCCCAAAGATTGGAAAGGATCAATGAAAGACTTGTCAGACAGGAATTGTCTGTTCAATTCAATGAAACCTGTATAAAAGAAAAAATGCTGCCAAAATACACTTATATAATAGTGAGAATAATAGATTATGCAAAAGGTTAATACAATGGTGCCCAAGCAAAAACAAGCATATGAAACATTATGACAGAAGATGAAAAGATTCTTTGGAGCTTTCTAGTAAAACATGACAGAGGCAGCCACAATCAATGCTGTCTCCTCAGTAGTAGTTTTGTGGAAAAGCCTTTGTTGAGCAGTATGATTCAATAATGGCTAATGATGATGCTGATAATGATGTTATCTAATTGTATAATGTCAGTGTGATTCAAATAAAAACTAAATGTAAAGGTTGATGGAAATTGTGAACGCAATAAACCTGATAAAACCGTTGTCTGCATGTCAAGGTCGCAGAAAACTAGTTTGAAAAGCCCAAAGTCTAACTGCAAGGCTGGGACTTACGTTGCCAATGGCCATGGGGAATTTCCCTGATCAATGATTAAGCTATAATTACAGACAGCAAAATAAAAACTGCAACATCCTGAAGAATGATACTGATGTTGACGTGGCTATTTCTTCATGTAGATATATATAACATCTTATGACATATATATGACTATATATATGACTTACATATGACTTATAATGACTTATATATATGACTTATATATGACTTATATGACTTATATATATGACTTACATATATGACTTATATGACTTATATATGACTTATATAATATATATATGACTTATATAACATCATATGACTTATATATGACTTATATGACTTATATATATGACTTATATATGACTTATATATGACTTACATATATGACTTATATATGACTTATGAGACTTATTATGAGACTTATATAACATCATATGACTTACGTATAAGATATATCATGTAGATATATATACTCATTATTGGATGAGGACTGAGAACTGTTGATACGTTCCTTATTTTGAAAATCGTGCCTGTCTTCATGACTGTTTGCAGTGATCATTTACTGCAATTCAGATATAATCTGTATATTTGATTTTGAGTAAATCAAAACACATGTTCAGGGTGTTGCTAATATATATATATATATATATATATATATATAAGTCAGCACCTTTGACTTCATGTCCACCCTTCCCTAACTTGGATATACATGCTCAATCCATATATTGAACACTATCTACTTATAGAACTCACCACTAAGTAATAATTGGTGTATATGCACAAACACACACATACACACACATATATATACACACACACACATACGTCTGTGTGTATAAAATATATATATGATATTGATAATATATATATATATATATATATACACACACATGCATGTCTGTGTGTGTATAAAATATATATATCTATATAAATACACACACACACACACACACACACACATATATAAACACACATATACATGTGTGTGTGCTTGCGACTTTCTTTTATTAGTTGTTTTTCTAATGCAGATCATAGCAGTACCTATATTTTTGTGAGGGGTGATTTAACAGTTTGCAGGGGCAGAAAGTACATGGTTAATTCAACTACAGACACAAGTTTAGATAACAAAATAACCAATCAAAAGTCAGAGTTCAATTGATTTATCAAAGTAGTTGACTTTATAAAAAGAAAATCTATTCCACTTATCTATTTCAATTATTTTCTGCATTTAAAAAAAAAATGAATATCTTGAATAATTTACTTTCATGTCAACTTTTAAGAATATTTAACAGATTAGGAACAAAGCAGAAAAGGCAAGTGTAGCAAGATTGCATTGAGCGAGAACTACTATATTAGAAAAGGAGGAGGAAGAAATAAGAGATGATAAAGGTTTAAAAAATAGTGATGAGCCAAAACAGGATGAACGATGATTTGACCGTAGCGTGACCCCGAACGGAGAATTGAGTGTCAACCGGAAGTCGAGTGTTGACCGCAACCGGAAGTCGGGTGTTGACCGGAACCGGAAGTTTCAGGTGTTGACCGGAAGTCACGTGGTGACGTGGAACAACGAAGAAAGGTATTGGCCTCTTTTTGCCTTCCGCCGTCGTAGGGTACGGATCGGGCCTCTAGTGGCTAGTATGGGGTCACAGTAATCAAGTAGTGTTCTCTCTCTCTTTCTCTCTGCCTTTCCTCCTCTCTGGTACGAGCCCACTAGACGAGCACGATAATAAAGGCTAGCAGTTGTGACTACATATTTCTCGCGTTGTAATTTTTATCAACAAGTGACCACTATGTGCAGAAGACATTTTTAGTACCGTGAATATATCGCCGCCGCCACGTTACAGTTATAGTTTTAGTGCCCAAAAAAAAGGGACAACGGTACACAAGAAAGGGTGAATCTTGTATAGGAATCTACTAGAAGCTGCTACCCAGCATTGCCTTGGTAGAGGTGGGGAGCAAAAAAAAAACCCTGGTGTATTGATTTATTTACTTTTAAGATTTACAAATGCTGAACAATTTTAAGTCGAATTTCAATGCTATTTCTATGTATATTTGGATTTTTAAATATCTACAAATATAAATCAAATCTTCATCATTTTTGCACAAAAAGCAAAAACCAGTGATGTGTGTATATATTTACTTTGTTGTTAATTGTTTTGTTTTCATAGTTTCATCTGGACATACATACATACACAAATTTCCCTTTATATATGCACTAGAAGCAGCTACCTGGGTAGAAGTGTGTGGGACAAAGAGCTAGCCTTGCAGATCCATTATGCACTATTAAAATCCCTATATAAAAAAGACCTTGCGTTGATTTGGCCTGGTTGGGCATCAGAAAAAAAATTGCACAGACACTCTGGAAAGAAAAATTAATGTCTCCTATTTAAAATATTAAATGCAACAAAAAATCCATGCTGTTACTATTTAAATATTATTTTTTAATTATCTTCACAAATATAAATCAAATCATTATTTTTATTCAAAAAGCAAGGTCTGGTGATAGTGAATGTGTATATATATTTATTTTGTTGTTTTATTTTCATAGTTTCCTCCAGACATGCATAAATACATACACACCAGCTGCTCTTTATATATATGTTGGAGTTTTAAGATATAAGGCGTGTGGTAAATGGTCACTTCTACTTATAGACTTGCCGATAAGCATGACCACTATTGTCCAATCACTGGCAGTGCTCTGCTGCTGTTGTTGTTATTTATACTGGCTGATTCTAATCTTAGCTCACTACTACTTGGATCTTCTTGGACGATGGACCTAAAGGATTCCATATCACGGGACTTATTCACTTACCAAAGGATTCTATAACTCGGGACTGACTTAGTTATTTACTTTGAGTTCTTTCCAACTGGCCAAGATGGCGGCTAGATACTTAACAATATATACTAGAAGTAGCTACCCGGCATTGCCTGGTAGAGGGAGGGATAATAAAAAGTTAGTCTCGTAGATCCATTGATTGTTTTGGTCTTACATAATTGATTTGTTTTAATCCGAACACAACCAATAACTTTCCTCCTCTTACTATTAAATTCCTAATTTTTGAATATCTTCCCAGATATAAATAAAATCTTCATTATTTTTCTACAAAAAGCAAGCTCAGGTGATAGTGAATGTGTATATATATATATAAGGGGCCGGGTTAGCTCAATCGGTAGAGCGTTCGGCTAGAAACCACAAGGTTCCTAATTCGATACCGGCCCTCACCAACTCAGCGTATGAGTAGCACAGGGGTCTGTGCGGTAAAGTAAGGTGCTGATGGTAGGTGTGGCACTCCACTCAGATGCTAAAAAACAATCTCCTTAGTCTAGCGCTATTGAAAAGGGGATAGACTCCCTCGCTGACTGGATGATACCGACTTTAGGCCGCCCCGTTGACTTTTACTTACTTATATATATTTACTTTGTCATTACTTTGCTTATTTTGCTGGACATACACCCACCCATACATACATACATAGAACTGCCCTTGATATATGTATAGATAGATAGATTATAAAAAGGGAAACAAACGAAACTGTGGCAGAAATAGCAAAATTGTCAAACCAAAACAAATACTTTAATCTCAACCCGTTTACTCCTCATCCATCGTCAAAACATCTCTTCCTCCTTGATCTGTTCAGCCTCAAAAATCTCTGTTTAATAGCATGCCTGTCAATCATGCGACTCCACCCAAAATAAGTAATGACATGTACAATTGGAATATCAAAGAACTTTCTTGTTTGCTTAAAAAGACAAATTCAGTTTTCTTTTTGAGGAGGAAAACTGACATGTTGATTTCTAGTAAGTTAATATGTACATACATACCATATATATATATATATATATGGTATGTATGTATGTATATGTGTAAGAATGGGAAATGAATCCGACAATATGAGGAAAAAATGAGTAAAGAAAAGAAATGTAGATGGATAAAAATGAATTTTATCGATTAAAAGTGATATCGATAAAATTCATTTTTATCCATCTACATTTCTTTTCTTTACTCATTTTTTCCTCATATATATATATATATATATATATATATATATATATATGGTTGGAGGTGTGTTGTTATGGTTAGTCATAGGAAATACTTGTCAACCCGAGCTCAAATCCTGGATGAGGTTGTTTGCATTTCACATAGCTAATGCCCTTGGGAAAGGTATGCATCCTTCTACTCTCCCTCCAGCTATGGCCCATGGGTAAATAGTACGGCAGACTGGGCCTTTTAAACTTGGATAGGTAACCAGTCTAGGAGAAGGAAAACTCTTAATTCAAACCTGTTAATCTCCGCTTAAGAAATTGACCTTCTGTCATATCTTGGTCATGTGGAAGAGTTGGTAGGTATATATATATATATATATATATATATATTCCTACCTAATACATATAATTTACACATGTTGTATGGTTTCAAGTATTTCTATCTAATACTAATGATTATTGGGTTCCAGGAATTATTTCTATCTAATAATAGTCATTTGTTGACACACATGAGGTTTCAAGTAACTAATAATAATCTTTAGTAAGCAATTATAGCTTCAAGTAACTATTCTTAATATAAATAATTTGTGTGGACCTAAGTATAATGACAATGATGTTATACCCAAGACATCCCTTTAAAGGGGGAGGAGTTGTATTAGCATTCTACAGGTGATGCAGTCAGTATATTGTAAACCCAATGATAGGATAAGAATGCATTTAGAGTATTTTGTAATAACAAATTTTGGGAAGATTTTGAAAAAAAAAAAAAAGAAAGAATAATGATAATAATAAAAATAACTAAAATAGATAAAAATACAAAAATTGAATAAATATAAAATGAAATAATTATAAAAAATAAAAATAAATGAGAATAAAAAGTAAATGATAAAAAATGAAAATAGATAAAAAGTATAGATAAAATCAAATAAAAAATATTTTCTCATTTTAAAAATATTTTTCTGGGTTTTCTCAGATATATTGCACCCCAAATATCCTGCATTGCTCCACCCCATAGTTGCTTTGGTCTGTAGGTCTCATGCATTGCCTCTGCTAAAAGATTTGGGTCTTTGCTTTGTGGTCACTTTTTTTGGTAAAGTTAAGAATATTGTCTCAGATTGGAGATATAGTCTAGGTTAAGTTATAAGTGGGATTTAGGCTTTTGTAGTTTAGTTGGTAAAGTAGCTAATATGAATGATATGGTTCATGTATGTATTTTCCCAACCCCTCCACCATAGGCATGGTGTGACGCAAGGTCAATTGTTGGTAATTTATGAGGAAGTGCGTCCTGGTCTCCTGCCTCAAGAGTTGCTGCCCGGTGACTATTAAAATAACGACCCAGCTCAGTCTATTCAAAACTATCCATCTATCTATCTATCTCAATTTGTTCATATTTATCTATATTACTTTAAATGCTAAGATTTTTTTATTCATGTTTGTTTAATGTCTTGTTTTTAGTTTAAATAAACAATAATTACAACAAAAAAAGAAGCGACCCCCCCCCAAATACATTTACTTGTCGAAAATATCTATCTCCATTTGTTCGTATCTATCTATATTATTTTGTTTGTTTATCTATCTATCTCAGTATATTCAAAACTATATATCCATCTTCATATCTAAACAAGAATTACGATAAATAAACAAGAATTACGACGAGCTGGGGTTGTTATTTTGATAGTCACCGGGTAGCGGTTTTTGAGGCAGGAGACTGGGACGCACTTCCTCATAAATTACCCAATTGTTTTAAGTGTAGTACAATTGATCCAAATTAACAAAAGAGCTGACAGTCTCATTTGACTTGGTTTGGTTTCTTTGTTCAATGGCACACAACCCTTCATAGGTTATTTAATGCCAAAGCCATCCTTGTAAAAGAGCAGTGGTGATATTATTTAATATATATGTATTCACCAGCTCCTCTGCACGAGCTGGATGTGGCACAAGGTCTATTTTTAAGCAGATTTTACCAGGTTTGAACACAGTTTTCCTTCTCCTTGGCCAGTTGCCATACCAAGATTAAAGCACAGTCTGCATTACTATTTACCCATAGCTGAAGGGAGAATAGTTAGATTGATACCTTTCTTAAGATAAAACAACCAACAACTATCAACATAACTTATGATTTGAGAGCAAGCATAAATGCCTTTAACTTTTAAAACATTTATGATATGAACATTTGACATTGTATGCCATTAAAAGTTTTTATATCATGGCTTTTCTCTCTCTTTCTGGCTCTCTTTTCTGTCGAGGCAACTCTCTTCTCTGTATCACCCTCTCCGTGCCTTGCTTAACGTTGAGGTGCCGCTCTATTTTTTGCATTTACCTCCCACGTGTTTGTGTCAATATGGCATATCCTCATAGCTCTCCTGCCGACATCTTTAAATCGTAGGCCTGGTCTACCAACCGATCGGGAGCCTTTTACTAATTCGCCGTACAAAAATAATATTATTATTATTATTAATGATATCATGTATCCGGCGTAGTAATACCTGGTATTTATGGGTTAAATATTTAATCAAAAAAAGAAAAGAAATGAGTTAAAAAATAGAATGCACAACAAGAATGAAATAAAACATATGTCTACATAAAAATATTTTACTTCAACTTTTCTTTCTTGACAATAGTTAGAAATGACCAAAAATATTCACAACTCATATTTATGGACATTATGAAAATTCTTATTTATTTTTGACACAGATAAGAATAAATTGCTTATGAGTTGGTCTTAATTCTCTAGAAGTGCCCAGCATGTTTTGTTCTAGTGACTTGAATGATTTATGAGATGGGAGGCAAGTGGCTCTACAGCTGTTGTTTTGTACACATTCATATATTGGGATTCTCTTTCAGGTTGGGCATCTCTCTCTCTCTCTCTCTATCATCCAATTTCTTTTCTTGTTATTTCAAGAAAACATGGAGATGTATTTTTGTGTTTTTAATTTTTTTTATTCATTCCCGTCCACAAATACAATCTTACCCTGTGTGTGAGGAGAATCACTAGTAGCATAGACAGAAAGACACGTCTGGCCCCAATAGACGCTGGCCTCAACTCTTCTGACTAAATTCTACTTTCCAAAGAGTTTAAATGGACCCTCATTGGCCTAGAGTTATGTGACCAGGCGAACCTGATATGAAACTTTGTCAATCCAATTCTCAGTATTTTTCCTTCTGAGTTACACTCAATTCTAAAATCTATACTACACTTCCTATGATAGGCTATGCCTATCTGTTATGTAACATAACATCATAAAACATTGTAATATAAAAAAACCCATTAAAATAATTTTAAATCTATACTACACTTCCTTAGAAAAATGATAGGCTATGCCTATCTGTTATGTGACATAATATCAAAAACATTGTAATATAAAAAAACATTAAAATATCAATTTTACAATCTATACTACACTTCCTTATAAAAATGATAGGCTATGCCTATCTGTTATGTAACATAATATAAAACATTGTAATATAAAAAAAGCATTAAAATATCAATTTTAAAATCTATACTACACTTCCTTAGAAAAATAATAGGCTATGCCTATCTATTATGTAACATAATTCATAAAACATTGTAATATAAAAAAAAAAACATTTAGAATATCAATTTTAAAATCTATATGACACTTCCTTACAAAAATGGTACGTTATGCCTATCTATTTTGTAAAAAAACCCATTAAAATATCATAAAACTTTGCAGTATCATAAACACAAAAAAGTATTTTAATTGTGTAAAAATCTGGTATGTTAATGACTCTTCTCAAAATGAATCATTTGTCCAGAAAAGAACCACGTTTTGTCTTTGCCTGAAGTGTCACCAAAGTCATGTGTGGTGTATGGTAGATTTTTAAAATTCTTTTGTTGTCACATGCTTTTCACTGTTTTTGGCATTGTACAAAGAAAATAACAAAAGCAACAATAATGCGGATAATACTAATAGTCTTTAAAACCGGAAGGCATGTCCTATAAATGATTCTTTCCACCCCTCCCCAACCCTCCAGGCACTCAACTTGTGGGTGTCAACAATAGCCACTAATGAATTTAACTTTGGTAGAAAGTAGAGAATAGATAAAAACATAAGAAACCAAATTCCATGGTTAGATTTCTGGGAGTGGCCAATCTAAACTATAATTGTCTTTGATTGAAAGCAAGTATTCTTTTTTTTTTTTTAATAAAAATTTTTACAATAGAAAAATTTATTTTAAAAATTTACTCATCTAAGCTCAGTGTTGTGTCACATACTTTTTATAGAATTTATGATTTTCAAATAAAATAAACAAAAGGGAAAAAGCATTTAATAGTTATCTCATTTGAGAATTTATATACATTAGGCTACCCTGTTGGCTGGGGCATTAGAATGCATTGACTGCACCTTTGCAGAGGGGTAAGACTCCCCCAAATGGGGCTGCTTGTTGGCCGTGGGTGGCGACCCGTGATTCTTAAGGATGGAGACTTGGTGGATGAGCTGTCCATGACCTGCAACACTCCACTTAAACCCTTACTTAGGCTAGACAGGCGGTCGGAGAGGCCCCCTCCAATCAATCGGCTGGTCACGTCAAGCCCTACCATATATTTGATTGCCCCAACCCTATTGCCCTTATGGCAAGCTCCAACCCTTTTTATCATATGGATGCTAGAAGGCGGTGGCTGAGGGTCTACATGTCCCGAGAATGACGTTAAACACTATCTGATGGTGAAGTTCCAGTTCTGGAGGTTTGGGGAATGTGGAGCACCCCTTCATCCCCATTGCTCCCTGGTCCACTCTGACCCGAAGTGGTAGTACCTGTTAGGGTCCCATCTATAGGTTAAATAGAAAAATGTATTTATAAAAAAAAAATTGAGTATCTATTAAGAATTAATTTATTTCAAAACTTTATCGGCATTAAATGACCCACTGAGGTTGATATGCCATAAAAGTTACAAAACAAAGAAAACAAACTATCATATAAATTAGGGTGATCACAAAAGCAAAGCCATTTTTGCTGAGTTCATGGTAACATATAAAAATAATTTTTAAAAGAGCAGTTTAAGATGTGCTTCAACCAATGGAAAACTCAAGAGATTAAGTGGAATGAATGCAAAACAGACTATTTTTAAGGAAAATTTGTTTCATTCATTGTACATTTTTGTCTTGATAAATACAGTTTTAGTAGTGATACTTTCACAACACCTCTCTCTCTCTATCATATGTGTGTATATATATATATATATATATATATATATATATATATATTTTCCATATTTACTCCCATATATATATATATATATATATATATATATATATAGTCGTTGGGGTGGCCTAAAGTTGGTATCAGCCAGACAGTGAGGGAGTCTATCTCTTTTCACTAGCGCTAGACCAAGGAGACTATTTTTAGCAGAGTGCCACACCTACCATCAGCTCCTCACTTTACTGCACAGATCCCTGTGCTACTCATTTGCTGAGTTGGCGAGGGCCAGTATCGAACCAGGAACCTTGCGGTTCCCAGCTGAAACTCTACCGACTGAGCTAAACCAGCCCTATATATATATATATATATATATATATATATATGGCAGTGCATGGTATAATGGTTAACTTCGTAGGAAATGCACACGATGAGGTCAAATCCTGGATGAGGCTGTTTGCATTTCACATTCTGCTAGTACCCTTGTGAAAGGTATGAATCCAATTATTTTCCCCCCAGTAAATAGTAGGGTAGACCGGGCTTTTTAACCTTGGTTAATCAACCAGTCTTGGAGAAGGAAATCTCTAAATTCAAACCTGTTTAACTCTGCTTAAGAAATTGACCTTTGTCATGTCCCAGCTGAAACTCTACCGACTGAGCTAAACCAGCCCTATATATATATATATATATATATATATATATATATATATATATGGCAGTGCATGGTATAATGGTTAACTTCGTAGGAAATGCACACGATGAGGTCAAATCCTGGATGAGGCTGTTTGCATTTCACATTCTGCTAGTACCCTTGTGAAAGGTATGAATCCAATTATTTTCCCCCAGTAAATAGTAGGGTAGACCGGCTTTTTAACCTTGGTTAATCAACCAGTCTTGGAGAAGGAAATCTCTAAATTCAAACCTGTTTAACTCTGCTTAAGAAATTGACCTTTGTCATGTCCTATTTGTACAAAGGGGTTGGTAGATACACACACACACACACACACACACACATACACATATATAAGTCGTATTGACAGTATAGATTCTCATTACTCTAACTACTGAGCCCTATCAGTTATTGCTCATGGCAAGTCCTCTGCGCAGCCTTCAGTGTCCATACAGAGCTGATCAATGTAAGTTTTTGCTGGTCAGCCAACACTGGTGTGTCCATGTGTAGATGTCCACCATCACTTGTATGTTCATCTTTGCCAGTGTTTCTTGTTCATCTTGCTTGGAAGGATTATGCATTAAATAGAAAAACAAAGAGTATAAGAAAATGTGTTTTAAACAAATTGAGTTTAAAAGAAAATTTTTGAATACCCAACAAGAATGAATAAAACAAAATGTCTTTGGCATAGAATAACCCAAGAAGGGTTGACATGCCGTAAAATCCAACCATCCAACCAACTAACCAAATAACATTAAGAATGAATAAAACAAAATGTCTTTGGCATAGAATAACCCAACAAGGGTTGACATGCTGTAAAATCCAACCAACCAACCACACAACTACACTTAGTTTGTTAGTTACAGTCGAGTGACACAAAAAATGTCCCATGAAGGTTGATATGTGACATTACTTTCAGCTTTGGACTAATACTCTTGGAAAAGTATGAAACCCCCCAGCTTATAGGTTAATTAGTACCACCACTGTTCTTTTGTAAGGGTGGCTTTGGCATTAAGTAACTCATGGAAGTTGATATGCCATTGAACAAAGAAACCAAACCAAGTCAAATGAGGTTGTTAGCTCTTTTGTTAATTTGGATCAAGTGATTACATTACACCCAAAAATATTACATTGAAATTGATATAGAAATTTTCTGAGGAGCATTCTTTTTGATTTAGTCAGAGATTTATTATTCAAATAAGTTCCAATAGTTTAATGGATGAATCTCTTGCAAGCAATTATTGTTTAGACGATCATGTACTGGGTATGGTTGCTGCTGTTATGATATTAGTTCACTTCAAAATTACAAATATCATTAATCTGTCAATGTCGTATTGTAGTATAGTCATCAATGACTGCTATGTCAGTGATAGAGGAAAAACCCAATTCATCAAAGCTGTTAAAACCTCTGATGCTTTATTCTCTCCATTCAACAGGTAGAAAGGGCTAATGGAGACATAGGTAGTTTCTTCAGAAAATACAAGAATAAATTTTAAAACAAAGTATTACTTCTAACCCATAATAGTTACATTTGTGTCTATTATATATATATATATATATATATATATGTATATATATATATAAAAACAAAGAAAATACAGTGCTCAATCACAAATTGTGAGAGCTAATATTTATTTAATTTGTTGAGTTTTTAAAATAAATGCTTATTATAGACACACACACATATATATATATATATATATATATATATATATATATATATATATATATATAAACAGCTACTTCTAGCTGGGAGTAAACCCAACAGAATTTTCATCTGTCAAGCTCTTTACCCTCACGGCTGTCAGAGGTGAACAATTAATTGATACATACATACTTATGTAGATGTATGTTTTTACAATCACCAGAGAACTCAAGTCTGTAAACAACAGGTGAGTAAATGCCTTATGCTAAACGGTGAAAGTTCAACTAATGTCGCCTCTACAGTGCTCTACCAGGATATTGGGAGTTTACCAACCCCTCCACACACAAGGTCAATTTCTTAAGTGGAGTTCAACAGGTTTGAATCCAGAATTCCAGTCTGCCCTGCTAATTACCCATAGCTGGAGGGAGAGTAGGATTCATACCTTTCCCAAGGCTATTAGCGCTAAGTGAAATGCAATTACCACACCTGGGATTTGAACTCGTGGCGACGAGTCCATTTCCCATGACTTTAACCATTACACCACGCACTTCCACTAATTGGAATATTGGAAGCATATATTAGTCATCCACAGACAAGTGTTTCGATGTTTACATCTCATCAGTGCAGCTCAACCTTTTAACAGCTACTTCCAACTGGGAGTGAAACCCAAAAGAATTTTTGCCTGTGTGTATATATATATATATATATATATATATTAAAGATAATGAAATCCTTATTGTGTTTAAGATATTTTTTTTCAAATCTGCTCAAAATTTTTTTTATGTTATCATCTTGAAATGCATTAATGATTTGTCCAATAGAGTTTTCATTAGTAAACCAAGTACTTTCGGTTCTTTTCCACACCATTATCAAGGTTGTTTATTATTTGTTATTATTTGTCTAAACAATTGTTTTGTTTTTGTTGCTAAGGTGACGCTAAATTATGCTGACAGATTATTTTTTAGAAATATGTAATGAGCTAGGCAAACGATAAGGATTCCATTCTTTTCAACCATATTTGTTTGAATGAAAAGATGCTGCCCAAATATATATATATATATATATATATTTATACATGTAGAATTAAACAAAAGACACATCTGTTTAATAATTTTATTTTTGATCTTTTCGAGTTTTCTGGCCAACTTTTTAATGTTTGGTGGAATTCGTGGATAAGTCCACCATAGTTCAGGTCCCGAGTACTTTCGGCACTATAACACCTTTCTCATCAATTCTTTTCCTTCCAGCCTCCACATTAATTTAATTTTTTAAAAACTGGAACACATCACCCCTGATGACGGCACTTCAAAGTGCCGAAAGTACTCGGGACCTGAACTTTGGTGGACTTATCCACGAATTCCACCCAAAGATTAAAAAGTTGCCAGAAAACTTGAAAAGATCAAAAATAAAATTATTAAACAGGAGATGTGTCTTTTGTTTAATTCTACATGTATAAATGAAAGAATGCTGCCAAAATACACACATATATATATATAAATATATATATAATATCAACGAGTCAGTTTCGACCGTAGGTCATCGTCAGTAGAAAATTTCTTGAAAAAATTGTTTTTTAGAAAGTTTAGATAAGTTTTCTAAGTGTTTGACAAACAATTAAGGCAAAAAAAATGTACTAGAAGTGGCAAGTCGATCTGTTCAGTGAAAACCATCTTCTGATTGAATTGGCTTTTACATATACATGAAGGATTTTTTAAAGTTATATATACATGTGCGTGTGTGTGTCTATAGTGTCTTTCTGTGTGTGTGTGTGTATATATGTATATATATATATATATATATATGAGATTTGATAATTTCTTTAGAAAAGTAAAGTATATTATTGTTTATATTTTTTGCTTGAAAGCAATTACAATGCATGTATCGTATAAAATCGATAATTATTGAAAATAATCATGACAAGCGAACTCAGCAAATATTGTGCCCCACGTAGAACATCGTACAGCTGTTTCAACTTTATTAAGTCTCATCAGCGATGTATACTTACGATTTCCCCCCGACAGAAATCGAAACCGGGAACCCAGCACACAGAATCAGAGACTCTATTCAATAATTATTGAATTTTATATGATATACACATTGTAATTGCCTTCAAGCAAAAAATATAAATAATATATATATATATATATATATATATATATATTATAAGTAAATAGTGCACAATATCACTGATAGAGCATAAATATCTAAGGGTATCAAAGACATGAAGTCAACAGCGCTTGGTAACTGTCAGTTTCTCACCTATGCGATTTTCAATCCAAGTGCTCAGGTTTTAAACTCGCATGGATGAGAAACTGACAGTTACCAAATGCAGTTGACTTTGTCTTTGCTACCCTAACTTATATATAAAACTAAATGTACCAACTATTATGGGACAGAAGTAGCAGCATACAATTAAATAATACCCTCTAAAAAGTTAAAAGAAGAATAAACATTATTAAACATTCCGTAGACATTTATGGAGTGAAATTAAAGACCGTCTTCACTTTGTATGGCTTGGAAAAATCCTCTACTATTAACCTGTGATAATTTACTGATTACCCCCACCACACCCCTTACCCTAATTAGTATTTAAGTTCCAAGTAGGTGACATACTGTCAGACAGTGTATACTTATATGCAACAGTGTCTACATTCTAAAGTGACAGGAAACCAGAACAAAGGCATTGGAGGTAGACAAGGTGAAAATTAATAGGATCTACCTTTTTATTTATAGTAGTGATAACAGTGATGATGAACATTGGTTTGGGGATCACAGAAATGACTAAAGTGAACTGAGTGGGGAGGGTTCTGGGGTAATGTAAGAACCTATGGGCTATTTAAAAAAAAAATCAGACATTTTAGGGTTGTTTTCTGACCACTAGCCTATAGGAGTATGATGTGTGTGTGTGTGTATGTAATAAATATATATATATATATAATGTAAGGTAATCCAAATGACTGGTTGTAAGGGATGATTCTATTTGAGATCTTCAAAATCTCACTGTATAACCATACTGGTTTCTGGTTGAAAATTCAACCATTTCTGGTTGAAATAAATTATAACGGGATGACGGTTTGTTAAGTTTTTCTTTCTTTGAAAGTTATATATATATATATATATATATACTAGTCAAAACGTGACCCATTGGCTCACCCATTCAGCTCTGGGTAGATAATTGAGGTTAGGGAAAAGGGAGTTAGCAAAGCAAATAAAATTTTAAAAGAAATAAATATGGCCGGACGAAACTGTAAAATCATTTTGATAGCTTTCTAAGAAAGGAAATGTTTGACCTCATTTAAGCTATGGGTTGCTAGTTGTGAAATTTAACACAGAAATACATTTTAAATTCCCCCGGCTCTCTCTCTCTACTCTCCAGAGAAACTAACATTATATAACGAGGAGATAGTCAAGAGATACATAGAGGGGAAGAAAGAGATAGACACAGAGTAAAGTAAGAGATTGGTTGGTTTTTGACTTAATTACAAATTATGACTAATTAGAAACAATTAAAACAATTTTTTTAAACATAATTCAATCCTAAAAGTAAGGAATAATTTAGTATAATTTTTGTGTCATTAAACTAAACCGTAAAAAAACCGTTAGGAAGCAATAGTTGATTAACTCAGCTTTAGTATAATATATAAATGAAAAACATGAAAAAATATATAAGTAAATGAAAAAGCAGCAACGTGTTTAGAAGGTTGATATTTTTACTTAGCCGATGCTACAGGGTTTCAATTTGTACATCAAACCATCATCAGGGCCATCATCTATGTACAAAGAAATTTTTGACAAACAGAAGTTTGTAAGCCTTCGTTTTTGTCAAATTGGGGATTTAATGGATAGTGACTTCAGGTTAGTATACTATTGTTAGTGAGTTCGATTCTCACTGGGTGCTGGATATTTCTGACCTTGTTTCAAACTAAATTTAATGACTATTTTGTTTTGGTTTAAAATGGTCTTATCTAATTATATCTATATATCTTATATATTTAGTTGAAGAATAATAAGTGAGTGTAAATTAGGAAATGTGAGGATAATTTATTTGAAAAAATATGTATTTGTTGACACTCGGTGAGATTAGATTTCTGCATGATTGATAATTTGTCAATAGCTGTCCATGCCTTTATCATGTGTATATTGACATCACTTTCTGTAGATGAGATATTACTACCTTGGTATGTGGACTGGTCTACTAATTTCAGAGGTTTACCATCTGGTGTGGCAGTGATGCTGATAGCTTTTTGATTTTGTGCTGGGACACACATATTTGCTTTGAATGAGTCCCCATAAAATTTATGGGTCCCAATTAAAGCTGTCTAACTTCTACCTTGTAACCTATCCTGTGTACTTCATTTCTAAGAAACTATTTAAATGTATTTACAGTTAGCTTGAAATGGTGAGGGAAAAAAAAAGAAAAACACTGGGACACATTGATATGATTTTACTGTGTCCTTTCAGATTTTTGTGTGTCAGGGACGCAGGATGCTTACCTATCAGCATCTCTGGGTGTGGTGATGTCTCCATCTTGTTTAAACACATGAACTCAGTTTTATCTGAATGTGCATATAACATACTTATCTGATTTAATTTTGACGAGGTTTATATATATTTACCAACCTCTCCACACAAGCAGGATGTGACACAAGGTCAATTTCTTAAGCGGAGTTCAACAGGTTTGAATTCAGAGTTTTCCTTCTTTAGACTGGTTGCCTAACCAAGGTTAAAGAGCCCAGTCTGCCCTACTATTTATCCATAGCTGGAGAGAGAGTAGGATTCATACGTTTACCAAGGGTATTAGCACTAAGTGAAATGTAATTACCACATCCAGGATTTGAACTCGGGGCGACGAGTCCTTTTTCCATGACTTTAACCATTACACCACGCGCTTTGAGGTTTATAAGTGTTGATATATGTTAAAGCCAATTGATACATTGAAAAGACAAAACTGTTTTGTAAAGACAATGAATGATTGACATGTGATGTGTGAGTTATTAATGACCGAATTACAGTTCATTGTTCAGTGAATAACAAGTAAAGATAATTATTTGAAATTCATTATTAAATGTTAATATTATAAAAACCGTCCTGCAGTAAAATCCCCCAGTGTGCCACCTGTTGGCTGTGTGGTGAATCATGATGCTTACGGACAGAATCCTGGTGGCTAAACAGTCCATTACATGCAACACTCCACTTTGGCCCTTACTTGGCTAGATGGAAGGTCGGAGTAGCCCTCATCAATCAATCGGCTGTTCGTGTCAAGCCCTAGCACCTATATAATTGTTCTAACCCTTTTGCCTTTATTGTAAGCCCCCAACCCTTTTTATCATATATGTGCTAGAAGACGGTGGCTGAGGGTCTTAGTGTCCTGGGTATGACATTAAACTGCATCTAATGGTGAAGTTCCAATTATGATGCTCTGAGGAGTGTGGAGTACCCTTTCATCACTATTGCTCCCAGGTCCACTCTGACCCTGAGTGGTAGTACCTGTTAGGGTCCTATCTATGGGTTAAATAAAAATAAAAATGTTTAAAAATGTGTTTAAAAAAATTCACTTAAAAACATTTTGAATACCCATCAAGAATTAATAAAACAAAATGTCTTTGGCATAAAATAACCCAACAAGAGTTGACATGCCATAAAATTAACCAACAACCAACCATCATAAAGAAATGATAACATTTTTTTAAATACACGTTTTTTATACATTTTTAATTTAATAAACTTTTTTTATATTTAAATTTTTTTTAGATATTTTAAAAAATATTTTCTACTCACTTGTGTTTTTCTCAAGTAAGCAGCGGAAGTACAAAATAAAGAATAAATGCCGATGAAAATACCCTGTGCATTGTCCAGGCTGCTCCCTTGTAATCAGCCTGGCTGAAAGGAACTAATTTCCTCTTAAAGGCAATTATGCCCGCACAATGAGGGGGGCCGGAGAAGGGGAGATGTAGAATAATCATACTGTTTCAATTACTGTTGAATTGGTAAGACAAGGCAAGGAGCCGTAGCTTAATACAGATCTAAACTTGTTGCAATCCTACTGCATAATGCCATAGTATTTATGAAGCCTCATAACATCATAGAAACCAAGCTGCCAATCAGGACTAAAGGAATAGAATTGCCCAAATAGATGAATGGACTATTTTTGAGTTCCATAAGTACCAGCTGTTTTAGGCACTAGTTCAGTTATGCTTAGCCAGTTGCTGTTGTTCAAACCAACAGTATACTGTCTGACTGACTGACTCCAACAGTGACCATTTCATTGCAATCACACTAATAATTGAATGCTTGTTAAGTTTAGATCATCGTCTAAAATCAAGGAAGAACTCATAAATCTATGGTTAAGTCATGTTGAAAGCACCAGTTCCTGCTGGATCACTGAAGTTAAGTTGCGATTTTGGTTTTAAATGCAATAGTAAAAATGTATGTGATAAAAGTCAATTTTTTTAAGCAGAGTAAAGCTGGGTTGAATTCAGAGTTTTTCCTTCTTCTAGACTAATACCTTAACCAAGATTAAAATACCCAGTTTGTCCTACTATTTACCTATAGCTGAAGAAAGAACAAATGGATTCATGCCTTTCCCAAAATGTAGAACGAATTTAAAATTAATTGGTATATGCCCTAGCATCATTTTTATATGCTCACTTCCCCTAACTAAAACCTCAAGTTTACTGTGTTGACACTATCCTTATTTATAAACTTTGTCGTTACAAAATAAAAAGAGATTAAAAAAAAAAAAGTGAGACATAAAAGAACCTTGAGAAAGAAAGTAACTAACAATAGATAAGGTTGTTCAATACTTAATTGTGTGACCACTTAAGCAACAGCTGGTACTGTAAGCAACTCAAGTCATTTGTTTATCAAAATGATGTGATTTAGCATTAAATGACCCAAGAGGGTTGATATGGCATTAAGAAACCAACAACAAACTCATAAATAATGTACTCCTATGGACACCTACACATGGACCCACCAGTGTCAGCTGGTCAACAAAAACATGCATCAATCTGCTCTGTGCAGATTTTGGATGCTACACGGAGGACCTCCAAGAGGCATTGACTGATGGTGACAGTTCCTATCCTATTATATGTGCTGCCAGCAGCAACTTGATGATGATGATGATGCGTGGTTTACAAAGGTACTAACATACAATGTTACCCCTCTGATCAATCAGCTGGTCATGTCAAGCCCTAGCAACTATATGATTGTCCCAACCCTATTGCCCTTATGGCAAGCCCCAATCCTTTTTATCATATGGGTGCTAGAAGGCAGGGGCTGAGGGTCTACATGTCCTTGGAATTACATTAAACTCAATCTGGTGAGGTTCCAGTTCTGGAGGTTTGGGGAATGTGGAGCACCCCTTCATCACCATTGCTCCCTGGTCCACTCTGACCCTGAGTGGAAGTACCTGTTAGGGTCCCATCTATAGATTAAATAGAAAAGATGAGTTTATAAAAAAAATTGAGTATCCATTAAGAATTACTTTATTTCAAAACTTTATCGGCATTAAATGACCCACTGAGGTTGATATGCCATAAAACAAACCAAACATACGATGTTGGATATTTATCTCACAGTTTAATGCTTTATCTCAGTTGGTAGAGCATCCACCTAGGTTCTAGGATTGATACTGGACCTCGCCAACTCAGTACATGAACAGCACAGCTTAGATCTCTCCAGTAAAATGGGAAAGCTGGTGGTAGGTGTAGCACTCCACCTCAGATGAAAAAAACAAATCTCCCTGGTCTAGCACTCACTAGTGAAAAGTGAATAAACTCCCTTGCTGTCTGGCTGATATTGACAATAGGCCACTCTGCCGACTTTACTTATCTACATATATATATATATATACATGCATGCATGCATACATAAATGTATGTATGCATATTCATGTACATATATATGTAAAAAGTAAAGTTGTCAAGGTAGCTTAAAATTGGTATCAGTGAGGGAGTCTATCCCCTTTTCACTAGCACTAGACAAAGGAGATTGTTTTAACATCTGAGGTGGAGTGCCACACCTAATATCAGCTCCTTACTTTACCGTACAGATCCATGTGCTACTCATATGCTGAGTTGGCTAGGGTTGGTATCGAAGCTGGAACCTTGTGGTTCCTAGTCTGATGCTCTACCGACTGGGCTAAACCAATATATATATATATATATATATATATATAGGCCATTCTACCGACTTGACTTATTTTAACACACTTGGCACATACTTTCTCAATCAACTTTCACTTTCACTTAAAAAAAAAAAAAAATGAACATTTGATTATTAATGGCAAACACATGAATAATCAAATGCTCCTTAAGTTTAGTAGATCATCCTCTATGATCAACATGATAATGGTTTACATTGGGAAGATTAGTGTGTGAAAGAGGATAATCCTTCTTTCTCAGGTTTTTGTGACAGGTCTATGACCTAAATTTAAAGTGTATGCTTCAGTTCATGAGGCCGATTCTCTACTTTCATTCATCGATTAAAATCAAATAAACAAAACATGATGTAAGTATTACATAATGGATAGGCATAGCCTATCATTTTTGTGAGGAAGTGTAGTTTTTATTTTAAGTTTCATGATAACTTGATGGAAAATCAGTTTGATTGACAAAGTTTAACCCAGAATTCATCTGAAATGGAATTTTGATTGGCTTAGGGAATCATGTGATCAGATGAATATTGGCAACAAAAAACAAAATCTATTTTTCCATTCAAGCTTATATCTATATATTAATACTTGTGTTCCTTCTGACATTATCATCTTGCAACACCCTCTGGTTAAAAATGGAACCATCCAAATCATCCAAAATGAAGTGCAAAATGTAAATCCTGATTATCTGGTTTTGTTTTTCTGCCAAATTCTTATTTATTATGAGTGTCGTCAACTCAGCTAAATTATGGAACATTTTGTTTTTATTATAAAGAAAGAAAGGGAAGAAAAAGGACATTATACACAGAAAAATATAAGAAAGAAAGAGAGTAGGGAAAAGATAGAGGGGATGAGCGTGTGGAAGTGATAATGCTAATCTGTTTAAATCGAACATAATAAAAAGAAGGAAAAAAAAAGAGTGAGTGAGAGATCAAGATTATTGTACTTTTTACATATTGAACTATTTAGCAATAGCTCTTAAGTAAATGTATCAAACGTAATAATTAAATTATCACACTATGGTATATCCACAGGTTCTGCTAGTTTCATTTATTTTCATTTGGCTTTTGTTTTTGTTATTAATTCACCAAATTTTAAAACACAAATTAACAATTTATCCAAGGTGTTATTTATAGTTTAAATCAGGACTTATCAATGTGGTCCCTATAGACTCCTAGGATTTAATAAAATTTTGGCATGGTTGATTAAAGCATGGTGGTACACGGGGTGGGGGTGGGTATTTACTAATTTACATTTATAAATCACTTTATAGTAACAAAAATTGTTGGATCATGTAAACGAGTTACCAGATATCAAAAACTGTGGAAAGATATCTCAAGCTTTTTGCAATATTTTAAGGTAATCTTATTATAATAGAGATTGTGTGTTTGTCCGTCTGTAACCAAAACTATATTACTACTCAAGTCACAATTCCCTTAGTTATTAACATCACATTCTCCATGATATAAGGTAATTAAAATAATTTTTAAAAAACACATAAAATTGAGCCTGAGGTTACAGTGGCCCGAAAGTTGTGTTTTTCCACAATAAAGATGAAGACAACAGTCTGAAATATCATCATGTCACACTGTTAGCATGGATATCCTTGACAATCTCTCTCCATCCGTCCCTATCACTCATCATTCTCAGGAGGTCCTCTATGTAGCATCCAGTATCCGCACAGAGCTGGTCAATGTACGTCTTTGCTGGTCAGCTCACACTTGCGTGCCCATGTGCTGGCTTTCACAGGAGGACATCACTTATGAGTTCATGCTTCTCCAGCAGTGTCCTGCATGTCTTGTCCATCTTACTTGGATAGTTTGGGTGATATGGGGCAGGTGGCCGTACAACTTTTTTCTCGTGGGGTGTTATTTCCATGTCTTGTTCAGGATCGCACGCAGCATTCTTGTGCAGCTCCCATCTAGTTTATTCTTTAGTCGCTTTGTTAGGGTCCAGGTGGTGCAGCCATACAGCAGCATTGACACGACAACAACCTGGAAGAATTGTCTGAAATATAATTTTTCATAAATAATTTTTTCATAAATAATTTTTTTTCATAAATAATTTTTAATAATTTTTTCATAAATAATTTTTTCATAAATAATTTTTTCATAAATAATTTTTCATAATTTTTTCATAAATAATTTTTTCATAAATAGACATAAAAATACTTTGTGTAACTGTTGAGCCCATTTTTTTTACTAGCTTTTCTAAGTTCATATTTGATTGAATCTGGATTTAGCCATGCACATTATTTACTAAGCAAACAGAGAAGCAATTTGAACATAGAATGTTGTGATTTGCTGCTTAAACTCACTAACCTGCAATTTAATATCTGTGATCTTATTGAAAATAATTCAAGAATCCAAGGTGTATTTATACTTTACTTATTCTTTTTGCATGTAAATTGAATTTGATATATCCGGGTTAAGGGATATATTCTGAAGTTGGTATTTGGTATATTATCGCAGTAGTAATTGGTACGTCAAATAGCAATCCATCTGCTGAGCAGTCGGGGTGTCGTCTAGCGAGTAAGTTTAGCTTGTAGGCTTAGGTGCCTGTACCAACACAGTGTCGACTATTTATACATGACACTGTCCAATCAGATTATAGTGAGGGGGTACCCAGGTATTTACATATTCATTATATCAGTATTAAACACTGATAAATTAGTTATGCTTTGTAATTTGATATTCAATTAGTCTGTTTGTGGGGTGAAAAGAAATCAAATTTTGTTACAAGAGGAGGAGCATCAGGTAAATGTTTGAGGGTGACTTGGTTTAGATTGAAACACTTATTATGCATGTATTCTGTGAAATTTCCATGAGTAAAACTAGTGTGTATATATATATATATATATATATATATATATATCTTGGTGTTGAGGATCATTCAGAGTTGGGTTCTTCTGTAGTGAGATCCATAGTGAGAAGTCAACGTACATTGAACCAGGCATGTGTACAGACAGAGCAATATAAATCAAGGAAAAGACTTCAAATTTGCTTCATGTGATAATTTATTTCAACTGCAACAAGCTTAGCTCACTACAGCAACTTCAGACATGGAGCAAAATATGTATGTATGTATGTGTGTGTGTGTGTGTGTATATATATGTATATATATATATATATATATGTATGTGAAATAAAAAGAATAAAACATTTTTCTGAGAACGATACATTTTGCAGACCTTCTTTTTTTATAATATATATATATATAGTGAGAGAGAGATACACACACATACTATATATATCATCAACAAGTCATGCTGGTAGCATAGATTCCCATGACTCTCTCAGTCATCACGCCTAGCAAGTCCTCAGCATGGCATCCAGTGTTTACACATAGCTGTTGTATGTGTGTAGGTGACAACAGGAGGATGTCACTTAGGAATTTGTTCTTACTGCCCTACCAGTGTCCTGCATATCTTGTTCATCTTACATTATTTTACATGTTTTTTCTTTTTTTATGTTTTGCTATACACCTTAATATAATCTATTTGTGTCATGTTGGTACTTAGATGTGGTTTGTGGTTTACTCATTTGTTAATTGTTGTTTGTAGACTTTATATAATCCCTGCCATTTAAATAAAATATACTTATCAAGATACTCAGTAGATAACTGTTTGGCATTTATCCACTTATATTAATTCTAAAATCAATATATCAGTTTATGTCTCTTTTCAGCTGTTAAAACAATTCTATCATTCTTTTTCTTTTTTCTTTTTTTTCTTTTTTGGGGCATTGTACATTTAATTTTGTCCCACTTTTTTAAAAACATTTTTGGTGGAACTTCATGACATTGCTCTTTGATATTCATTTCATGACATTGCTCTTTTGATATTCATTTTTGGTGGAACTTCATGACATTGCTCTTTTGATATTCATTTTTGGTGGAACTTCATGACATTGCTCTTTGATATTCATTTTTGGTGAACTTCATGACATTGCTCTTTGATATTCATTTTTGGTGGAACTTCATGACATTGCTCTTTTGATATTCATTTTTTGGTGGAACTTCATGACATTGCTCTTTGATATTCATTTTTGGTGGAACTTCATGACATTGCTCTTTGATATTCATTTTTGGTGGAACTTCATGACATTGCTCTTTTGATATTCATTTTTGGTGGAACTTCATGACATTGCTCTTTTGATATTCATTTTTGGTGGAACTTCATGACATTGCTCTTTTGATATTCATTTTTGGTGGAACTTCATGACATTGCTCTTTGATATTCATTTTTGGTGGAACTTCATGACATTGCTCTTTTGATATTCATTTTTTGGTGGAACTTCATGACATTGCTCTTTTGATATTCATTTTTGGTGGAACTTCATGACATTGCTCTTTGATATTCATTTTTGGTGGAACTTCATGACATTGCTCTTTTGATATTCATTTTTGGTGGAACTTCATGACATTGCTCTTTTGATATTCATTTTTGGTGGAACTTCATGACATTGCTCTTTTGATATTCATTTTTGGTGGAACTTCATGACATTGCTCTTTTGATATTGCTCTGATGATGGTTAATATCCAATATATATAAAAACCAAAATGCTTAAATAAAAGATATTTTATTTGAATATTTTGGAGGCGCGTAGTGTAATGGTTAGAGGTGTAGGAATTAGACTTGTTGACTTGAGTTCAAATCCTGGACGAGGCTGTTTATATTTCACATAGAACTAATACCCATGGGAAAGTTATGAATCCAACTATTCTACCTCCAGCTATGAATAACTAGTAGGGTATACTGTGTTCTTTAACCTTGGTTAGGCAACCAGTCTAGGTGAAGGAAAACTCTGAATTCCAACCTTAAACTTTGCTTAATAAATTGACCTTTGCACAGACACTCTGGAAAGAATAATTAATGTCTCCTATTTAAAATATTAAATGCAAAAAAAAAAATCCATGCTGTTACTATTTAAATATTGTTTTTTAATTATCTTCACAAATATAAATCAAATCATTATTTTTGTTGAAAAAGCAAGATCTGATGATAGTGAATGTGTATATATATTTATTTTGTTGTTTTATTTTCGTAGTTTCCTCCAGACATGCATAAATATACACACACCAGCTGCTCTTTATATATATATAATAGAAGTAGCTACCCAGGTGTTGCCTGGGTAGAGGAGGGATAATGAAAAAGTTAGTCTCATAGATCCATTGATTGTTTTGGTCTTACATATTAATTTATATTTCTTAATTAATATTTTGTTGGCATCCTTCCGTCTGCTAAAGACTACTGTGTGGTGTCCAATTTAAAAAATTTTTTTAACTGCATCTGTATGATTGGCTGAACAGGCCAATTTTTAAATGGCAATCTCTGGTGCAGTGAATGCAAATAGTGATACTTACTGGAGTTGCTGTTGTCTCTTCTTCTGGTTCTCTCTTTCTCTCTTTTTCACTCCTTTATGTGCCTTGTTTGACAAAGAGGCGCCAGGCTGCTCAGTTTTCTGCATCAACCACCCATTTATTTAATATTAATCTTCTGCTACAGACAAAAGTATGACTCAACTGATGTTTGCGCCGGATATTTCTTTTCTTTTCCAACTGGCAAACACTGTGAAGTAATGAAATAAAATAAATATTAAATTTTGACACAACAATATCACTGGGAAGAGTCTTTTTTAAAGTCCATGAGAATTTCACATATCATGACATATCTTTATTGCCGTCTAACCAGAATTTCACTACTTAAAATTCTTTAGGCATTGCTAAATAATGGATCATTCCATTTTTATTATAAAGAAAGAAAGGGAAAAAAGGACATGCTTCACTAAAAAAATAAGAAAGAAAGAAAGTAGGGGAAAGATAGAGAGGGGGTGAGCGTGTGGAACCGATAACGCTAATCTGTTTTCATTGAACATAATGAAAAGATGGACAGAAAAAGAGTATGAGAGTGTTTAATCAAGATTATTATATTTTTTATATATTGAACTGTAATAATTAAATTATCCTATTGTTGTATATCCACAGGTCCTGCTAGTTTTTTTATATTATTTTTCAGAAAAATATAGTTTTACTTTTAGCTGTCTGATTTGCTTTATGGTAAGGCTAGTATTACAGTTCATGAAAAGGTTAAAGTTGATAACAATACTATCACAACTGAGAACAATTATAAAAGTTATCAACCAAACTATTGCTTATTAAAATAAAATAATTTTTTGTAGTCAAAGATGCTTGTGTTGCATACCCTTTCTTACTTCTTACTTCTGGTTGTATTTTCTTCTGGCTGGCTTTGCTATTCTGATCATCTTTGGTATATCTTCTAACATCTTGACTTGGTCTGGTCTAGCGTCTCGGATCTCCTCAGGTCTGGTTTTCTATTGCTATGTTCCTACTGGCTGGTCGTCCTGGATTCATTTCTTAGTCTTGTTACCAAAATATTCATCAACCACAAGAACATATTACTTATACAAACTTTTATTTCCTTAACTATACATTACATGTAACTAAATATCTGACTAACATAGCACGCGTGAGTTCCAGTTTTAGGCAGGACCTAAAATGGTCGACTTCTCTGCCTGACGTCTAACTGAAAACTGGGGACTGAACAGGTCCCACGTGACTTCACGTATTTTGGCGGGCTTCTGTAATTTTCCATTGAAGGACCCGGCCATGGTATGAAAAGGGTCATCCCCTCAGAATTACAGGGGACCAACAATAATCTTATGCAACCGCATAGATTATGTAACACTTGCTTTCTTCTCTGCTTAGTTCATAACTTCCTTCCAAATTAGTTAGGTAGTCACATGACTAGAAACAAAAGTAAGTAAAGTCGTTAGGGTGGCCTAAAGTCGGTATCTGCCAGACAATGGAGGAGTCTATCCCCTTTCCACTAGTGCTAGGCCAAGGAGATTGTTCTGGTGTTTGAAGTGGAGCACAACACCTACTATCAGCTACTCACTTTACTGCACAGATCCCTGTGCTACTCATACACTGAGTTGGTGAGGGCCAGTATTGAACCTAGAACCTTGTGGTTCCTTGGTGGATGTTCTACTGACTGAGCTAAACCAACCCTAGAAACAGAAGTAGTAATTGTATTAATTCTAATTGAAGATTGCCTTCAGAGTTATTTCTCTTATGATATCAACTTAAAACATTTTGAATTTCAATTTTCTGTGTTTTACAGTGTATCAATCTCTGTGGGTCATTTAATGCCGACAAAGTTTTGAAATATATTCATTCTTAATGGATACTATATTTTTTATTTTTTATAAACACATTTTTCTATTTATCCCATAGATGGGACCCTAACAAGTACTACCCCTCTGGGTCAGAGTGAACCAGAGAACAATGGTGATGAAGTGGTGCTCCACATTCCCCAGACTTCGGGAACTGGAACCTCACCATCAGTTAGAGTTTAACGTCATACCTAGGAATGAAAAACCTCAGCCACTGCTTGTAGCACACATAACATAAAGGGGTGGGTCTTGCCATAAGGGCAATAGGGTTGGGACAATCATATAGGTTCTAGGGCTTGACGTGATTAGCCAATTGATCGAAGGGGGTCTCTCCAACTGCCTGACTAGCCTAAGTAAGGGTCAAAGTATTGCATGTCATGGACTGCTCATCCGCCAGGATTCTGGCCTTACTGCAGAGTTGCAGTAAGGCCAGTGGAGGTGTTTGGGGTATAATGGTTATCATTGTAGGAAGTAGATTTAGCTGCCTAAGTTCAGATCATGTATGAAGCTGTGTTATATACTCATATATGCCCTTCTATGGAAGCGCATGGTGTAATGGTTAAAGACATGGGAAATGGACTCGTCGTCCAGAGTTCAAATCCTGGACGTGGTAATTGCATTTTACTTAGCGCTAATACCCTTGGGAAAGGTATGAATCCTATTCTCCCTCCAGCTATGGATAAATAGTAGGGTAGACTGGGCTCTTTAACCTTGGTTAGGCAACCAGTCTAGGAGAAGGAAAACTCTGAATTAAAACCTGTTGAACTTCACTTAAAAAAATTGACCTTGTCACATCCTGCCCGTGTGGAGGGGTTGGTAAATATATATATGCCCTTCTAACTTACTCGGGTATATAATGAAAGAGATAGATTAGAGGTGATAGTTTTTAGTCTTACTTGATTACTTTTCTGTTACTGCTTAATGGTTCTTCATCTAACTCATGGGCCGCCATTTTTGTTGTTTAATAAAGCTTTATAGAGGCGCGTGGTCTAATGGATAGAGTCGTAGGAAATGGACTTGTCGAACCGAGTTCAATTCCTCACTGAAGTTGTTTGCATTTCACATGGCGCTAATACCCTTGGGAAAGGTATGAATCCAATTCTCCTTCCAGCTATGGCTAAATAGCAGGGCAGACTGGGGTCTTTAACCATGGCTAGATAACCAGTTTAAGAGAAGGAAAACTCTGAATTCAAAACTGATAAACTCTGGTTAAGAAATTGACCTTGTGTCGCATCCTGCTCATGCAGAGGGGTTGGTAAATATATATATATATATATATATATATATATAATAATAAAGCTTTATTCTCAGCCCTGCCCATTTTGATTCCGCTGCGGGGGAAACCGACTCCAGGAGCTGACAACATGTCTATGCTCCTTGAAACCCGGGTTGAATCTGACTGAAAACTTATTTTCATGGCACCCAATCATGCACCTTTAAGGAGCCAAGGTTATTAACTGACAACTGCAGGTAACTTTCCATAGACCCCATGATTTTAAGTTAATGGACCCTAATTCAAATTCTAACTACAGTTACATTCATAAATTATGACTGCTCATGAATCATGTAACAGCTGTTTGCATTTCCCATAGCACTAATACCCTTGGGAAAGGTAGGAATTGAACTATTCTCTCTCCAGCTATGGGTAAATAGTAGGGCAGGCTGACTGGGCTCTTTAACCTTTGTATGGCAACCGGTATAGAAGAAGGAAAACTTAATTCAAACCAGTTGTAGTTATTAGGAGATTGTTTACATTTCACATTCAAAAAAGTAGTGAGACTGACTAGCACTGACTCCAGTTGGAGGTGCTTGTAGTGTAATGGTTATCATCATAAAAATACCTTGGTGACCCAAGCTCAAATCCTGGATGAGGCTGTGTGCATTTCACATAGCACTAATACCCTTGGGAAAGGTATGAATCTAACTATTCTCTCTCTAGCTATGTGTAAATAGTAGAGTCAGACTGGGCTCTTTAACCTTGCTTTAGCAACTAGTCTAGGAGAAGGAAAATTCTGAATTCAAACCAGTTTTAGACCTGCTAAATGATTCATTTTATTGACATAAGGATATGTGTTTATGATGTTAATGAGGTCATCACAGAAATTAATGAGAGATGCAGACAAAAATATGAAAAGGAAGGGCGAGGAAAAATGAATTTAAAAAAATTCTTCTGATTGTTAATCATAAAAAAAGAATTTAATAAAATAATTTGAATTGAGGGTTATGTTTTGGGAAATATGTAGTTTATTGTTACAGAAATTCTTTAAAATAGTTTAGATGGTTGTGTTATGTCTAATATTTGTCTGAATAGCCAGCTACGGAGAACCTGCCACGTCTGAAGGTGGTCCTGAGCCAAATTTTCCCAGCTGGCAGGGTTGATGTTGAAGGACTTGAGATCATATATTAGACATCCGTGTATCATAGCTAGGGGTGACCGATCTGTCTCTTGCCAGTTGAAAGTTCTGCATAGAGGATGTCATTTGGGATTCACCCATCATTTATCCGGTGGATATGGCCCAGCCATTGAAGACAACACTGTCTCAGTATGTAAGTAAAGTCATCAGGGTGTCCTAAAGTCAGTATCAGCCAGACAACGAGGGAGTCTATCCCCTTTTCATTAGCACTAAACTAAATTGAAGTCAGTTAGTCAGTATACAGTTGGTTTGGACAACTGCAACTAGCTAAGCACAACTGAAGCAGCATCCAAGACAGTTGGTATTTATAGAAATCAAGAATAGTCCATTCATGCATTTGGGTGATTCCATTCCCTGAGTTCTGATTAGCTGCTTGGTTTCTATGATATTGTAGAGTTTTATAAATACCCTGTCAGTCTGCAGTGGAATTGCGACAGGACGTGATTGTATTGAGTCACTACCGCTTGTTGCCATGTCTTACCAATTCGATGGTAATTGGAGCTTAGCTTGATTATTCTTCACAAGGAGGTAGTTTTTAGTGTCTGAGGCAGAGCGCCATATCTACCATCAGCTCCTCACTTCACCTCACAGATCCCTGTGCTACTCATATGCTGAGTTGGCAATGGTCGGTATCGAACTAGGAACCGCAAGGTTCCTAGCCAGACACTCTACCGACTGAGCTAAACCGAACCACAATCTGAGAAGCTGTGCTCTTTTTAGAACTGCTGTGTTAGTGTAGTCTTGTGAACAGGCAAGGGTGGCTTGTTGTCACTTGTTCTTAACTTCAAAATTGTGAATTGTTTCCATCAATCGTTAGTTTCAGAAATTTTGTTTCAAAATACTTTTTGGGGGGAGGGGGGTTAATCTGAAGACAGAACAAGTTCTTGTAGGGAGTGTCGTCTATTTGTACATGTCCAGGAAAAATGAGGTTAATGTTTTTCCCAAATAAACTTCCCTAAATTAATTTTCTTAACTTGACTCTAAAGTAACTAGCTTACTGAATGTTTATTTTATTTTATTCCTCACTCCCAACCCCTGTTAAATTCATGCACATTCAAGAAGGGATCTTTATGGGAGAAAAATGATGACTGGGGTGCCGTGTTGGTGGCTACCACAACTCATGCAAGCTTGAGGGGGGTGTTCAGAAATGCTGTTATTACGGGTAGCGGAGGTGCTAGTATTAATGCTACCTCTATTGGTTTGTACAGCACTGTTCTTCTCTCTGCATATGGACAACTGAACAGTAGCTACTACCGAGGTGTCAGTCATAGCAGTTTAGTCCTGTAGTGCCGATTCAAATGCTTCAGCATGACAGATGTTCTGAGGTACCTCAATTCCCCGGCTTTGGCTAGTACATCTGTTTGTAGTGCATCATTTTCTATCCCTCTGATAAGTTTATGTAGATGTCGGACAGGTCATGCTCACAGCAGGGACATGAGAAGTTGCAATCTATAGCAGTAACCCTAAGACGAACGAGGTATTGCTGTATAGGTTCGTCTTCATGCTGTGACATAGATGCAAAGGTGATCCAATGGACCATCGGATTTGATCTTTGAGTGACTAATGTTTCTATCATCCCTAGCAGTCTGTCTGGGTCTGTGGTGAAGAATTTAGGGTGGGTGTTAATGATTGCATTCTGGACAGATTCATCGGCACAATTCTATGATTGGATGTTGGTTTGAGAAGTTGGCATGTCTGTCATCTTGGTGAAAACTTCCCAATCAATTCGAAATTTTCTGAAGTGTTTGGGGGTCATTTCAAAGTGGAGTTGGGGAGCTTGGCTGATGGTGCCTTAATATAGGTTGTCTGGGTAGAGGTCTCCTTAGTTTGTTTAAGGATAGACAGGGCTTCTCCCATTGTTGTGATTCTCAACTCTTTTAGCATCATTTGAAGGTTTTCTTCCATCAGCTTTTCACTTGCAAATGTTGCAGCTTAGCTTTTGGCTAACTCGGCAGAGATACCTGCTTTGATGAAGTAGCTTTCCCAATCTTCTGGTCCCGTCCTGTTCATAGCGCCATGTTGAAATCAGTCAGCCAGTATACTGTTGGTTTGGACAATAGCAACTGGCTAAGCACAACTGACCAAGTGCACAAGACAGCTGGTACTTATGGAACTCAAGAATCGTCCATTCGTGTATTTGGGTGATTCCATTCCTTGAGTCCTGATTGGCTGCTTGGTTTCTATGATGTTATGAGGCTTCATAAATACTATGGCATTCTGCAGTAGGATTGCAACAAGATTAGATCCATATTCAGTTACGGCTACTGGGTTGACTTGTCTTACCAATTTGACTGGTAATTGGAACTTAGTATAATTATTCTATAAAATATCTATTAGTAATAGAATGTGGGTCTCTATTTGTCTGTAACCGAAACTATGTCACTGTTTATGTCACAGTCATTACAGGAATTAAGTTAAGGGAAGTGTGGTGATGTACTGTTTAGAGTTGTAGGAAATGGACTTGTCGACCAGAGTTCAATTCCTGGACAAGCCACAGTTCACATAGTGCTAATACCTTTGGGAAAAGTATGAATCCAATTATTCTGTTTCCAGTTATGGGTAAATAATAGGGCAGACTGGGCTCTTTAACCTTGGTTAGGCAACCAGTCTAGGAGAAGAAAAACTCTGAATTCAAACATGGTTACTACTAGAATAGGCTCACGCCTACTTAGTGATCTATTTCAATTTTAAAAAATAAAAAAGTTTTTTTTAAATAAGTTTATCAATATTTATAGTCAGCATACAGCATAAAAATATTAAAATCTATGAAGAATTAATTAATTGTCAAATTTTCACAAAGATTTCGATACTTATTCACCTGTAGATGAATGTATGTTTAAAATAGTCTTTTCCATATGTATATTAGGGGAAATGTTTCATGAAATCCAAACAAAATATATTTTACTTGTACAATTTTTAGATTTTTTTTTTTTTTAAGATAAGTCTGAATAATTAAATCAGAAAGTTTTAGAAACATTTAGGAGGTCCCTACTGTCGTAAAACAAATATCTCAGTTGATTAATATGATGCTTTTTAAGTAAGTAATTAATTTTTTTTAAATATTAAACATTTCATTTTATTCATTTAATTTCCCTCTCCCCATCCCCAAGCAATATCTTTCAAAGATTTATTTTTACACCAACCAGAAGGCGTTTTTTTTTTTTTTAAAGGGGGGGGGGTTGTTAGTTTAGATAATTTTCCAATTGCATTCTACCTATAACACAGTATCACTCTTAAATAAATAAAACCCTACCAATTATTTTATTAAAGAATTAATTTTCTTATAAACCAAATATACCAGGATTTTATTATTTCCAGTGGAACATTGTACAATCAAAATGGATATTATTAATTATTACAGTATTGTCAATAAATAAGTACACCTTAATAATTTTTTCATAAAAAGTTAATTTTCTTCTAAACAAAAGTAAATTAAAGTAGACAGAGAGGCCTATTGTGTCTATCCAAAGGAGTCTGTTTCCTTTTTGCTGGTGCTAGACCAGGAAGATTGATTTTTTCATGAGGTGGAGCACCACACTTACTGTCAGCTCCCCACAGATCAGATTACCCAAGCAGTGCTACTAGTTGGTGGGTATCGATACTGAATCTGATACCTGGCGATTACCTAGGTGGGTGCTTTATCAACTGAACTAAACCAGCACCTTATACTGGGATTTTATTATTTCTAGTGGAACATTATACAATCAAAATGGATACTATTAGATATTACAGTATCGCCCATAAATGAATACATCCCTAGCAATTATTTATAAAAATTTAATTTTCTCCTCACCAAAGATTTTATTATTTCTAGTTCAATCAAAATGGATACTATTAGATATTACAGTATCGCCCTTTTAATGAATAGTTAATTTTCTTCTAAACCAAATATACCAGGATTTCTTTATTTCTAATGGAACATTGTACAATCAAAACGGATATTATTAGGTATTATTTATAACCAAATTCTACAGTTGTGAAACTCAGTAACCAGAATAAAATTGCAAAACCTGTGTAACAAAAAATAGAATTGCATAAATATCTATAAGAGGGTGTACTTATTTTTGGATTGCTACATATTCAAATTTCTGGTTACTGTTTCAATGTTGTATAGTTTGGTAATGAATATTACCACAAAATCATATCGGTTTGGTTGTATAATGTTCCCCAAGAAATAATAAAATCCTGGGATCAAGTATCCAATAAGCACCCCAACTGAGACCAGTAAGCAAAAGGGACAGTTTTGCTTCTCACTACAAACTTCCGGTGGTTTGTAAACAAACCAACAGATGATTTTTTGACAAATTTGGAAAATATTGGTTTTTTAATTTGATCACATGGTCGGTACATGTAATCAAATTAAAATTCAATAGTGAAATATTTTTTTAAATTATAAAAATAAAATGAAAAACATGTTTTTTATTTTATGTTAAAGACATGTAAAGAATCTCCCTGGTCTAGCGCTAGCAAGAAGGAGATAGACTCCCCGCTCTCAGATTGATACTGACAATAGGTCAGTCCACCAACAACTTTTAGAACCTCAAAACCACAAGGTTCCAGGTACAACTATGTGCATGAGTAGCACATCTTGGATCTCTGCAGTAAAGTGGGGAGCTGATGGTAGGTGTGGCATTTTATATCAACTATAGGCCATTCTGCTTACTTTCTTGATAGGTCTTGCTGGTAGAAAGTTCAATTAGCAGTTGATTTAAGGACAGTTGTAAACTATCTTAAATGCTTTCTGTCCTCATCTCTCATTGGCCAATTTTTACCGGAAGCACCTGCTTTTGTTGGAAAGGTCATAAATAGGAGTGGCAATTTTGTATATAATTAATCTTATACCCAGATAGTACAACATAGGAGAAAATTAAGTTTTTATATAAAGTTGTTAGGTGTGTACTTATTTATGGGCAATACTGTAATACTTAATATCTTTTTTTACTGTATAGTGTTCCATTAGATATAATTGTTTACAAGGGATTATTATTATTATTATTAGTTACTTCAAACCCTACAATTGTTTGAAATACTTGAGACCATAACAGTGAATGCAAATTATTTGTATAAGATAGTTATATGATATCAAGTATTCTTGTGTGCAAGCAAATGATTATTGTATTATTGGAATAGTTACTTGAAACCATATAATTGTTTATAAATTGTGTTAAGAATAGTTACTTGAAACCATATAATTGTTTATAAATTGTGTTAAGAATAGTTACTTGAAACCATATAATTGTTTATAAATTGTGTTAAGAATAGTTACTTGAAACCATATAATTGTTTATAAATTGTTAAGAATAGTTATTTGAAACTATAATTGTTTACAAAGGATTATTAGTTACTTATTGAAAGTATTTGACAAATTGTTAAAAAAAAAAAAAAGACTTAATAGATAATATCTTAATAGATCTATTTGAACCATAGATGGGAATCCTTTGGTAGTGGCCTTACCCTACTGCAAGGGATGAAGTCAGCGTGTTCTAGGCCCCCACTGAAAAGGTCACTAGATAGATAGATAGTGGCACGACTATTTACATGTGTGTCTGTGTTCACAACTAAATTGATTTTAGTGAGCGTAAACAAGGTACAAAATACACACGCATAAACATGTAGGCACATAATGATACAATTACAAACACACTCGCTGACACACACTTACATCAATTACACATATACACACGCATAAACATGTGGGCACATAATGATACAATTACAAACACACTCGCTGACACACACTTACATCAATTACACATATACACACGCATAAACATGTGGGCACATAATGATATAATTACAAACACACTCGCTGACACACACTTACATCAATTACACATGGTATATGTGTAATTGATGTAAGTGTGTGTCACTATAAACGAGAATGCTACCTACACATTAGATTTAATTATTTTCCCTCCGAAAAGATTATCTACCCTTAGTTCATGCAACATGAGATGTGAACAACAAAATGAGATAATCCAACAAGGGTTGACATGCCATAAAACCAACCAGCCAGTTCTGTAGGCTGGGGCAACAGAATACACCGGCTGCACCTCTGCAGAAGGGTAAAATCCCCACAGAAGGATAAAATCCCTTGTTGGTCGTGGGTGGCAACCTGTGATGCTTAAGGATGGATTCTTGGTGGCATAGCAGTCCATAACATACCACACTCCACTTTGATCCTTACTTAGGCTAGATGGGCAGTTGGAGAGGTACCCACTGGTCAATCAACTGGTAATGTCAAACCCTAGCATCTATATGATTCTCCTAATCTATTTCCCCTTATGGCAAACCCCAACCTTTTTTTATCATATATGTACCATATTATAAAAAGAAGCCTATTCTGCACACATGTTTTTTCCACATCAACAATCACGTTCAGCATTTAACAACATCTGTGTTTGACATTAACTTTTGAATGACGCAATCAACTACATACAGTTCAACATCACTGTGAAACTGTTTTCAACGGTCATAATTGCGTTATTCACTTTCCCAATTGCCCGCAATTAATCAATATTTCAATTAATTCATGGCAATTAACCCTGAAGATCCTTTATGGTGAAACTTGAGTAGATTATTTCTATACACATCTTAATACGATATATATATATATATATATATATATATGTGTGTGTGAAAATGGAAAAGGAATTGAATCCGACAATATGAGGAAAAATGAGTAAAGAAAAGAAATGTAGATGGATAAAATGAATTTAATTGATATCACATTAATCGATATCACTTACACATGTGTTTCGGTCAGTTTATGTGTGTGAAAATATTTTGCACACATAGAAGATTCGACCTTCATCAGAGTGAACATTTATTTTGAAATAAACTGACCGAAACACATGTGTAAGTGATATCGATTAATTTGATATCAATTAAATTCATTTTATCCATCTACATTTCTTTTCTTTACTCATTTTTCCTCATATATATATATATATATATAGATAGATAGATAGATAGATAACTGAGATACCAGATCAGGAGCGTCAGTCTGGGTCAAATGGCGCTTGGCTTCATGTGAAACAAAAATCTTTGTGATCGTTTTTTTAAATTCTTAATTAGGCCTACTTTATTTTTGAGTATATATTTTGAAATCAGTAGATAATTTTTATATACAATTAGTAAATGGAATTTCAAAACCAGTCCTGATGAAATCTATAAAGTAGATAAAGTTATGAAAGCAATTATGGCAGTTAATCCTTTGAAGAATCATTAACAAAGAAAAAAAGGAATGGATTATCTTTTTATCTAGTAAACTCTTTCTTTTTATTCTATCAACCTCTTTCTTTTCTGATTGGTGCACTCTTCTTTTTGTAAACCTCATCTTTCTTTTCTGACTAGTGCACTCTGCTTTTCTCTTTACTGTATCAATCTCTTCTTTCTTTTTTGATTGGTGCACTCTGCTTTTCTTTTTATTCTATCAACCTCTTCTTTCTTTTCTGATTGGTGCACTCTTCTCTTTGTAAACCTCATCTTTCTTTTCTGACTAGTGCACTCTGCTTTTCTCTTTACTGTATCAATCTCTTCTTTCTTTTTTGATTGGTGCACTCTGCTTTTATTTTTACTCTATCAACTTCTTTATTTTTACTGTATTGCATACACACTTCTTTTCTTTTATTCTATCAACCTCTTCTTTCTTTTCTGGTAGGCGCACTCTTCTTTTCTCTTTACTCTATCAGCCTGTTCTTTCTTTATTCATTGATGCACTCTCCTTTTCTTTTTATTCTGTCAACATCTTCTTTCTTTTTCTGATTGGTGCACTCTCCTTTTCTTTTTACTCTATCAACCTCTTTTTCTTTTTCTCTGATTGGTGCACTCTCCTTTTCTTCTTTCTCTTCAACCTTTTCTTTTGTATGGATATTTATGTTTTTCTAGGTCAGTTAAAATGTATATTCATCAGAGAAAGATAAATATGAAGGAATTATATTCTTCATGTTTCGGTTTTCAAGAATCATAATTCAATATTTATTTATGAATTCAGTGAAGTTCAGTCTGAGTATTTAATGCAAACATCCTCACTTTTAAAGCCATGTGACTGTAGTTACCATTTTTCTGTAACCCAATATTTTCTATGAATCTGATATTCGTCTTAAAATGTTTTTCTTTCTGCATTTTTATTGCTAAAGTTTTCAGTATCTGTTACTTATACATACTGTTATATAATTGTTTTGTATTGTTGTTATTATATAATTGATAGACAATAAATACATTAATTAGTATTTATTTATTATAAAATTGATAGACAATAAATACATTAATTAGTATTTATTTATTATAAATTGATAGACAATAAATACATTAATTAGTATTTATTTATTATATTGATAGACAATAAATAGATTAATTAGTATTTATTTATTAAAAATTGATAGACAATAAATACATTAATTAGTATTTATTTATTTATAAAATTGATAGACAATAAATACATTAATTAGTATTTATTCATTATAAATTGATAGACAATTGATATACAATTACATTAATTAGTATTTATTTATTATAAATTGATAGACAATAAATACATTAATTAGTATTTATTTATTATAAAATTGATAAACAATAAATGCATTAATTAGTTTTATTTATTATAAAATTGATAGACAATAAATACATTAATTAGTATTTATTTATTATAAAATTGATAGACAATAAATACATTAATTAGTATTTATTTATTATTGATTTCAATAACATCATTATAAGACATTTTTTTTTTCATTCTTACTAGCAAGAATATGTACCTTCTGGATGTAAGTAGTTAAGTTTTAATGTAATGAAATATATTAAATTAGAAAGACTAACAAAATTAGATAAGAACTCGTATAAAAAGATTACACTTATTTTAATTATATTTTAATTGGTTTCTATATAAAATCATTCATAGGATTGATTTTAATACAAAACAATAATATTAGAGATCAATAACACCCATGGATTATTTATTAAACCCAGTTTTGTTAAAACCAGTATTATTTCTTAGTGATATATAAGACACATTGCAGGATTTTAAACGCACTAATAATATGGGCAGTTTTGAGGCAAATCTAACTCAGATTTTCATAGAGACCTCGTTGATAAGATTCTTTCTTTTCTATGTATTAGTGATTTTGACTATAGCTTAAATGCTCATTCATAAACTTACATAATTTCTGAGGCTACTGTGACATAAGCAGTGATGTAATTTCGTCTACAGACTTTCATTATAATAAGATAATAAGACGTATTCATTCAGAAATAATACTGTCTTTTAACAAATATCAATTTCTTATTGTGTCAAACTATATATATATTATATATATATATATATGGGTGAGTCCTCATGGTGTAGTAGCTAAAGTTCTGGACTGCAATATCATGAAAGTGAGTTCAAATTCCAGTTGCACTAATACGTTCCCTTACAGACTAATACATATGAGAAATGTATGAACCCCTTCATTCCTCTTAGCTATTCATTAGATAGTACCACTACTGTTCTTCTGCAAAGGTGGTTTTAGCATTAAATAGAAAGAAAGAAACCAAACTATATTTTGCCATAGTAAAAAAAAAGTTTCAAATCAAGGTGTGATCAAAAATTATCATGATTGAAGACGAGCAATTTAGATAATAAATTGCTGATATCTAGGCATGTGGAGGCATGTGGTGTAATGGTTACCATCATAAGAAATGGACACGGTGAGATGAGTACTAATCCTGGATGCGGCTGTTTGCATTTGGGTAAATAGTAGGGGAGACTTGGCTCTTTAACTTTCGTATGGCAACCAGTCTTGGAAAATTCTGAATTCAAACCAAAGGGGCTCTCTTCTAATTAGTCAAAACAACTTTGAGAGCTCCTCCTCCCCTTCCTCCTAAAAATAGACCTGTCGAGATGTTTAGTTGTCATCTGGATATATGTATGTACCCAACCTCTCCACACGAGCAGGATGTGACACAAGGTCAATTTTTAAGCAGAATTTTTGAATTGGAGAGTTTTCTTTATCCTAGATTGGTTGCTATTTTGAATGAAAGGTTTTGGCAAAACACAGGATTGTACACCGCCCAGTTGGCTGGGGTTGTTAGAATACACCAACTGCACCTCTGCAGAGGGGTAAAATCCCTCCAATAGGACCACCTTTATGGCAACCTGTGATTCGTTTGGTGGGAACCCTGGGGGTTGAGCACTCCATGCAACACTCCACTTTGGCCCTTATTTAGGCTAGATGGGCAGTTGGAGAGGGCCCTCTTCAAATAATCGGCTGGTTACATAAAGCCCTAGCACCTATATGATTGTCCTGACCCTATTTCCCTTATGGCAAACCCCCAACCCTATATGTGCTAGAAGGCAGTGGCTGAGGGTCTTAGTATACTGGGCATGATGTTAAACTGCATCTAGTGGGAAAGTTCCAATTCTGGAACCCTGGGGAATGTGGAGTATCATTTTATCCCCCATTACTCCCAAATCCACCCTGACCCAGAGTGTTAGAACCTATTAGGGTCCCATCTGTGGGTTAAATAGATAAAAAAATGAGTATTAAAAATGTTTTTAAAAACAATTGAGTACCCAACCAGAATGAATAAAACAAAATGTCTTCAGCATAAAATAACCCAACAAAGGTTGACATGCCGTAAAATCCAACCAACAGGATTGTACACATGCAGCACTGTCCTTACTTACCAGACATTGCATGTGGGACCTTTTTCTTGGTTTCTAAACTGAGAATTAATCTCAAGAGTAATATGTGCAGGCATGTACTACCACCTGAACGCTTGCTTGGCGGCCCCAGAAGTAGTTTCCACATTTTCTATGAATATTACTTTATGAAAATTGACTTACTAGTTTAAAATGATTGTGAACTATTTAAGAATTATCAATGTTAGACAGGAATACTTGAAACCATGTAATTGTGTATACATTATTTGTACTAGCCAGTATTTAAGTTTTAATATAATAAAATATATTAAATTAGAAAGGCTGATGAAACTGAATAAGAATGCAGATAAAAAGATTTAGAACAGATGGGGTATGATTGAAAAATAGAACAACTTTGAAACTAACTCTTCCATCATTTTCCATTACTCCCGTCTGTTTTTGTTAAATTTTCCTAATTTAACTATTTAGTTAAGATAGGAAGTAAAGAATAATATTACAGTTATTTCTTCTTGTTAATGGATTTCTTTTAAGATTTATTCCTGAGATTTTTGCTCATATTCAATAAGATAAAACCAAACAATTAGAAGTCAATAATACTAAGCATATATTTATTAAAATCAAATTTTTAAGATCAAAATGCAAATTAGCCTCACCATTCACACTATTTTGTTGTATATATAAATACAATTGCATGTTATTTGTGTGTAGATATGGTCAACAGTCTTAATGATGTAAAACAATTTTATTAATAATTGGGTTTTAAATAAAAAATAAAATCATGAGAAGGTGATGTAAATAACGAAGGGAATTGTGACTTGAATAGTAATATAGTTTCGGTTACAGACAAACAAACCCACAATCTCCATTATAATAAGATTAGATATGAATAATCACTCAGTCGTGTAAAGGCTGGAAAATTAGTATTATTGAAGGGGCAGTTTAGCTCAGTCGGTAGAGTACCAGTCTAGGAATCCCAAGATTCCAGGTTCAAAACTGGTCCCCGCCAATTCAGTGTAGCACAGATTGGGTAATCTGATTTGTGCGGTAAAGTGGGGAGCTGATGTTAGGTGTGGTGGTCTACCTCAGCAAAAACAATCTCCCTGGTCTAGCGCAAACGAAAAAGGGGATAGACATCCTCGCTGTCTGGCTGATACTTAGATAGGAATAGTTCCAAGGACACCAGCTACAATTGGTATCACCTTCATCTTCATGTTCCACTTTTTTCCAGTTCTCTGGCAAGGTCCAGGTATTTGTTTTTTTTTTGGGTTTTTTTTCCTTTCATTTTTAGTCTGTAGTCTGCTTTGTAGGATCTTCAGTTGTTAAACAAAGATTTTTGTTTTGCCATATACATGATTTGTTTATTTTCTTACAAAGCAAAATGTTTATTCTGAACAACCTTTGAGGGTGGTTTTAAATTGTTAAATTTGTTTTTTGGTCTCTTTGTTTTAATGGCATATCAACCTTCATGGTTATTAATGCCAAAGTCATTCTTGTACAGGTGGAGGAGGAGGAGCTCTCAAAGTAGTTTTGACTAATGAGAAGAGAGCCCCTTTGGTTTGAATTCAGTTTTCCTTCTTCTAGACTGGTTGCCATATCAAGGTTAAAGAGCTCAGTTTGCCCTACTATTTACCCATAACTGGAGGGAGAATGGCTGGATTCATATCTTTCCCAAGGGTATTATTTTGGATTCTCTAATTTTTCTCAGAATGCTAATGTCATCAATCTGCCTCTCTCCCCCTCTCTCTCTCTCTCTCTCTCCCTCTCTCTCTCTCTCTCTCTCTCTCTCTCTCTCTCTCCCTCTCTCTCTCTCTCTTCTTTCTTTCTTTTTTTTCTTCTTCTAAATGTATTTATCAAGTTCTACCTAAGTGCTTCTGGCATCTGTTGTTGTTTCTGTGGAAATGAATATGAGGCATGACTTTTGGAGCATTTCTTCTATGGGTGCTCCAAAAGACTTGTCACTCGTACATATTGTTTTAACTTTCATTATTTCTTGTTTTAATAATATATATATTTACCAACTCCTCCGCACGAGCAGGATACGACACAAGGTCAATTTCTTAAGCGGAGTTCAACAGGTTTGAATTCAGAGTTTTCCTTCTCCTAGACTGGTTACCTAGCCATGGTTAAAGAACCCAGTCTGCCCTGCTATTTACCCATAGCTGGAGGGAGAGTAGGATTCATACCTTTCCCAAGGATACTAGCTTGTTTTAATAATATATGCTATGTAATTATTTTACATCTAAAAGTATATATGTAGGGGTGACAAGACTTTTGGACCACGCTGTACATTAATATACAGGGTGGTCTGAAAGTCTTGTCACCCATACGTATTGTTTTAACTTTCATTATTTATTATTTTAATAATATAGTATATAAGTTATGTAATTATCTTACCTCTAAAAGTATATATATATAGGTGGCAAGACTTTCAGACCACACTGTACATTATTATAGAGTATAGTCTGAAAGTCTTGTCACCCATATGTATTGTTTTAACTTTCATTATTTATTATTTCAATAATATATAAGGTATGTAATTATTTTATCTCTAAAAAAAAAAATGGGGTTGACAAGACTTTCGGACCACTCGGTATAATGTTCAGCTGTATAAATTGTTGTGTCGTATATGTGATTTGTTTATTTTCTACAAAGCGAAAATTCTTGCTCTAAACACCCTTTAATAGCGGTGATTCCATAATTTTTCTCAGAGGGGTGATGTTAATAATCTCTCTCTCTCACTCTCTCTCTCCTCTTCTTCTTCTTCTTTTTTTTTTTTTTTTTTTAAAAAGAGAAAAAAAAAAATCTCTTTTTAAGTAGTACAAACTTTTTTAGTCGGACACATGGAAAAATTGTTAACTGATAAAAATCAGACATGCGTACCACACCCAAAGGATCAAGTTTACCCTGGGTTGCGCTCAATGGAATATTGTCACATGTTAAGAACTGCAAGAATTTATTCCACTATTATCTTTCTTGTGGTTATTATTTGTCTTTGTAAGTTTCAAGTGTTTTTTTTTTTTTTTAGGCTAATACCTTCGTGATAGAAAAGAAAGCCGGTCAAAACTTTGTAAATATTTGTAGATATCTAAAAAATAAACAACAGATTAATTACTAATTACACTTTTATTCTTATATATACAAGGTATGATCAAAAAGTTTTTTTTTTAAACAGAAATTTAAGGGTGGCAGGACAAAGCTACAGTTCACATAGCATGAATATTCTTGGGAAAGGTATGAATCCAACTATTCTCCCTCCAGCTATGGGTAAATAGTTGGGCAGACAGGGCTCTTTAACCTTGGTTAGGCAACCAGTCTAGGAGAAGGAAAACTCTGAATTCAAACCTGTTAAACTCCACTTGGGGTGGTCACTACTAGAATAGGCTCAGTCCTAATTAGTGATCTATTTCACAAATTAATTAAGTTATTTGATAAATTAACTAATTAAAAAATGTGGTAGTTATTAACACTACATTTTGGCTGTTGTATCTCTGGCCTTCCTCAAGTGTTTCCTGTGTATCCGAGTATAGTAATGACCTAACATGGGAAATCATTTTTAATAGTTTGACAGTTGATCAAATAAGCCAAAACATGGTACAAATAATTACCACAATAAAGATGAAGACAATAGTCTAAAAAAATCAAAATTATTGACATCAAACCTCATATCTAAAATACAAATAGTCTCCAATGATATTAAATAAAATGACTTATACTCATCTGAATTGAGGCACGTGGTCTAATGGTTAGAGTCGTAGGAAATGGACTCGTCAACCCGTGTTCAAATTCTGGACGAGCTGTTTGCATTATCATCGCGCTAATACTCTTGGGAAAGGTATGAATCCAATTCTCCCTCCAGCTAGGGGTAAATAGTTGGGCAGACAGGGCTTTTTAACCTTGATTAGGCAACCAGTCTAGGAGAAGGAAAACTCTGAATTCAAACCTGTTAAACTCCACTTGGGGTGGTCACTACTAGAATAGGCTCAGTCCTAATTAGTGATTTATTTCAATTTATTTTTAATGTGCTGCTCTACAACATTGTAGTAAACAAGTTTGCACTCCTGGGGCTTTAGAATACACCGACTGCACCTCTCTCTGCAATGGAGTAAGACCCCCCCCACACACACACACACACAATGGGGCAATCATAATCTATTCTTATACATACAAGATCAGAAAGGTTGAATCTTAAAAACGTTTTTAGACTGAAAAATGGCTGAGTGTTGAAACAGGTCGGAAAAGTAAAACAGACAAGTTTGGTGATAAAAGGTATTTTTGTAATTTTGTCAATATTTTTATGTTTGTTTAAATGTAAATTAATAATAATAATAATAATAATATGCAGTAAAAATTATGTAATATCTTAATTATTATTATTATTATCATTATCATTATTATTATGTATCATCTTTAAATCGTAAATGATTATTATTATTAAACGTAAAATCAAAAATGTTAAAAAAAATAATTAATTGATTTAATAAGCTATATTTAGAATTTTTCAAGAAATAAGGCTATTAGAGTAATTTCTAAATTCCTTAAATTCTATGTCCACACCAAACTTTTCGTTTTACTTTTGCAACCTATTTCAACACTCAGCCTGAAAAATTTGTGAGAGGGTGGGGAATCTACATGACGTAATGGCTAACGTGCTGGACTACAACATTGTTGTAAGTAAGTTCAAACTCCAGTCGTGCAATATATTCACTTACGGATTAGTACCATTTGGAGAGGTATGAACCCCTTCATCCATGGCTTAAATAGTACCACTACTATATTTATACAAGGATAGGTTTGGCATTGAATAACCCATGAAGGTTGATATAAACAAAGAAACAAGACCAAAACTGATAAATTTAAATGAAGAAGTAAGTGTACATAGCTGAGTTAATTTAAGTTAAAATATTCCTAAAATGATTTGGGCAAAACTTAATAATAATGATAATAATATTTTGTTTCCAAGCACTTTCAACCATGTCCATCATTGTCTTCAGGGGGATTATTTGTTGTAGTTGCTGTTTGTTTTTTTTGTGGATATTCTGTAATATTCAACCACACCTGTTTAAATAATATATATATATATATATATATATTACATGGTAATGTTTGTGTGTTAGTGTTAATAAGATGGCGTGTCTGTTTAGTGGTGTGTGTAGGTATGTACAATAGTTTAAAATTTTTTTTTCCCTCTGATGAATGCACCACTGCATGAAACCCAGGGTCACAGACATTTTCATGTAATATATATATAATATATATATAGAAGTAAGATCAGTGATAGAGCGGTTTTATATATATATATATATATATATATATATAATATATATATAAAAGTCGACGCAGCCAGTCCAATAGCACTAGACTCTGATTCCTTACTTCCCTGTGCTACTCAATGCACGAGGACTGGTATGGAACTTCTATATATATATATATATATATATATAAAACCGCTCTATCACTGATCTTGAGCACTCTTCTGATAATACCACAAAAAACTTGATCCACTACTAACTCACCAAGTGATATATATATATATATATATATATATATATATATATATATATATAGTTATGTGTATTAAACACAGTTAAATCACCGTTCCTTAATGGCAGCTGTTGATGGGTGAGAGGTTAACGAACCGGGCTGGTGAAAAGTCAGTTAGGTTTTGCTCCTGGTCAGAGGTAGTTGCTGTGTCTAGCCACATTGATGAGATGTAAAACATTGAAACACGTTGTCTACGGATGACTTATATAATAATAACACAGTAAATGCTAAAAGCACACATAGGAAGTAAACATGCTTGTGGCACAATCCAAATGTAGTGTTATTTAGACACTTGTTGGGTCTTAATGGTGCTTGTAACCATAGAAACATAGACACACCCATGCAGAATACAAGTCTCTACCCTTTCAAACAAAATATCTTAGAACCATTTCTTTCTCTTGTTTTCATTCATTCATAAATTTAATGAAAATAGAGAAATTACAATTAAAATAATCATTATTTTTATGGACATTAATTTTATTTTCATATGAATGAATGCAATACAATGTTTTCTTTAAATAGTGTATTGAGAGAGAGAGAGAGAGAGATATGAAGAAAAAGAGAAAGAGAAATACTTTGACCGGGGTCTGGAAAATTCTATGGAATACTGTGACCAGAGTCTTACTAACCGAAAAATACCAGGATTTTATTATTTCTATTAGAATCTTGTATAATCAAAATGGATATCATTAGGTATTATTTATTACCAAACTCTATATTTATTATTAAAGATTACAACATTGAAACTCTGTTATCAAAGATAAGATTGCATAATTCTTAAACTATGAGGGTGTGTCAAAAAGTAATGCCATTTTATTTAGGACAGGTATAATTACCAACACAGGAACATGTTTCATACATCAAAATGAAGCTGGTCCTCTGTGGATCACATCCCTACTTCTCCACATAGTCACCATTTCTCTCAATAGCAATGTTCCACCTTCAAATGAGAGCATGTATCCCTGCACCGTAAAATTCTGTTGATTGTCCTTTGAGCCACTTCTTCACTACAGATTTCACTTCCTTCTCACTGGAATAATATTTGCTTCTCTCTGGCCCTATGAAAGAGGGTTTGAGAGGCAAACATTATTCCAGTGACAGGAAGTGAAATCTATAGTGAAGAAGTGGCTCAAAGAACAGTCAACAGAATTTTAGCAAGTTGTGTCTTACTTGTCGGATTCTTGCTCTGAAGGCCTTAGTAGTAAGTAAAGTCGTCCAAATAGCCTAAAGTCAGTATCAGCCAATCAGCGAGGGAGTCTAAAACCAAGGAGATTATTTTAGCGTCTGAGGTTGAGTGCCACACCTTCCTTCAGCTCCTTACTTTACCACACAGATCCCTATGCTACTCATACGCTGAGTTGGCGAGGGCTGGTATTGAACTAGGAACCTTGTGGTTTCTAGCTGAACACTCTGACTGAGCTAACCTGGCCCTTTAAAAACTTTACATGAAATAAAGAAAATTGCATTACTTTTTGACTCACCCTCGTATATTAATCTGTCTTTCTGAGGATTCAATTGAAAACAAAGCCCTATACCAAGATCAAACAAAACTTTTCTTGAGTAGAATTTTATGAGGAATTCAGTGATAGTATTTATATTTACCCCTGAATTTATTTGATATCACTAGGGACCAAATTATCGGGGTGTGGTATATGGGGAGTCGTCAGTTGTCAGTGGGTCAATTTTAACGTCATATTTTACAAAATAAATTTAACCCCTATGATTGAAAAAAATTTACCAACAATCATTGAGTCCATTGGTACATTAACTTTTATCCCAACACCATTTTTTGTGGAGATGTCCGGCTGTCCAACCTGACGGTTTTTCTATTCATTTATTATATATATTTACCAACCCATCCACACGAATAGGATGTGACACAAGGTCAATTTCTTAAGCGGAGTTCAACAGGTTTGAATTCATAGTATTCCTTCTCCTAGACCGGTTGCCTAACCAAAGTTAAAGAGCCCAGTCTGTCCTACTATTTACCCATAGCTGGAGGGGGAGTAGGATTCATACCTTTCCCAAGGGTATTAACGTTAAGTGAAATGCAATTAACACATCCACGATTTGAACTCGGGGCGACGAGTCCATTTCCCATGACTTTAACCATTACACTACGCGCTTCCATTTATTCATTTTAGGGACTGGCAAAAAAATCAGCTTCTATGAGTTTTAAAAGCGAATTAAAAATCATTAAATCTATTATTTAAGGTCAAACTTTGTCTAAATCGATAAGTAGTAACATAATGACCATCATTAAAAAAAAGAAAAATATCATTACATATGCAGTTTATTTTTAATACATTTAAAGGGATTTGTTTTGGTCAATTTCGACGCGATCCACCATTCTGTCTCTTTTTCAAGGGTTTTAAGCGCTTGTTTACAATTTTAATATAACATTCGCGATTGGAAAAAAAATAACCAAAAATCAGGTAATTATCCGATTTTAATGAAATTTTCAGTTTTTACTCATGTGGAGATCATGTGCAAAACTTCAAAGGGTAAACTTTGGCTCAGGGTTCAAGTTATCATTTTGTTTTTTCTTTTTTCTTTTTTTCTTTTTATTTGCTCTGTTTTTTAATTTTTATTTTTAATTAATTTTTTTTCAAAACATTTTATTTTTGTTTATTTTACATTTTCCACCATTTTAAATTTTCCACTTGAATTTAATTCTCCCTTCACTGAATTCTGAGTCCTCTAAAACATTTCCATGAACTCTAAAAAGATTTTTGCATGACCTTGAACATACATCTTGAATCCTTCGCACTGACCATTTTGAATGGCATGAACAAACCACAAGTTATGCATGCTTCATATTTAGATTTTTCAGACTGTTGTCCTCTTTTTATTGTTATATACACAATGGTTCAGTTGGTGTGTTTTCTGGCCTTCTTCAAGTGTTTCTTGATGAAATCTGAAGCCTTCATGTTGTAATCAGGAACCTTCATGAAACTTTGAACCGAACCCTTTATTTAATCTATTGGGTAGATTGTTCTCATTCCATCTATTGAAGTCAGTTAGTCTACTGTTGGTTTGAATAACAGCATCTAGCTAAGTACAACTGAAGCAGTGTCCAAGACAGTTGGTATATATAGAAACCAAGAATGATCCATTCATGAATTTGGGTGATTTCATTCCTTGAGTTCTGATTGGCTGCTTGATTTGAATGATATTGTGTAGTTTTATAAATACCCTGTCATTCTGCAGTAGACTTTGCGACTATTCGGGTTTGTATTGGGTTACAACCGTTTGTTGCCATGTCTTCCCAATTCGATGGTAATTGGAACTTTGATTATTCTTCACCATCATTCCATTCTGTTTGACAAGAAGGTTCTGAGTTCAACAAGAAACACCTGAAGAAGGGCGAGGACACATTGACTAAAAGTTATCCATGCTTTGTATTATTTAGATTTTCAGATTAAGATTGTCTTAACTTTATTATTGACTCCATGTCCACGCTACACATTTCAGCTGATGTGGTCTCTAGCTTAAAAAATAAAAAATTAGGTGTTTCTTGTCGAACTCAGGAGCCTTCATGTTGTTATTGAGAGCGTTCAGGGAACTTCAAACTAAACCTTTAATTTAATCCATTGGGGTAGATTGTTTTCATTCTGTTAACTGAAGAATAAGTTCCAATTACCGTCGAACTGGGAAGACAAGGCAGCAAGTGATTATAACTTAAATACAAACTCGAAATGCTACAAAGTCCACTGAAAAATGACAAAGTATATATAAGACTCCACAATGTCATTCAAATCAAGCAGTCAAGCAACCAATCAGAACTCAAGGAATGGAATGACCCAAATCACCCTGATTCATGAATGGATCATTCTTGATTCCTATTTATACCAGCTGTCTTGGACACTGCTTGAGTTCTGCTTAGCTGCTGTTATTAAAACCAACAGTAGACTAACTGACTTCAATATAACCATGAAGGTTCCTGAATTTGATTAGAAACACTTGAAGAAGGCCAGAGGGCACATTGACTGAAACATTGTATATATATATATATATATATATATATATATATATATATGAGGACAACAATTCGCAAAATCTAAATAATACAAAGCATCAAGCATTATCTAAAAAATTCGGACACATATTATGCATGCTTGTTCCCTGTTTTGCAATTAATTTAAAAAAAAAATTTTTTTTCTGCTCAGAATTACTGTTAAAAAAAATTAGTGGGAAATTATATTGTACTTGCTAAAACTGTGCAAAAAATATCTCTTAAGAAGCAACTAAGCAACTGCCCTGACCAAGATCTCATATCTGGGCCAATTGCGTCCAGCAGTGTAGAAATTTGCATATGCACCAATGAGGTAGTCTGATTTCAAGCCATAACTCATGATCAGAAGGATGCAAGTTCAATCTCTGTAGTCGTCTGCTACATTCCCCCCTGATCTCATTTTGCATGCCAGACATGTTCGTGCTCACTTTGAGCTACCACATATGTAATTCCTCTCGCTACAAAATATAAATATGAAGATACAATGAATAGAATTCCCTAGGCATAAAATAGGTTTGGACCGGTTGATATGCCATTAAAATCAATGAAAAAAAATCAACCATCTATGTGTCAAATAGAACTATTTAAAAATTATTTGTACTCTATTTGACTGTGTGCAAAGAACACCTCATAAGAAACAATTACACAAAAATGTAAATATAAGCATACAATGAACACAATTCCCTAATCTCTAGGCATGAAATAACCCTAGATGAGTTGACATGCCATTAAAATCAATCAATCATGAAAAACAGCATTGATTGTTATGTATCCTGTGTTTGGTTGAAAAACACTTTTTTTAAATTCCTAAATGCCTGATCATTGAACAACTAAGTAAAGTAAAGTCGACGGGGCGGCCTAAAGTCGGTATCAGCCAAGCAGCGAGTGAGTTTACCCCCTTTTCACTAGTGCTAGACCAAGGAGATTATTTTAGCATCTGAGGTGGAGCGCCACACCTACCATCAGCTCCTTACTTTACCGCACAGATCCCTGTGCTACTCATAACGCTGAGTTGGCGAGGAACGGAATCGAACTAGGAACCTTGTGGTTTCAACTAGTTGGTCTATTTTTGTATTAAATTTTTTTATTCCCAATGTAGCACTATCTGCTCCATATGAAATGACTATCATTCCTTTCAATGGGGGGTGGGGGTGGGTCAAAATTTAGATACTGGACATGTATGCTAAAAATGGTGGGTCCCCTTAAGGAAAAATTGTGATATTGTAAAAAAATTACTTGGTACTAAGAATTAAACAATGTTTTTGGTTTGTTACTAATCATCCATTGAATGTTGTTTGTTTTCCTTAAATCTGTGCATTGATCTCCGTTTCCTGACACACTTTCCCTTACTAAGCACTTTGATCATTGACCATAACAGCATCCAGTCTCATGCCAAATTCCCTCATATGCCTGAATTACACACCCTGTGGCTTAATCACAATGAAATCACTAATTTGGGTAAGTTCACTTTTCTTTTTTTTTTTTTTTTTTTTTTTTTTTTTTTTTTTTTTTACATATTCTTTTCTTTTGCACATATTTCCAGGTCACCCTTGGGCAAGATATAAAGCACTTCTCATTCTCATCTTGCATGTAAAGTGGTTATAACTCAGTTTTTACCCCTGTTGGCAGGGCATAGAATACGGTGACTGTATCTCCTGCATAGGGGTAATACCCCCCTAACGCTCTTCCTAGGGGTATCCTGAGTATGACACTAAACTTGATTTGGTGGTAAGGCTCCAGTTCTGGGAAGTGTAGAGTATCCCTTCATTGCTATTTCTCACATGTACAACTATGGGTTGAATAGATTTGTTTGAAAATATTGTATCACAGATGAATGGTGTGCTTAACACATTTATTAAGCACCAGCATCCAGTGCTGAACGAATACATACAAAACACTGAACAAATAAGTACAGATAATTAATAAGACTAACTCACACTAAAAGAGGAGGGTCAGTTCGGTATAGCCAATGCAGCAAAGTCAGTCTGAATATTATTCAGCTCGTTAATCTACTTTAACCGTGGGCTATTTTATGGCTATGAGCCAGTCTATCTGGTAAGTGCCGAAGGGGTGTTACCTACTCTACAACAGAAAATTATTAGATAGGAATACTTCATCCTATATAACTGTGCAAATTATTTGTATTACAACTCAGTTTTTACCCTGTTGGCAGTGGATAATTAACATCATTACAGGTAATGACCATGAAATTTAATTACACAGTGAAAGGGTTAAATAGACATAGTTACTTGAAACATATAATATAGCCATGTCAGTGCTACTGTATGGCTGCACCACTTGGAATGGGAACTATACAAGGATACTGTGTGCTGTCTTGAACAAATCTTGGAATCAGCCCCTCACAAGCCCCTCACAATAAAACAACTGTACAACTATTTATAATCTATCAAACAAAGCCTTCAAGAAAGAGCAACAAGACATGGTGAACACTGCTGGAGAAGGAAAGACAAACTCACAAGGGACACCTACACATGGACACACACTAGTGTAGGCCGTCCAGCAAGAACCTACATCAATCAGCTCCATGCGGATTCTGGATGCTGCATGGGGAAAGAGTCGTGGATATCCATGGATGATGACAGTTGGAGAAAGAGAGTCATGGAAAAGATCTTTGTCAGAAAAAATATATTAGATAAATGAAAAGCTTTTTCAACCAGTAGAATACACAAATTATAAGTGCTGACCCCCCCCCCAAGAAGAAAAACAAAAACTGTTATGACCTGTTTAAGGGTCAATAAATAATAACTCAACACGGGTATAAAATGTAGGGAACAGATTGTATTCAGCAATATATATCAACGTACAATGGAAGGGTTTCCTTGTTTCAGCTTACACGAAAGAACTGTATCTGGTACTACTCCTATTTACGATATGGCACAAGGCCCTTTTATGTGGGGACCACCCACAATTCGGGTGGTAGGTAGAAAAATTGCGTCAATCCCATCGGCATTCCCCCTCAAGGGGGGCGCCTCAGGCGCTGGGCAATAAACCCAGCTCTGCCCCTTTAAGTGCAATGAGGCAGGTATTGCCTGGAGGGACGGCCCTCTGGGATCGATGCCATTAATGTAGCATCCCATGGTCCAGGGGCCGAAGCTCACTGGACCCCTGTCCCGAAGGACGAGTAGCTGGGACTACTCGTTTGAGTAGCTTTACTCTGTTAAATATATACCCTTTGGGTAAGTCCATGTTCGTGTCATAGGTGAGTCACCTACAACAAAAACAAAACAAAAGGAGAAAGTTGTAACTAAGTTTTTTTCAAGACACTCTGAGTTAAACAATAGATTAGTAAAATCTAATTTTGTTATGTAGTGTAGTTAGTTTTAAAAACACCCATTTGGTAAAAAAAAGTTTAACTGACATGTGATGACCCCCAAGAAACTTTAGAAGTAGAATTTAACACAAATGACGTGTTTTTGTTTTCAAAAATGACTAGTTTTTTTTGTTTTTTTTAAGTTGTTTTTTTTTTTACGTTTTACTTTTTTTTTTTTTACTTTACATTTTTTTTGGCTTTTCTTTTTCTTTTAAATTATTAAATACTTTTATTTATTTCATCAATTATTATTAATAGTGAATTCGTTCTAAATTCTTGATTGTCCTTTGAGCCACTTCTTCACTACAGATTTCACTTCCTTCTCACTGGAATAATGTTTGCTTCTCTCCGGCCCTATGAAAGAGGGTTTGAGAGGCAAACATTATTCCAGTGACAGGAATTGAAATCTATAGTGAAGAAGTGGCTCAAAGAACAGTCAACAAAATTTTGGCAAGTTGTGTCTTACTTGTCGGATTCTTGCTCTGAGCCTTTCTTTTAAATTGTTAAATACTTTTATTCATTTCATCAATTATTATTAATAGTGAATTCGTTCTAAATTCTTTTATTAATACTTAGGGATCTCTTTCTTCTGATATTCATGAAACGATCTTTGTCAGAAAAAGATATTTAGGTAAACAAACAAAAAGCTTTTCAAACTAGTAGAATATACTAATTATAACATTACTAAAATAAAATAAAAAAAGGTAGCAACAAAATTCTTCCTTATGTTTTTAAATAAATTAAACCAAAATATAAAGTGTTTTTGTCTGCACAAATTTGGCTATTTGAAAAGCCTTTTGTTTAGTTAAATATCTTTTCTGACGGTGATCATCTGATGAGTATCAGAAGAAAGTGACGCCTAACGAACAGTAAGAGAATTTAAAATGTCTCCACTATTTTCGGCTTTATTTATCTACCACAAAACATCTATTTATTAGTAAAGTAATTATCTACTAGTAAACAATTCAGTCATACAATTATTAAAAAGGGGCGTGTAATGGTTAGCAAGTTAGTTTTGCAGATCTGTTACTACTGAATAGCAAGTTCAATCCTTGTTGGATCTTATTGCCCTTATGGCAAGCCCCAATCCCTTTTTATCATATGGGTGCTAGAAGGCAGTGGCTGCGGGTCTACATGTCCTGGGAATGACGTTAAACTCTATCTGATGGTGAGGTTCCAGTTTTGGAGGTTTGGGGAATGTGGAGCACCCCTTCATCACCATTGCTCCCTGGTCCACTCTGACCCGGAGTGGTAGTACCTGTTAGGGTCCCATCTATGGGTTAAATAGAAAATGTATTTATAAAAAAATTGTATTATCCATTAAGAATTGATTTATTTGAAACTTTATCGGCATTAAATGACCCACTGAGGTTGATATGCCGTAAAACAAAACAAACCAAAACCAAACCAAACCTTGTTGGATGCCGTAGTGGTAGTACCTGTTAGGGTATCATCTATGGGTTAAATCAAACAAAACGAGTTCTAAAAAATCTGTTTAAAAAAAATTGAGTACCCATCAAGAATGAATAAAACCAAAACGTCTTTGGCATGAAATAACCCAACAAGGGTTGACATGCTATAAAATCCAACTAGCCAACCTTGTGTCACATCGTACCCCTGGTGAATGGGTTGGGTAATGAAGGCATCCCATTGTGGTGTAATGGTTAGTAAGCTAGTCTTGCAGATCCATTACTACTGATTAACGAGTTCAGTGTTTGCTTGATGCCCATAATTGTGACCTTGTGTTACATCATACACATGATAAAAGGGTTGGGTAATAAAAGCGTCCCATCATGGTGTAATGGTTAACAAGCTATTTTTGCAGATCCATTACTGCTGAATAGTGAGTTCAATCCTTGTTGAATGCTCCAAACTTGTGACCGTGTATCACATTGCACCTGTGGTGAACAGGTTGGGTAATGAAGGTGTTCCATTGGGGTGTAATGGTTAGTAAACTAGTCTTGCAAATCTATTACTACTTAATAGTGAGTTTGGTCCTTGATGGATACACTATACTTGTGACCTTGTATCACATCCTACCCACGGCAAATGGATTAGGTAAGAAGGACATCTCATTGTGGTGTAATGGTTAGCAAGCTAGTCTTGCAGATCCATTATTACTGAATAGTGAGTTGGATCCTCACTGGATGCCCCATTGTTGTGACCTTTTGTCACATTCTACCTGTGGTGAATCGGTTAGGTTAATAGCTACAATTATTATAAAATATTGATACAGTATCATTCATAAATAACAATTGTTTTTACAAAAAGTTAAATTTCTTCTAAACTAAACATGTATATGATTTTATTATTTCTAGTGAGTTATTATAAAATAAAAATGGATATCATTAGGCATTATTTATTACCAAACTCTACAGTATTTATACTCTGTAACCAAAAATTGCATAAATATATATATATATGTGTATTTATTTCTAGACTGTTACATATTCATGGTTTTGGTTACAGAATTAAAATGCTGTATAGTTTGGTAATCGATAACCTAATGATATCCGTTTTTATTGTGAAATTTTCAACTAGAAATAAAAAAAAAATCCTGGTATCTTTGGTTTATAAAGAATTCAACATTTTGTAAAAAAAAAAAAAAACAAAAAAACATTGTTAGGTATGTACTTATTTATAGGCAATGCTATGTTTATATATTTACTCTTTGTCTGTAACCTTTTATACTCATGAGTTTATTATTTTGTTTAAATATTTCAAGAATCTTATATATATTTCCAGCCACTTGCATGATTAGGATATAACATAAAGTCAATTTCTTAAGTAGAGTTTAACAGTTTTCCTTCTCCTAGACTGGTTGTCTAACCAAGGTTAAAGATCCCTGTCTGCCCTATTATTTACCCATAGATAGAGAGAGAATAGTTTGATGCATACTTTTCTTGAGGGTATTAGTGCTATGTGAAATGCAAACAGCCTCGTCCAGAATTTGAACTCTGGTCTCTGAGTCTAATTCAAATGATATCCATTGTACCACAACTGCTTTCAAGAATGATATGAGACAGTTCTGTACAATGTAAATAATTCAATTGTATGGCTTAAGGGCTTTGATATCCAAGCTGAGCCGAACAAACTTACAGTTTTTAATAACTGTCATACTAATTAAGATTTTGATGAACTTAATCAAATTATCTTCCCTGGACCGCACCCAATGAATTATTGCAGAATTAGTCAAATAATATGTAAGGGATATTATTGTTTACATTTTATTTGTATATATGAAATACCAGGCATGACTAACAGCTATTTCACCATGACAACCAAGGAATGTAAATTAATTACAATAGGAGATTTCTTTTTCTTTTTGGTATATGCTAGATTGTGGCACATGGTTGGTAGTATTGTGGAAGTTGGTGCGCTAACACGTGCATTACTTAACACTGTGTGTGATTTTAAAGCCACACAGATGATTGTGCAACTGCATCTAATAATAATGTTGAAGGTATCTGCACATAGTTTAGATATTAGAAACAAAATTATCATGGCCGATTATCCAGTGGATATGACATCATTTCTAACGATTTACTATCCCAATATCAGTTATATCATCATTGTTTGGTTTGTTGGATTTTATGGCATATCAATCCATGTTGGGTTATTTTATGCCGATGACATTTTGTTCTATTCATGCTTGATGGGTATTCAAAATTTTCTTTTAAACTTGGGGTTTATATTTCAGAAAAGATCAAAAAATAAATGATGTGCTCAGAGTCCCCTGGAAAATTAGTACCCCTGAGTTGCTTCATATTAGTGAATATATCTAATCGAGACCCTGGTCTTTGGTGACCAGGGTCTCAATTAGATAATTTAAATGTAATATTAAACATATTTAGAAGTCTTTGATTTAAGGGAAATAACAGGTAACTTTAAATGAAAAGGCCATTTTTAGCCATCTATACATATATAAAGGGCAGTTGTGTGTATATGTATGTCTGGAGGAAATCTTCTCTCTATCTATACATATATAAAGGGCAGTTGTGTGTATATGTATGTCCAGAGGAAATCTTCTATCTATCTATACATATATAAAGGGCAGTTGTGTGTATATGTATGTCCGGAGGAAATCTTCTCTCTATCTATACATATATAAAGAGCAGTTGTGTGTATATGTATGTCTGGAGGAAATTTTCTATCTATACATATATAAAGGGCAGTTGTGTGTATGTATGTCTGGAGGAAATCTTCTATCTATCTATACATATATAAAGGGCAGTTGTGTGTATATGTATGTCCAGAGGAAACTATTTTGGTTTGTTGGATTTTATGGCATGTCAACACATGTTGGGTTATTTTCTGCCAAAGACGTTTTGTTCTATTCATGTTTGATGAGTATTCAAAATTTTCTTTTAAACTCCATTTTTTTTTTAACACATTTTTTAAAACACATATTTTTCTATCTAACCCATAGATGAGCCCCTAAAAGCTACTACCACTCTGGGGCAGAGTGGACCTGGGAATAATGGCAAATGAAGGGGTACTCCACAGTCCCCAAAGATCCAGAATTGGAACCTCACTATTAGATGCAGTTTAACATCATATACAGGACACTAAGACCCTCAGCCACTGCTTTCTAGCACATGTATGATAAAAAGGGTTGGGGCTTGCCATAAAGGCAAAAGGGTTGGGACGATCATATAGATGCTAGGGCTCAACGTAACCAGCTGATTGATCGGAAGGGGCTTCTCTGACTGCCCTTCTAGACAAAATAATGGCCAAAGTGTAGTGTTGCATGTCATTGCTCAGCCACTCAAGTTCCATTCTTATTTAGCTGAGGTGATGACACTCATAAGAATTCAGCAGACAAGATACACTAGATAATCAGGGGTAATTTATGAGGAAGTGCATCCCGGTCTCCTGCCTCAAGAGTTGCTGTCCGGTGACTATTAAAATAACGACCCAGCTCAGTCTATTCAAAACTATCCATCTATCTATCTATCTCAATTTGTTCATATTTATCTATATTACTTTAAATACTAAGATTTTTTTTTATTCATGTTTGTTTAATGTCTTGTTTTTAGTTTAAATAAACAAGAATTACGACAAAAATAGATGCGACCCCTCCCCCAAATACATTTACTTGTCGAAAATATCTATCTCCATTTGTTCGTATCTATCTATATTATTTTGTTTGTTTATCTATCTATCTCAGTCTATTCAAAACTATATATCCATCTTCATATCTAAACAAGAATTACGACAAATTACGATAAATAAACAAGAATTACGACGAGCTGGGGTTGTTATTTTGATAGTCACCGGGTAGCGGTTTTTGAGGCGGGAGACCGGGATGCACTTCCTCATAAATTACCTAATCAGGATTTACATGTTTGCATTTTCTCTTGGATAGTCTCATATTTAACCAGATGGTGTTGCAAGGTAATGATGGTTGGAGGATTTAGGAACAAGAGTATTAGGATTTAGAAATGGCCATACAATTAAGGAACACAAATATTAATCTATAGACCTTTGCAATTTTGCATGAAAATCTCACTCAGCCATTGAAGAAATTTTGTTTTGTTTTTCCTTAACATTTCTTATTGATCTTCGTTTCTTGTGTCACTTTCCAATAATCTCAACTTTGATTTTGGATCATAACAGTATTCGATCACATGTCAAGATGCCGGTTATGACAGAATTACACACATTGTGGTTAAATCACAATGAGATTACAAATTTAGGTAAGAGATGCACCACAGCACGATCTTTGCAAGAAAATTGGCCAGCATTTAATTTTGGATTTTGATATTATTCACAAAATACTGTGGTACCTTGAATTACGAGTACCCTAACTTATGAGTTTTCTGGGTTATTTCCTATAAGTCTAACATAAACAAAGGGGAACCACTCTTGACTGATAAATTATTTATTTTCCCATTAAACTAACCCTAAACTCCGTCTTCTTTTTTCCTAGTAGATCAATAAATAAATAAATAATTTATCAGTCAAGAGTGGTTCCCCTTTGTTTATGTTAGACTTATAGGAAATGAGCTGTAAAATGGTTGATTTTTTTTTTTTTTTTTTTTTTTTTTTTTTTTTTTTTTTCAAGTAAATTTCAAGTATGAGCGAACTTCACATATGCTTATGTTAATAAGTTTACTAAAAATATTCAAATTGGAAAATTCATTTCTCCAAAGAAAAATATTATTTATAAAAAAAAAATTACCATTTTTCCAAACTGTCACTTGGACGATTTTTTTGCTTTCTGTTGAGAGCTAAACTTTGAAGTATGAGCGAACTTCAGATATGCTTATGTTAATTTAATAAGTTCACTAAAAACATTTAAATTGCCAAATTTATTACACCAAAGAAAAATTATAACATATTACAGCACCGAATTCATGATATTCTTTATTATTGCTTTTATAAAATACAGTGCTATTTTTCTTATTTAAAAAAAAGTAACAAAAAAATATGTGGGTATTTGGGAACAGATTAATGGAATTTCAGTTTATTTTAATGAAGAAAATTGATTTGATATAAGAGGAAATTGAGTTACAATCAGAATAAATTAAACTCTTAATTCAAAGTACCATTTTATTTAACACTTATATATATATATATATTATATATATTATAATATTATATATAAGTAAAGTAAAGTCACCGGGGTGGCCTAAAGTCGGTATCAGCCAGTCAGCGAGGGAGTGTATCCCCTTTCCAATAGCACTAGACCAAGGAGATTGTTTTTAGCATCTGAGGTGGAGCGCCACACCTACCATCAGCTCCTTACTTTACTGCACAGATCCCTGTGCTACTCATACGCTGAGTTGGCGAGGACCGGTATCGAACTAGGAACCTTGTGGTTTCTAGCCGAACACTAATTTTCTTCTTCTTCTTCTAAGGCAAAGGTCCCAGGATTTATTAAATTCTATCATTAACTATTTATTAAAAGAGTTTGATACCGGCCCTCGCCAACTCAGTGTATGAGTAGCACAGGGATCTGTGCGGTAAAGTAAGGAGCTGATGGTAGATGTGGCGCTCCATCTCAGACGCTAAAATAATCTCCTTGGTCTAGCGCTAGCGAAAAGAGGATAGACTCCCTCACTGATTGGCCGATACCGACTTTAGGCGACCCCAACGACTATATTTGCATATTTACTCTTGTTTGTGGTTGATACTGCATCTGTTAGTGCTGTAATTCTTTGATTCCTAAAAGTGAAGTTTTTGTTTTAAGAATTTTTTTTTAACTCTTTGCCTACAAAAATTCCAACACGGCTGTACTAAATTTTATTGGTATTTTTAACCTGTATGATGTATTATTTTAAATTTCACAAATCTATTCTCCTCAGAACTCATTCTATTCAAATAAACTTCTATTATTATTGTAATCTGAGTCCTTTTGCTCAATTATAATGAACTAACCATCAGTTTTGTACTTTGCTTATGGAAGGATTGCAATGGTGGGAGAGCTGCTGTGAGCGGTTTAAAGTAGGCAAAGAGTTAACTTGCAATTGTTGAAGATTTTTCTTGAATTTTAATTTTCTACTTTTTCAGGTGTTTTTATCAATTCCATTGCAAAGAGTTGTCCGAAATTGAAATATCTAAGTATGATGAACAATGATGCTGCTCCCAGTTACTTCAATGGAGGTACCTATCAGCAATACATTGATTACAGGTGAGTTAAACAATAGTTACATGTTGATGGGCATACGTCGTTTTTGGATGGTTAGTGTAGAAAATAGTTTTGAATTCAAATCTGGATGGGTAGATTTGATTGACATTTAATAACCCTAGGTTGACCCTTCTCTTTCTGTTCTAAGTTTGAACTGCGGGAAGGAGTCAGTCTGCTGTTGGTCGTCATGATGTAAAGACACAGTTAAGCAGACTCCTACATGTGGTGACTGAATCCTAAGTCTTAAGAAATAAAATGTGAATTCACAGAAGAACAGCTTTGTGTTGTTTAATTAAAAACAAACCAGCAGTGCAGAGCAATCTCAAGACACCAGTTAAGAAAAAGAAGTCAGAACCAGACTGATAGAAGAATTACTCAGACGATAGATACCACACCAAGTAATGAGGAAGTTAGAAGAACTACTATGACGAATAAATACCAGCCAGGCTACAGATGAAGTATAAACTACAGAAAGATAAGTACCGAAGTAAGAAAGTGCTACTCATAAAGAAGTAAATACAAATGAAGATAAGATTAAATATGAGAGACACAACCACGGTTGCCTATCATAAAATTTATAACGTCTATGTAATAAGCAGGTATATAACACAATTAAAACAGAATTATTTGATTTTCATCAATATTTTAAGCTAAAATATTTTCTCCTTGACCAATAAATGCCATTAAAACACTCCTTTAGGTGAAAGGAGTTCACATGCCAAGATTGGCCTATGGGTTTGAGGTGTATGTGTTGCATGTGTGTATTCCACATGCAACTAAATGATTATTATTTTCAAATAAGAATATCCTCACAGTATTCAGCATTCAGTTCCTTTGTGTAAAAGTTTAGAGTAATTTAGGTACAAGCACCTGGCCAAGTCAACATGTCACTGAGTTGTGGTGTTTGTGTGCTACTTCAATATCTCTGGGTTCTAAGAGCTGCTTAGAAAAGTGTCTTTCCTTGAATGAGACAGACGGTAAAAAAGAAAAAAAAACACAAACAAAAAATAAAGGAAATTTGGAAGCCAAAGATCAAGTGACTAAAATCTGTTGCATGATGGGAAATGTGTAAAATTATGTTATTTATATTTTATTATTTTACTTATTTAAAAAAATTCTATTCTATTTTCTTTCTTATTTTGTCTATATATTTTTTATACCACCACAGTCTCTATCCAGAATTATTTGATTTTTATCAATTTCCTATTGATAAAATTTGAAAGCAGAAATAAAAGTGATTCTGAGAAACATTCCAAATATTTTCTAATATAGAAGTGTTTTTTTTTATGTCCATATTTGTAAAAGGGATTCTTAAGAATATTCTTGTCATTTTTTTTATTTATTTTTTTTTTTTTGTTAAATGAACCCATGTCATTTTGGAATATTGTTATTCTTTATATGATGTTACTAATCCTCTGCTATCAATGTTTCTATTTTTCTAATTTCAATATAGACATACAATATATATCATTCCCTAACCTCGAGGCATAAAATAACCCCAGACAGGTTGTTATACCATTAAAATCCATCAGCCAACCAACTTGATTGTTATAGTCATAACGTTTTGTGTGTTGTACTTTTCAGAAATTTTTTGTTTTGCTTAAACCTATCTGTGCCTTTTTATAACTTGGAAATAAATTTGGGAATAATCAAAATTAATAGCAAAATCCAACAAAAGTTACCCATGACTAGCTTAATTTCCACCTGATCGGGTGGCTTTTAAGCTAGTATAGATATATAATGTAAATATTTCTTGTCCATTGGTGGAACTGAACACAGATATAGAATCCACCCCAAAAATCTTTTTTTAAAAACCCAAGATGATGAGCAGCACCTGTGTATATACCACAGTATGATAATTTGATTATTACAACATTTGATTTTTTTTTACTTAAGAGCTATTGCAAATAGTTCAATATGTAAAAAGTATAATAATCTTGATTTAACTCTCTCTCTCTCTTTTTCTTTTCATCTTTTCATTGTTTGATTGAAACAGATTAGCATGCTCCAACTCTCTTTCTATCTTTTCACTTTTTTTTTTTTCTTATATTTTTTTTTGTATTGCATGTCCTTTCTTTGTAATAAAAACGGAATGCTCCATTATTTAGCTAAGGGTACAACACTCATGAGAAGAAAGAATTTGGTGAATAAGCGGCACCAGATAATCAGGATTTACATTTTTGCATTTAATCTTGGGCGATTTGGATGGTCTGATTTTTAACCAGAGAGTGTTTGCAAGATGATAATAGTCGGAACATAAGATAATGTAAATATTTCTTGTCCATTAGTGGAACTGAACACAAGATATGGAATCAACTCCAAAAATCTTTGTTTGAAAAAAAAAAAAAACAAGTAATAAAAATGATGATGACGTCAATGATGATTTAAACAAAGTACCTCCATAGGTCTTGTGTGACCTATACGTAGTTGGGATATTGTACCAGTTTAATTATATATATATCATAAATGTATTAATTAAAATATCATAATTATAAAAAATCATAATTAAAATATCATGTGGTATATCTACAGGTTCTGCTAGTAATGTAAATATTTCTTGTCCATTATTTGAACTGAACACAGATATGGAATCAACTCCAAGAATGTGTTTTAAGAACCCAAGTAATAATGATGATGATGATGATGATGAATAAAGAAAGGGTGGAACATTTTTTTTTCTTGGAAGTGATTATTCCAATTATTCTGATTAAAAAAAAAAAATGTCTGTTTCTCATCTTCGTCTCTGAGTTAATGTTGGATTGCGTGTGTATCTGGGCTCTCTTTAGATTAGACAATGCGATAAGTTTTACTGCTGCATCTCCGGCCGTACCTTTGATGAAGGCCATTGTTGCTGTTTAATGCTGAAATAGCTGGCCATTATCAGCCGAAAGCTGACAAACGAGCACCTGCCTTCTGCATCCAGGTTTTTATAATTTGACTCCACCCAGGTTTTTTTTTTTTTTCTGACCGCACCTTCATGTCTATCTGTGTATGCCTCAACATGCATGTGCACTGTGTGTGCATTTGGGTGTTGAGAGTACGCTTATACAGACACAGTTACATGCAACTCACATATGGTGTGTGTCTGTGTATAAATTTGAAATGATGCACGGAGGCTTAGGTCTTTTTTGGTTTTCAAAGATATATATAAGTACAAGAATTTGCATTAACATTCATTACATAGATAAACATACATATACTTATATATACATGTATGAAAGTAAACAAACAATCTGTTTGAGATGGCGATAGCCGACAATTTTGGGAGAATATGTGCTTAATTGAAGTCATACCTAATTTTTGAAAATTAATTAGTTGATAATTAATGAATTAGACGAGTTCAAATCCTGGATGCAGCTGTTTGCATTTCCTATAGTGCTAATACCTTGGGAACGGTACAAATCCAGCCATTCTCTCTCCAGCTATGAGTAAATAGTAGGGCAGACTGGAGTTTATTAATCCTTTATTTACCACTGCTATCCGCAATAGCCATTGAATTTTTTACAAAATGTAGGGAAGTAACTAATGTAATTAATTAAAAGTTGCTTCTCTTGAAGTAGATTTTTTAATAAGGTTGGATGATAATTTACAAAGATGTTTTAATACTTTTATTTATTGTTTTGGGGCGCTCTGTTTAGATAAAGGCTTAACCTTGGTACGGCAAATGGTCTATGAGAAGGAAAACTATTAATTAGGCAAAACTACTTTGAGAGCTCCTCCTTCTCTCATCATTCATTCATTATCTTATCTAGCTAGGTCATTTCTGATCTTCATCTGATTAAAGTGGATTATCTAAAAAGTAGATTTTGTCTTGGTGTGGTCACTTAGTTGTTTAATTGATTAGTGATTGATTTTACAAACATTTAGTTTTTTTCTGAATAGGCAATACCTGTAAGATAATGTTTAAGGTGTATTTATCCAATCCCCCTGTTGGGTTCAAAGTTAGGATAAGGTTAATTATTGTTGAACAAATGTTGTATACCTCTTTACTTACTTCTATTCTTCTTCTGACGTCTTTTCTATCTTACGTCTTCTTATAACATCTCTTCTAGCATCTGGACTTTGTCCTTGGTGGTCGGTCACACTTAACTCATTTCTTCTTCTTTTTCAGTCTTGTTACCAAGACATTCACCAACCACAACACCATGTTATTTTCTTAAGCTTTTTATTTACTTAGCTAAACATTTCATGTAACTAAACATCTGACTAACATAGTGCGCATATGCAGTGAGTTCCAGTTAAGGCAGAACATCTTCTCTGCCCGACATCAAACTGAGGACCCAACCAGGTCCCACGTGACTTCACGTATTTTGCAGGCTTTCTGTACTTTTCCATGGAAAGTCCCGCCCGTGATATGAAAAGGGCCATCCCTTTAGAAATACAGGGCATTGACAATAATCTTATGCAACCGCATAGATTATGTAACACAAACAACTCCGACCAAGAGTGTCAAATATAACAATGGACTTTAATACAAGGACAGCACGTGGAGAAGCATTTAAGACATGAAATACATATACATGAGACAAGATACATAGTAGATAATATACGTACATAGAAAAGGGATAAGATACAAAAGTTATGGAGAGTCCATAAACTAAAGTCACTTACTACATTGCCTGTGTGGGGGTTTTCAGCCCCACACAAGTAGGGTGTAGACAAACTGTCCTAACCCATTAATTGTCAAGTCCCGGAGAAGAAAGAGAGTTAAAATCTGGCGCTTGCCTGCTTAAATAGACAAGTCACCTGGTGAGGAAAAAAACAGAAACACAAGGGAAGTCTTCCAGCCAACTAAGGGCAGATAATTCCACACCTCCACCATGAGCAGAATGTGACACAAGGTCAATTTTCAATCTATTTGGGATTCAGTTTTCTTTCTCCTAAGTTGGTTGTCATATCAATGCTAAAGAATCCAGTCAGCCCTGTTATTTTACCTGTATCAAACAGATATCAATTATTCTTAGCTAATACAAAATAATTATATGGTTTCAAGTAATTATTTCTACTTAATAATCATTTGTTTGCACATGGTTGGTTGGATTTTACGGTCTGTCAAACTTTGGATTATTTTAAGCCAAAGACATTTGTTTTATTCATTCTTGTTGGGTATTCAAAATCTTTTTTAAACACATTTTAAAACTCATTTTTCGATCTATTTAACCCATAGATAGGACCCTAACATGTACTACCACTCAAGGACAGAGTAGACCTGAGGGTAATGGCAATGAAGGGGTACTCCACACTCCCCAGAACTTTAGAATTGGAACCTTACCACTAGATGCAGTTTAACGTCAGACCTAGGACACTCGGTTATATGGTTTTGAGTAACTAATAATAATCCTTAGTAAACAATTATATCTTCAAGTAACTATTCTTAATACAAATAATTTACACAATTATATACCATCAAGTATTCCTATCTATTACAAATAATTTGCACACAGTTGTATGGTTTCAAATAACTAATGATAATACTCACTAAACAATTATAGCTTCAAGTAACTATTTTTAATACAAATAATTTAGTTTTATGGTACCAAGTATTCTTATCAAATACAAATAATGTTTAAATATCTATTCGAACCAAGATGAGATCCTGACAGAGTGGACCTGGGGGTAATAGCAATGGAAGAGTGCTCCACACTCCTCAGATCTCTAAAACTGGAACCTCACCATAAAAATAAATGTGTACAAAGAAACTAGACAAAAAATGTAAATATGAATGTACAATGAATGTGATTCCCTAACCTCTAGGCATGAAATAACCCTATACTGGTTGACATGTCATTAAAATCAATCAATCACCTAAAAGATACTACTACATTTGGTCAGAATGGACCAGAGAATAATGGCAACTAAGGGTTAATTCCACACCCTCCAGATCTTCAAAACTGGAGCCTCACCATCAAATACAGTTTAGTGTCATATCTAGAACAACCTTTTTTTGGGGGGGTGGGGTGTCTTACCCCTCTCTGGGGATATAGTCAGCGTATTTTAAGCATTGCTGACAGAGCAAGCTGTATTAACCCTTAACTCTTTACCTACCCCCCCACTGGTTGTACCACATTTTCTTAATATTTTTTACCTGTATAAGGAGATATTCCAAAGTACACTATCTATTCACCTCAGAACTCATTCTATTTAAATAAAGTCCTATCAATATTGTAATCTGAGTCCTTCTGCTCAATCATGATAAACCAACCATCAGTTTTTGTACTTTGCTTGGGTGTGGTATTCTTAGAAACGGTTCCTTGCACATAAATGGAGAGCTGCTGTGAGTGGCTTAATGTAGGCAAATAGTTAATGTTGTTAAAATTCTAGTCATCGTTGTAGGGGTTCAGTTGGTTAATCCTTGTAATCCTAGTATGTAGGTTTCCTTTGTAATATGTATAAGTCCAAGTCTGTAGTATTCTTCTGGTGTTAATCCAAAAGATGGTCTTGCTGGCAGGAAGTTCAACCAGTAATTGATTTGAGGACAGTTGCAAATGATATTAAATGCTTTCCATAATCATCTCTCATTGGCCAATTTTTATCAAAAGTGTTGTTGGGAAAGTTCATAAATAGGAGTGGCGATTTAGTGTACATCTTATATTTTGATAATCCAACAAATGTTTGTAAAGATTTTTAAAAAGGGTTACTTTTTTTTATGAGGTAATTATTTTTTCTTCTTTGTACTATTGTTGGGAAAGTTCATAAATAGGAGTGGCGATTTAGTGTACATCTTATACCTTGATAATCCAACAAATGTTTGTAAAGAATTTTTAAAAAGGGTTACTTTTTTTTTATAAGGTAATTATTTTTTATTCTTTGTAGACAATATGTGATCAGCCAGATTCCCTCCCTTGACATTCTCGATGATAAATGTATCAACTCAGAAGAACGAAGGGAAGCAGAAAAAATCTACCAGCGGGCCATTTTGCAGAGTACCCGTCGTGCCAAAAGGGTAGGTTTCTTTTTCGGATATCTCAGCTGCTTAACCTTATTTCTGCCAAAGTTCCACTGTATTTCCCAAATGCTTTCATTCCACCACGGCTTCTTCTCTTGGCTCCCATCTTTGATTGTTTGACCCCCGTCCACTCGATTCACTCACTCACACCCTCACGCACAGATCAATAATTTTGAATTCACCCTGCTACTCCTCCTTTTTTTTATTTATGCTTCCTGTGTCTTGCCCCCACACCCTCACTGCCTGCAGTGACTATTGAAAAAGGTTATAGAAGAAAGAAATGATAAAAATGGAAACTCTGGTCCTTCTTAATAAACAAGTGAAGATCATTATCCAGCTACAACACCATATAGGGAGATAATATTCAATTTACTAGCAAAAGCCATCAGCTTGGGTCAAACACTGAATTTATTTGATTGTATATGTATTATAACTGAAACTGAAATAAGATGTGAATAATTTTGATGTTGTTCTCATCTTTATTGTGGTATGTATAAACACATTTTGGCCACTGTATCCTCCAACCTTCCTCAGGTGTTCCCTGTGTATCTGAGCATAGTAATGACCCAACCTTGGAAACCATTTTTCATAGTGTGTTGATCAAACAGGCATTGAAGACTTTTATTTTGTACTAGTTGTATATAACTAATAATTAATCCCATCACAAAACGGTCCCAATTTTCATAAACTATCTTCATATTTAACACAACATATGATCTGAAGAAGATTTTTAACAAATCGAAATATTGCAATATCAGCAGAATAAAGAACTTTATTTGAACAACTGTGTTTTTCATATTAACTTACCCTTATATATAATTTTATATAGAAATCAATTAAAATAACATTAACATAAGTGTAACATTCGTTCTTATATAGTTTCGTTAGTCTTTCTAATCTAATTTGATATTTTATTACATTAAAACTTAAATACTTGCGCTCATTATATATTGGGCAGCCCTGTCAGTGGGGCTTTAGAATACACCAACTGCACCTTTGCAGAGGGGTAAGACTCCCCAATGGGACCACCTGTTGGCCGTGGGTGGCGACCCGTGATGCTTATGGATGGAACCCTGGTGGCTGAACAGTCCATGACATGACTATATTGGATCATTGCTATACTTGGATACACAGGGAACACCTGAGGAAGGCCAAAGGATACAGTGGCTGAAACATTGTATTTATACATCCCACAATAAGGATGAGGGCAACAGTCCGAAACAGCAAAATTATTCCATTTAGTATTATCTGCGTTATTTGGACTATTGTCCTCATCTTCATTGTTACCTGTACAATGTTTTGGCCGATATGCCCTCCGGCCTTCTTCAGATATTTCTTTTCGGACTCGGGAACTTTCTTGTCGTAATCGGGAACCTTCTTGTCCGACAAGAAATACCTGAAGAAGGCCAGAGGGCATATCGGCCGAAACATTGTATAGATAACAATGAAGATGAGGACAATAGTCTGAATAACGCAGATAATACTAATCATCAAGCCTCATCTCAAACATTCAGAGAAATAGTACTTTCCATTTGTTCTTTATATCCTACTGATGTAGTTTTTTTGCTCACTCTATGACTAAAGCCACAAGACAACAAAACATTAAAAGACTTGGGAACCTAAGAGTCAAATCTCCTGCATCTCACCTTGTTCGAAAACAGAAATATCCGCAGGTAGAAAATACTGATTCAGCAAAATTTCAACTCGCTATATCTTGAGAACGGTTAGGAATTTTCACTTAAAATTTTCAGGATTTTCTAATTACTATAAGATCTACGTGTTTCAAAAGGAACAAAATCTAGTTTTTGGTTACATTTACCGATTTTAAAAAAAAATTTTTTTTTTTTTTTTTTTTTTTTTTTTTTGGTTGAATTGACATGGAATGACACTCAGGTTATTTGAAATATTAAACAAATATTTTTTGCTTTCTATGACTGATTTATGGCGGAGAAATAATGGCGGTAAAAAATGGCGGTAAAATGAATAATCTCATTTATAAAAAAAAAAAATATAAAAAAAATGATTTTAGATAAATAAGATGAATTTGGAAATTTTTTTCTCCCATTCAATATTTATTGAATTGATGGATACTTATAACTATTAGATCATCGGGATGTAATTGTAAGATTCAAAGTTAATTAATGAATAACAGCTCCAACACGTTGTGAGACAAAACATTTAATATATATAACAGCACATGGAAACGATAAGATACATAAAGTACAGGAAAATAGAACATGTAAATACATATACAATATTTAGGTATAAACAAGATACCTAAATGTACGTAAGATATAAATGTTACAGACATGGAACTAAAGGATAGTCCATGCTGTATAAAGGACTTACAGTAATGTAAGGTGGGGGGGAAAGCCCCACCGAGAAGGGGGTAGATATATTCTAGCCCATAGCAGTTGGTTGAGAAGATCCAGCTAAAAGAGGAAGACAAGTTCAAATCAGGCGCTTAAATACCAGAGGTCCCCTAGTGGGAACAAACGGCAATGCAGCGAGAAGATAACTCTTCCAGGCAAAGGGAAGATAATCTCCTACATAATTATGAGTACTTTCCCTTTATGGTATCTCTCAAGTCTATGTAGGTTACTTAGCAATTGTCCATCTCCTCTCCTTGTGACAGGTTGTATTGTGTTATATGGCACCAGCAGCACAGAATAATCCCTAACCTGACTTATTATCAGATGCTCAAGATGGAGTGCCTTTTACAAGGCTAAAGGGTTCCAACTACCTTATTTAGCCAAATCTGAGAAGGGGAATGGATTCATGCCTTTCCTACCCAGAGTTTGAATTCTGTTTACTGATTCTATTCTCAACACTCTTAAAGACTGACATTAACCTACATGAATAACTGGGAGTATACATTTACCCAACCCCTCTTCCACAAGCAGGTTGTGACATAAGGTCAATTTCTTTAGTTGAGTACAGCTGGTTTGAATTCAATTTTCCTTCTAAATTGCTTGCCTAACTAAAGATTTAAAAAACACTCCATTCTGTCCTATTGTTTTCCAATAGTTGGGAGAGAACAGATCGATTACTATCTTTCCAAAATTTAAAGTTAAATGCAAGCATTCTAGTATGACAACAGGGAATTCAAACACCCTTCCAAAATGAGAGGAACCAGTATGGCAGAATAAGGCACATTTTTTACAGACCTCAGGGAAAAGTTTTTAACTGGAGAAATAGCTCAGTCTGAGCTATTTCTCCAGAAACTTCAAGATCGATATAGTTGCATATTCTATTTGGTATTTCTTGTCACGAGACAACATAAGATCAAAATTACCAAAATATATTCTGTAATTCACAATTTCAATATTGCAAATAAAAGAAACATGAAACTTTTTTTTCCAATTCATTTTAATTTTACGTTGGGCATTTAAGTAATGCAAAACCATTAGGAATGTTTAATTTTTAAAATTGGGTGAAATAAAATGAAACAATTTGCGATTAAGTGACACCACATAATCTGGATTTACATTTTTGCATTGCATCTTTGAACAGTCTTATTTTTAACAAGAGGGTGTTGCAGGATGATAATGCATAGAAGATTTAGGAACACGTGTATTATTTATAATTCATAATCTGACCAGTTGTCAATACTTGAGAGAATATTGAAGACTTCATGAATGACTGACTCACCATTTCCCTGGAAGATGGATGGGTAGATGTGGTCCACATGAGTGGCCAACCAGAAGCCCTGATTTAACACCCTGTGACTTTTTTTTTGGGGGGGGGAGAGGTGATTAAAGGATAAAATCTACTCTACAAAACCAATGACTTTGGAAGAAATTGAAGGACAAATACAAGAATTTATTTCTGCCATTCCACAAGAGTTCCTGAGAAGATCAGTTAATGTGATTCCCCAGCAGCTTGAGAGGCTGGAGGCAAATGTTGGTGCCTATATAGAATTTCAAGTAAAACTCCATGTTATGTGTGTTCTTTTTGTATTCATTTTTTGTAAAAAGTAATTATTCAGAAGTAAATTAGAAGATTTTTAAAATAAGGAAGGAAGTGACTTTACAATTATCCTATATATATATATATATATATATATATATATATATGTCATCCACAGACACTGTGTTTCAATATTTACGTCTCATCAGTGTGGCTAGACTTAACAACTACTTCTATCCAGGAGCAAAACCTAATTGAATTTTTTTCAGTTTGACTCCTTACCATATCAGCTGTCGGTAGCTGTCAGTCTGAAGCAAACATTTAACCGATATATACATACAGATGTATGTTTACGATCACCAGAGAACTCAAGTGTGTAAAAAAACAAACTGGTAATATATATATATATATATATATATATATATATATATATATATATACTCAAAATTATTCTACTTTTTTATTTTTATTTAATTCTGCTAATATACTTTGTTCGTAGACAGATAATGAATAGATTGGAATAGCTAGATAGTTTGAGACAGGCGGGTAAACTGCTATAGATAGTTTGAGACAGGCGGGTAAACTGCTAGCTAGATAGTTTGAGACAGGGGGGTAAACTGCTAGCTAGATAATTTGCTAGCTAGATAGTTTGAGACGGGCGGGTAAACTGCTAGCTAGATAGTTTGAGACAGGCGGGTAAACTGCTAGCTAGATAGTTTGAGACGCTAGTAGTTTGAGACGGGCGGGTAAACTGCTAGCTAGATAGTTTGAGACGGGCGGTAAAACTGCTAGCTAGATAGTTTTGAGACGGGCGGGTAAACTGCTAGCTAGATAGTTTGAGACGGGCGGGTAGCTAGGCTATGCTAGATAGTTTGAGACGGGCGGGTAAACTGCTATCTAGATAGTTTGAGACGCGGGCGGGTAAACTGCTATCTAGATAGTTTGAGACAGGCAGAGAGACAGATAAATAAAGACTGACAATACTGAAAGACTTTACATGATTGAACTTTATTTAAAAAAGGAACACCTAACTTGACAATTACAGAAAACTTACCAGACATTCTCCCCAAAATGGATTTTTTACGCTATTTTCTACTTTTGTTGAAAAGTGGGTAATTGTGTCTAAGAAGAACATCTTATAGATCTCAAGAAATTAATATTTCCTTAACTTAGACTAAAACCTGCATTCATTTGCTAAGTTCAGATTTTCTAGTTGTTTTCTTGTATTTGAGTTGTTTATTTCAGCCTGTGAAAATATATTTTCATTTCTACCTTATTGTGAGCAACTATCTTGTCTGGAGTGCATGAAAGCTAACCTTCTACAGAAATTGTTTGTTTTTGTTCCTTGTGTTTCTTTGAATACTATAGGCTTTGATAATAGCAACCAAGATTTTTTAAATATTGAACTTATAACTCCTAGCCAAAAAGTATAGAAGTGATGATTTTAGTTGCATCTAAAAATTGTCCATTTATAATTATTTACAGGAAGGGTACTTGAATCTTCATAAAATAAGATGAATTTAACATACACCATTCCAAAATGAACATATTATCCTAAATATATACAGGGTTGCTCTCTTTACTAAGTGAAGAAAACCACACTGTTCTGTCATCTGCAATTCTAATGTTTGTAGGATTTCTCAATTTTTTAAACTACCAGCAATGCTCTCTCTCTCTATCTATTATATAGATCTCATCTAAGGGAGAGTAATCTAATATGTTCAGCTTCTTTCAATTTTCCAAACTTCTAAATTATATTGTCTTGGAGGGAAGGGATAATCTAACATGTTCAGCTTCTTTCAATTTTTCAAACTTCTAAATTATATTGTCTTGGAGGGAAGGATAATCTAACATGTTCAGCTTCTTTCAATTTTTCAAACTTCTAAATTATATTGTCTTGGAGGGAAGGGATAATCTAACATGTTCAGCTTCTTTCAATTTTTCAAACTTCTAAATTATATTGTCTTGGAGGGAAGGGATAATCTAACATGTTCAGCTTCTTTCAAGTTTTTTACTTACCAACGATGCTCTCTACCTATTGTAAAGATCTCATCTAAGGGAGAGTAATCTAATATGTTCAGCTTCTTTCAATTTTTTCACCTACCAACAATGCTCTCTGTCTATTATATAGACCTCATCTATGGGAGAGTAATCTAATATATTCAGCTTTCTTTTTTTTCTTCTTCTTTTTTTTTTTTTTTTTTTTTTTTTTTTCAATTTTCTCACCTACCAGCAATACTGCCTATTATATATACCTCATTTTAGAAAAGGTAGTGTGATCCTTTCTCCTTCCAGATTTAATCTACCACTAGCCGGACCTGTGGATATATCACAGTATGATAATTCAATTATTACAACATTTGATATGTTAAAAACAATTGCAATATAGTTCAATGTGTAAAAAGTATAATAATCTTGATTTAAGTCTCTCACAGTTTTTTGTTTTTTTCTTTCTTTCTTTTTATCTTTTCGTTAGCATTATTGCTTCCGCTCACTCACTCTCTCACTCAATTCTTCCTTTACTCTCTTTCTTTCTTTCTTATTATATTTTTTCTGTGTAGCATGTCTTTTTTCTTCCCTTTCTTTCTTTGTAATAAAAACAGAATGGCTGATTATATGGCTGAGGTGACATAATAAGAGGTGAAATAAGAATTTGGCAGATAAGTGACACCAGATAATCAGGATTTACATTTTTGCATTTCATCTTGGATGATTTGGATGGTCTCATTTTTAGCCAGAGGGTGTTGCAAGATGATAACCGTTGTACAAATAAGGAACACTAGTATTGATATCTATTAATAATGGAGATTCGCTTCCAGTTTTTGTCTGTAACAAAAATTACGTCACTTCTTACATCACATTACCCAAAATCGTCATAACATAGAATAAATACACTCAAAATTTGAACGTGCAACATTAGACAGTCCTCATTGTTTTTTAAAACAAGTTTTAATAAATACATGACTGGTATTATATATCTATATATAGTTTGTTTCATTTTTATACATATTTAAAGTTTACATTTCAAATTGTTTTATTTTTTAATCCTTTAATGAATTTGATGATTTTACTTACTAAGGGTAAAAACTCACTGACATTGAATTTTTTACTCCCACCCCTGAGGCAATATGTTTCAAAAATCTAATTTTACATTGTCCGGAGGGCGTTTTTATTTTGTACTAGTATAGATAAATAGCAAATTTTTTCTCCTTCACTTTTGGATATGTTTTTTTTTTTCTTGTTGTTTGAGTCTTACTGATTTCTCTCTACTATTCTATCTCACTTGTCATTAAAATTTCTTACTAACTTGCAATATTCCTTATCAAAATCTACTGTTAGCTTTGAATCTAAGTAAAGTAAAAGTAAAGTCGTCGGGGTGGCCTAAAGTCGGTATCAGACAATCAGCGAGGTAGTCTATCCCCTTTTCATTAGCGCTAGACCAAGGAGATTGTTTTTAGCATCTGAGGTGGAGCGCCACACCTACCATCAGCTCCTTACTTTACTGCACAGATCCCTGTGCTAATCATACACTGAGTTGGTGAGGGCAGGGTTATCTCAGTCGGTAGAGTGTCCAACTAGAAACCATAAGGTTTCTAGTTCGATACCGGCCCTCGCAAACTCAGCGTATGAGTAGCAAAGGGGTCTGTATGGTCAAGTAAGGAGCTGATGGTAGGTGTGGCACTCCATCTCGGATGCTAAAAACAATCTCCTTAGTCTAGCGTTTGTGAAAAGGGGATAGACTCCCTCACTGATTGGCTGATACCGACTTTAGGCCACCCCGACGACTTTACTTGCTTTGAATCTAAATTGTGTTAATGAAACTGAAGATAGCGTGTTTCTTGTGTGAGTCTCTTAATTTTTGTTGCTATTCTATTTTGAGTTCAGAAAAAAATCTTGCCAATAAAGGAATCAGCAGCAGGGGGTGGGTGGGGGTGGGTATCCCTGTGGTGCAGTGGCTAACGTGTTAGATTGCAACATCTTAGTAAACAAGTTCAAACTCCAGTTGTGCTATTACATTAATTTTCTGACTAATATCCTCGGGGAAAGTATGAAAAACCTTCATCCTGGATGGATTTGGCATTAAATAGACCATGAAAGTTGATATGCCATTAAACAAAAAAAACCATTGGCCCTGTCAGCTGGGGCTGTAGAATATGCTGACTGCACCTTGTGCATGGTAGAGTCTATTATTGCAGGTGACTACCGGTGACTGTCCAAGGGCATCCCGGTCCAATATCTAGTCCGTTGTACTACTCTACACACCTTTGAAGAGGTGTATGACCCCACCTGTTGTCCATGGGTGGTGATCAGTGATACTTAAAGATGATGGTTGAGCAGTTTCATGACATGCAATGATCCACTTTAACCCTTATTTAGGCTAGAATAGCCTCCTCTAATCAATCGGCTGGTCATATAAAGCTCTAGCATTTATATGATTGTGCTGATCATATTCCTTTTATGGCAAACACCCAACTCTTTTTATCGTATATGTGCTAGATATGGAGGCGCATGGTCCAATTGTTCGAGTCGTCCGAAATGGACTAGTCAATCTGAGTCCAATTCCTGAATTAAGCTGTTTGCATTTCACATGGCGCTAATACCCTTGGGAAAGGTATGAATCCAATTCTCCCTCCAGCTATTGGTAAATAGCAGAACAGACTGGGCTCTTAACTGTGGCTAGGTAACCAGTCTAGGAGAAGGAAAACTGAATTCAAACCTGTTAAACTCAGCTTAAGAAATTGACCTTATGTCGCATCCTGCTTGTGTGGAGAGGTTGGTAAATAAATATATATATATATATATATATATATATATATGTGTTGGATGAAGGTCTTAGTGTCCTGAGTATGATATTAAATTGCATCTAGTTGTGAGGTTCTAATTGCCATTTCTCTCAAGTCCAGTCTGACCTTAGTATGGCAACCAGTCTAGGAGAAAGGAAACCTTGAATTCAAACCTTTTAACCTCCATCTAAAAAAAAACAAAAAAACCTTGTGTTGCATTCTGATCATGTGGAGGCATGACTACCTTATCAGTTGAATTATCTCCTCCTGGCACCAGAGGGCGAATCACCAATATACAATATTGGTGCCAAAATTAAACCCTTTGACGAAAGTCACTTATTGTATGAGCATTCAACCAGATGAGTCGCTTTTTCAAGCGCTCCCTTCACCTTATTCACTCTCAGCACTTATCGTGTTAACAGTCAACCAGCGAGTGGAATAATAATTCCAGCACTCACCTTTACCTTATCAACCAGCGAGTGGTTTCATCCAGTGTAACCTTTACCTTTACTTCAACCTCAGCAAGATAAGTCTGACTAGCAAATGCCACTAAATTTGCAACCCCCTTTTTGTACCTTTTGAATATATGTTTCTTTAATTTTCAACTGTTCTTTTTGTCTTCTTTCATCCAAAATTACTTGCTTACTACCAGGAGATTTTAAGAGTCTCGAAAATATCTCTTAACCTATAGTCATGACTACATCAGTTAATGATAATTTCTCATTTCAGTCATTCCTATTTTTTTTTAAATAAGATTTCTCAGTTTATTGACACAGCAGTAAAATTTAGATTATTATTTTGGTGTATTTATTTACACGACCCCTCCACCATAAGCATAATGTGACACAAGGTCAATTTTTAAGGAGAGTACAACTGGTTTGAATTCAGTTTTCCTTCTCCTAGACTAGTTGCCATACCAAAGAGCCTAATCTGCCAAACTATGTACCCATAGCTGGAGGGAGAATAGTTGGATTCATACCTTTGCCAAGGGTTAGGTGTCCCATCAGGGTTTAGCAAGCTAGTCTCACAGATTCATTAGTAATGAATAGTTTATGGTCAAGTCATGTTGAAAGCACTGGTTCCCACTAGATCACTGAAGTTAAGCAGCAATGAGCCTTTTCAAAACTTAGCGTGACTATTTAAGCAACAACAGGTACTGTAAGCAACTTGATATTAAAATGACTTGATTTTGCTTTAAATGACCCGAAAAAGGTTGATGTGTCATAAAACAAATCAACTGTGAACGACCTGTCAAATTCAATAAAAACCCTTGAAAAAAAGACATAACAATAAATTTGACCATTCCTCACAACCTACTGCTTGGCATAAAATAACAATGAATGAGTTGACATGCCGTTAAAATCAATCAATCAATTAACTACTGAATAATGAGTGCAATTCTTGCTGGATGCTCCATAGTTGCAACCTTGTGTCACATCCTACTCATAGCAAATGGGTTGGGTAAATACCTATCATTGCCAAGGGTGTTAGTGCAATAAGTAATGCAAATACTTTGCGTTGTTTAGTATTTGAACTCTGGTCGCTGTGTTCAAATCCTATGACAATAACTGTTACGCCATGAGTGCCTCTTCTTTTTTTGTATATTTGATAAAGATAATCTTCATTTCAAATTGTTGTATACCCCTTTCATTACTTCTTTACTTACTTCTTTCTTACTCTATTCTTCTGTCCGTCTTTGGAATCTTATAACATCTTGTCTTTGTCTGGCATCTTCTAAGCTCTTGGATATCTTCTAAGGCCTAGCGTCTGGAGTTGACTTGGGGACTTCGGTCTGGTTTTCTGTTAGGGATTTCTCTCTATCAGAAGCCCTGTGTCATTGTTAGTTTTTAGATAATAAACACAAGACTTCGATTTATTTTGATGTTACTTTATTTTCAATCCCCAACCCAGACATCTGCTAACTAACATAGCGCATGTGAGTTCCAGTTTAGACAGAGCATAAAATGGCCAACCGCTCTGCCTGATGTCCAACTGCAACTGGGGACTCAAAAAGGTCACACGTGACTTCACATATTTGGCGGGCTTCTGTAATTTTCCATGGAAGGACCCGGCCATGATATGAAAAGGGTCATCCCCTCAGAAATACAGGGGATTGACAATAATCTTATGCAACCGCATAGATTATGTAACAAAATCATTTGATATCAATTGGACCAGTGAGAATTATTTCTTAACATTTACTGTTGAAATGTTTTCAAATAAATTTCTTGAAAACAAAGAAATTGTCTAACTTGCTGATATCCTTCATTGAAATAAATAAATAAATAAATTAATGTAATTTTAAAATTTTGCTGCAACCCCCCACCCACATGTACCACACTTTTAAAAGCACAACATGCACTGTGTATTATTTTGATTTTTTTTTTCGGACTGTTGTCCTCATCTTTGTGGTATTTAAAAACACAATGTGTCGGTTGCTGTATCCTCCAGCCTTCCTCAGGTGTTCCCTTTCTATCTGAGCATAGCAATAATCCAACCTGGGAAATTATTTTGAATAGTTTGACTGTTTATCAAACAAGGTGTCAAAGAACTTTTGAAGATCTCATTCAAATAATGACATCATTGTTTTTGCATGCCTATCAATCCGAAAAACATTATGATCATTAAAAAATGCTTGGATAGACAGGGAACACCTTAGGAAGGCCGGAGGATACAGCAGCCGAAACTTTGCATTTTTACATACCACAATTGGACATTTTGGTGGTGCACTGTGGTGTGATCATCCCTAATAGGATCTATCTGGTGAGGGTGGTATTATGTTGAAAGAACTGAAATCCTACAAGGAACCAGCCAAAATATAACTGACAATGCCACCAAGCACCCTTTAATTGAACAGGCATATTTCAAACAGAACAACAAATATCAAAGTAATACACAATAGGCCTCATCTTGAAAATTTAGACAAACAATATGCACTGTTTTATGGGCAAGCACCTTTTTTTTCTTTTTTTTTTGCAATTGCAAATCTTGTTAAACAGTCTTTTTTTTTTTTATATTCTTTTCATTCTTTGTGTTTGTTTTTTCATTTTTTAATGTTTTTCATGAAGAGATAAAAATACTGTATTTCCTCGTTCCTTAAATTCACATTTTCTTGGTATTGTAAAAGTCTTTCTAGATAACTGCATAACATTAAGTTTTTTTTTAAAAGTTTATACAAAAGATTTTGCTTACATTAAAGCCTGCGTGCTAGACTAAACAAAGCTTAGTAAATAACAACATAATACAACCAGTTCAGTAAAGTTAAGCAAGAATGGTCTTGATGAGTTCTGAGATGGGTAATTACATAGTAGTAACAAGTACTGTAAGCAAATTGAAGTAAATAACAACATAATACGACTAGATGAGTAAAGTTAAGCAAGGATGAGTTTGTTCAGTTCTGAGATGGGTGATCATTTAGTAACAACAGGTATTGTAAGTAAATTGAGGTCTGTATGCCAGACTAAACAAAGCTTAGTAAATAACAACATAATACAACTAGATGAGTAAAGTTAAGCAAGGATGAGTTTGTTCAGTTCTGAGATGGGTGATCATTTAGTAACAACAGGTATTGTAAGTAAATTGAGGTCTGTATGCCAGACTAAACAAAGCTTAGTAAATAACAACATAATACAACTAGATGAGTAAAGTTAAGCAAGAATGAGTTTGTTCAGTTCTGAAATGGGTGATCGCTTAGTAACAACAGGTACTGTAAGTAAATTGGGGTCTGTGTGCCAGACTAAACAAAGCTTAGTAAATAACAACATAATATAACTAGATGAGTAAAGTTAAGCAAGAATGAGTTTGTTCAGTTCTGAAATGGGTGATCGCTTAGTAACAACAGGTACTGTAAGTAAATTGGGGTCTGTGTGCCAGACTAAACAAAGCTTAGTAAATAACAACATAATACAACTAGATGAGTAAAGTTAAGCAAGAATGAGTTTGTTCAGTTCTGAAATGGGTGATCGCTTAGTAACAACAGGTACTGTAAGTAAATTGGGGTCTGTGTGCCAGACTAAACAAAGCTTAGTAAATAACAACATAATACAACTAGATGAGTAAAGTTAAGCAAGAATGAGTTTGTTCAGTTCTGAAATGGGTGATCGCTTAGTAACAACAGGTACTGTAAGTAAATTGAAGCCTGTGTGCCAGACTAAACAAAGCTTAGTAAATAACAACATAATATAACTAGATGAGTAAAGTTAAGCAAGAATGATTTTGTTCAGTTCTGAGATGGGTGATCGCTTAGTAACAACAGGTACTGTAAGTAAATTGAGTCTGGTTGCATTTCACATAGTGCTAATACCCTTAAGAAAGATATACATCCAACGATTCTCCCTCCAGCTATCGGTAAATAGTAGTGCAGACTGGGCTCTTTAAGCTTGTTTAGGCAACCAATCTAGGAGAAGGAAAACTCTGAATTCAAACCTGTTAAACTCTGCTTAAACATTGACTTTTCATCACATCCTGCTTGTGTGGAGGAGTTGGGTAAATACATATCAGTGTAGTTAAGCAAGAATAGACTTGGTCAGTTCTGAGACGGGTGATCACTTAGTAACAGTACAGTAAGCAAATTGAGGTCTGTGTACTAGACTAAACATCATCATCAGGGGTGCTGACAGCATGGATACCCATGATTCTCTCTTACCAACCATCCCTATTGATCATTGTCCTCCATACAGCATTTAGAATCCACTAAGAACTAATTGATGTAGGTTTTTTTTTCTGGTTGGCCTACACTGGTGTGTCCATGTATGTATTGAAGTCCGTCAGTCTGTATACTGTTGGTTTGGACAACTGTCTAAGCACAACTAAACTAGTGCCCAAAACAGCTGGTACTTATGGAACTCAGGAATACTCTATTCATGCATTTGAGAAATTCCATTCCTTAAGCTCTGATTGGCTGCTTGGTTTCTGTGGTGTTATGGTGTTTTATAAATAACCTGTCATTTTGTAGTAGGCTTGCAACAAGGTAAAATCCATATTGGGTTACGGCTTCCTTGTTGCCTTGTCTGCCAATTCGACAGTAATAGGAATTCTTCTACAGTGAGTATGATCTTTATTCTACATGTTGGTGTTAATTATTTTATTTAGAAGTGACCCCTACATAAACACCTCTGGTTCATTTCTCAATAAAATACATAAGTTATTTTGAAATAGAATGGTACGAACAGCTGAGTTTTTTTTCTCTTTTTTTTTCTTGCCATACTTTCCATACTTATATTGAATATTATTCAGAAGTTAAAACATTACATATTTGCATTGCCCTGATAATGGTTTAATATTAAAAAAAAAAGGAAATATTTAACATTGACAAATACTTTAACTCTGATAAAATCATCCTCTGAATACCTTGTTTTTTTTCCTATTTCATATATTTACATATATTCATATTTATTCCTATTTTCTCTGATATATATATATATATATATATATATATTATATATATATTACTTTTGACCATATTTTTCACACTTTCAAAATCTTCCACTGCCTGAAGATTGCTCCGCTTAAACAATCAAGTTTAAAGAGCATGAAACCAATATGGTAGCAGATTAGTTTCCATACAATCAAATATATACAAAAAATATATTTATTTACTATTATTATTATATGTGTGTATATATATATATATATATATGTATATATTGGTTGGTTTAGCTCAGCCGGTAGAACGTCCACCTGGGAACGACAAGGTTCCTGGTTCGATACCAGCCCTCACCAATTCAGTCTATGAGTGGCACAGGGATCTGTGCGGTAAAGTGAGGAGTTGGTGGTAGGTGTGGCGCTCTACCTCAGATGCCAAAATAATCTCCTTGGTCTAGTGCTAGTGAAAAGAGGATAGACCCTCACTGTCTGGCTGATACCGACATTAGACCACCCTAACGACTTTACTTTTATATATATATATATATATATATATATATATATATATAGGAAAATGAAAAATTTAAATAATAAAATACACAAGTATATTTTAGCAAATTAGATATCTAAAAATTCTCGTATATATATATATATATATATATATATATATATATAATGAAATTTTAGATATCTAATTTTTTTTAAAGAATCGCAGGAGCCGGGGAATGCAGTAATTTTATCTTCAAATGTTTCTTTTTGTATCATAAAACAATTCTTCAATTTGTTTTGTGAAACATCATCAACATCATCATCATTTATTGTTTTATATTTTAATTCTTGAATGTTTTCTTTCTGATCAAGACTTAAGAGTGTTTGTTTTAAAACTAATTTTCCTTAAAAAGACTCCTATCCCCCCTCACTGCCAATACTATAAAAACTTGTACCACTTCCTTGTTTTTTTTTTTTTGTTTTTTTTTTGTTAGCTTCCCCTTTCCAAACACAACCTGTAGTATCTGTGTTTTCTATATCCTCCACCATCTTAATATTTGCACCTGAGAGGGTATCTTCACTTTGAACATGTCTTTCCCACTTGTGCTAATTGTAGCTCCTTATTTTCTGTCTGAAAACCTTGAATAGTTCTTGGGACAAAGAAGAATATTCTACTGTTAATATTAACAAGATTTAGTTGTAATAAGTAAATGTAAATCAAGGTTCAATATTAACATTAGTATATCCAATGATACACTAACACTGAATAAAAGGAAGGAAAGACAAGATAAGCTTTTTACACATATGGCAACATTTAATACAGTCATGAGCAAACTGTGACTCATAATTGGTGCTAGGGTGAATACTTAGTCGTATCTCCACTCACCAAGATTCAAGGTATTAGTATATCCATTGTATACTAACACTACAAGCTTGTTTACCCCAGTTGGTAGAGCACCCGCCACAGAATTGCAAGGTTCCTGGTTTGACACTGGTCCCTGCCAACAGCACATGAATAACACAGATTTTCTAAAAAAAAAAATTTTTTTTAAAAAGCAAAAAAAAGCAATCTTTTCAACAAGATATAACTAAACATATCCGAATATCTCCATAGAACCACTACTTTAAAGACTGAAATCCAAAATAACCTTTTCTGGCATTAAATGACTTACAGAGGTTGATATGCCGTTAAACAAAACTCAAACAGATTGGGTAATCTGATCTGTGCAGTAAAGTGGGGAGCTGACAATAGGTATGGCGCTCCACCTCAGCAAAAACAATCTCTCTGGTCTAGCGCTAGCAAAAAAGGAGATAGGCTCCTTCGTTGTCCAGATGATACTGACAATATACCACTCCGCCAACTTAAGTCTATTCTTGACCTCCCTCCAATCAGCTCTTTGCAGATTCTGGATGCTGTACGGAAGATCTGCCTAGGGTGATGACCAATTGGGATATTTGGCAAGAGCGAGTTATGAGAATCTGTGCTAACAGCACAAACTGATGATAATTAATTCCCCAATTTACAAAAAGGCTGCCTAGCATTCAAACTAGAGGCTATTGTTTTGCACCATCTAAAGTCAGAGTGGTAGTACCTGTTAGGGTCCCATATATAGGTTAAATAGAGAAGATGAGTTTGAAAAAATTTGTTTAAAAAAAAAATTGAATACCATCAAAAATTAATAAAACAAAGCATCTTCGACATAAAATAAACCAATAAGATTTGACATGCTGTAAAATACAACCAACCAACCATCTGAATCCATTTTTCTGCCAGTTCTTTGATCCTGTGCTGATACTGCGGGGTGGGTGGGGGGGCAATGTCAGTAATGTGCTGGATTGCGACATTGTAGTAAGTGAGTTTTAACACTATTATGTTCACTTTCATACTGATACCCTTCAGAAAGTTTTCAACCCCTTCATCTCTGGGTTAAGGGGCCGGGTTAGCTCAGTCGGTAGAGCGTTTGGCTAGAAACCACAAGGTTCCTAGTTCGATACCGGTCCTCACCAACTCAGCGTATGAGTAGCACAGGGATCTGTGCGGTAAAGTAAGGAGCTGATGGTAGGTGTGGCGCTCTACCTCAGACGCAAAAAACAATCTCCTTGGTCTAGCGCTATTGAAAAGGGGATAGACTCCCTCGCTGACTGGCTGATACCGACTTTAGGCCGCCCCAACGACTTTACTTACTGTTCTCCTCCAAGGATGACTTTGGCCTTAACCCATGAAGGTTGATATTCCATTAAACAAAGAAAGAAAAACAAAACTACACACTGATACCAGTTGTTGTCACTCGAGGCGAAGAACTACTTCACTGAAGCTTCCAATTCCTCTTGGTTGTTGAAGTGTTGTGAGTGCAGGAAGTAAGTTATGGATCGGAATAAAGTAATAATCCGAGGGAGCTAGGTCTGACCTATATGCTGGATGTAGAATCAGTTTGATTCCTTAAAGTTCCTGGATTTTGTTACGGAAACTAACATGTATGCAAATATTGCAAAACTTTTGACTCATCCTTGTAATTCTTGCTTATATACTTATATAAGGGGGGGGGGGTGTTTCAGTAAAATGGATATTATTTTGTACTCTAATAATTTGACCAAATGATTTTAAGTTCTAACAACAGGTGTAGAAACAACTCAAAATTCTGTTTTCTTTTCAGGTGTAGAAATGCCATTCACTAGAAAATAAAATGTGTTTAAACATGAAACAGAATTTTGAGATGTTTACCTGGTTATATATATATATATGAATTTCTCAGTGCTGTACCATGGCCGAAACAGTATAGTTTCTGACTATCCTGCTGAAGTCCCAGTTTCGATTTCTGTCGGAGGGAAATCGTTAGTATATATTGCTGATGAGACTTAATAAAGTTGAAACAGTCTGTACGATATTCTACACACCGAGTAATTCTTTGCGAAATTCACTTGTCATTATTATCTTCTATAATTATCGAATTTATGCGATATACACATTGTAATTGCCTTCAAGCAAAAATATAAATATTAATATATAATATATATATATATAGTTATGAATTAATGTAAAAATGAATTAATGGATAGAATAAAAAATTAATGGGATAAATGAAAAATACTTTTTCCAAAGTCCTCTTCACATCCATAGGTTTCTCTATTGAAGCATTGAATTGATATAATTATTATATAAAATATTGGAGAAGATAAAAATGTGTCTTACCTTAGTGAAGTTATGTTGAGGAATAATTCAATTTTTTTATTTCTGTCTAATGTTGTCTGTCATACTTCTGGTGAAAATTGCAACAATGTATACTTTTCAATTTAAGATAAAAACGGTTAACTAGGAATATTTTTGAATGACTTTTACAGTTGTATAAATAAATAAATAAGAAATAAATTAATAAGATAAAAAAAAATTTATACATGTAGATAATAGATCATATATATATATATATATATATATATATTTTAACAATGGAAAGGAGTAACCTACTCGAGTTTCATCGATTGATTCTTCAGGGTTACATTAGTTAAATTAATCGAGTTTTCGATTAATCTTAGATATACTATATAAGATTAATCGAAAACTCGATTAATTTAACTAATGTAACCCTGAAGAATCAATCGATGAAACTCGAGTAGGTTACTCCTTTCCATTGTTAAAATAAATTTTTGCTCTACATTGTATTGAGCACTTTGTATTTGTTTTTTCTCAATCTTAACCTCTGGATACTGTGCGCTTCCAACGATCGTACCCACTGGTAAGTTACTAATTATATATTAACAAATATATATATATATATGTATATGCTTAATTGATTATTAATTAATTAATTTTCAAAATTAGGTACGACTTCAATTAAGCACATATTCTCCCAAAAATTGTCGGCTAAAAAAGCCATATCAAAACACATCGTTTGTTTATTTACTTCTCATATATGATCTATCATCTACATGTATAGAATAAATATTCTGTGTGTCTGTCTGTACAAGAACTGAGCACACATCCTTTTGTAAAGGAAAATTGGTGGAGACCATCAAAGACCAAAGTTCAATAAAGTCCACACCCTATTTTTGTCTAAGAGGGGGTTAAAAAATTTACCCCTCATTTTCCATAAGAAAAGCTAAATAAAGAATCTGATAATAGAATAAATCAGTGATATGTTAAATAATAACATAATTAAAAAGATTATTAAAAAATAAAAACAAATTAATAAAGGATAAAACTAATTAAAAGCAAATAAAAGAAAAAATACAAATTAGAATAATAATAAAAATAAACAACTTAAAAACAAGAATATATAAAGAATAAAAGATAATGAAACAAATATATAGAAAAGGTATTTTTATTAATCTATGTATAAATATACATATGTATAAATATAGATAAGAGAACTTTTTAAATCCCTGATAATGCCAAGTAGCTCTGCTAGTGTCTCCATTTAAAATTTTTTTTTTTTTTTGTATCTTCTATCAAATTGAACCAAAATGTCACTAGACACTGCTTTACATTGTAACCATGGTGATATTGCTGCTTCTATGAAGAATTTCAGAATTATCTCTGTCATGTCGAGAATGTTGACAATTTAAAAAAAAAATGTTGAGTGTGGATGTAGACCCCCAAAATTATCAGCCAGTTACAATTTAACTGGAAATTGCTTTATTCTTTAAGTCACATCATTTTGAGTACATAGCTCTACTATAAATCTTGCTATAATGTGCCTTTTTTTTTGCTCAGTTGTTTATATGCAAATATAATGAAAATTCTGGTAATATATAGATGTATATAACTAGCCTCAGTCATAACTCTATTAGACAAAGTATGTATTTACCAAACCCCTCTCTTATGGGCAGTATGTGTTGGTAAATATATGGAATATAAATATACCCATAAATGGGTATATATATATTTATTTGTTGAATTTTTTAAATATAAAAGTTTTTCATAAGCAACTACCCAGGTTTCAGGTTATTTCACCATCGTCAGGTTGCTAAATCTTCTGGTGTTTATTTGAAGACATTTCTTGCTGTTATCATAACATAACAGCAAGAAATGTCTTCAAATAAACACCAGAAGATTTAGCAACCTGACGATGGTGAAATAACCTGAAACCTGGGTAGTTGCTTATGAAAAACTTTTATATTTAAAAAATTCAACAAATAAATAAATAAAGCTCCTACAAATTTGTGGTTAAGCACTGTGATTTCTTTGTTTCATAAAAAATTTTTTTTTTTAAATATATATATATATATATATATATATCATAGAAAGGAAGGAAGAACTCAACACCGTAATTCCATAATGAATTTATTTCGACCAAAATTGGGGCCTATATAAATTTAAGTTGATTTAATATAGCTATGGCCTATATAAATCTAAGTTGATTTAATATAACTTAGATTTATATAGGCCCCAATTTTGGTTGAAATAAATTTATTATGGAATTACGGTATTGAGTTCTTCCTTCCTTTCTATGATAAATATTGCTCTGTATATAATCTAAAAAGTTTATTATATATTGAGCTCTCTTTAGTGATTTAAAGATTTGCTGTATTTATACATACTGGATCACACAATATTAATACAGTGTATCTTAGAAATCACATATAGAATCATCTCTTATTACCAAGTTTTGGATAAATCTCGTATATATATATATATATATATATATATATATATTATATATATACATATAATTAATTTTATAAAATTGCTTTATTTGATGATATATAAATCCAAACAATAGTATATCATGCATACTATTTTATATACATGTATATATGAATATACATTCATATATATACATATATATAAATGTACCTAAATTGATATATATATAATATCGGTTACCTATATACCCATAAAATCTGGTAATATATATAGATGTATATAAAAGAAATAATCTCCCTGGTATTGCGCTAGCAAAAAGGGGATAGACTGTTCAGTTAATACTGACAATAGGCCAACTTTACTTACTTTAATATTTACTAAGCTATGGTCAGTGTCTTCATAATGAACGTAATGTTGAAAATTAGGAATTAACTCTCCACCCATCAAATGCTGCAATTAAGTCTATTCATTAAGCTGTGATTTCTTTCTCTCCTCTAGCAACAGTCGGTGAGGAGAAAGAAAAGGATGAGCTAGAATAAGCTGAAATGGACTATCCAACCATAACATGGAAATACATAATGATGAAGAGGCAATATTTTATAACTCAACAAATACTTTGTCATTGCATATATGAAATAAACTTATTTGTGAGAAGAATAATTGAAAAGTGTTCATTATACAGTCTTTGCATAATGTGAGAAGAATAACTGAAAAGTGTTCATTATACAGTCTTTGCGTAACGTGAGAAGAATAACTGAAAAGTGTTCATTATACAGTCTTTGCGTAATGTGAGAAGAATAACTGAAAAGTGTTCATAATACAGTCTTTGCGTAGCGTGAGAAGAATATCTGAAAAGTGTTCATTATACAGTCTTTGCGTACCGTGAGAAGAATATCTGAAAAGTGTTCATTATACAGTCTTTGCGTAACGTGAGAAGAATATCTGAAAAGTGTTCATTATACAGTCTTTGCGTAACATGAGAAGAATAACTGAAAAGTGTTCCTTATACAGTCTTTGCGTAACGTGAGAAGAATAACTGAAAAGTGTTCCTTATACAGTCTTTGCGTAACGTGAGAAGAATAACTGAAAAGTGTTCATTATACAGTCTTTGCGTAACGTGAGAAGAATAACTGAAAAGTGTTCATTATACAGTCTTTGCGTAACGTGAGAAGAATAACTGAAAAGTGTTCATTATACAGTCTTTGCGTAATGTGAGAAGAATAAAGGAAAAGTGTTCATTATACAGTCTTTGCGTAATGTGAGAAGAATATCTGAAAAGTGTTCATTATACAGTCTTTGCGTAATGTGAGAAGAATATCTGAAAAGTGTTCATTATACAGTCTTTGCGTAATGTGAGAAGAATAACTGAAAAGTGTTCATTATACAGTCTTTGCGTAATGTGAGAAGAATATCTGAAAAGTGTTCATTATACAGTCTTTGCATAATACATACTAATGTATATGAGCCGTTTGTTGCACAATGGTTATTATCAAAGGAAATGGACCCCTACAAACTAAGTTCATATTTGTTGAATTTAGCAACAACAATTAAGTATTACAGAATTTGTACATAAAGCAATTGGTATTTATAGCATTCCGGAATATTCCATACTTGCATCTGGGTGATCTCATTCCTTGAATCCTGATTGGCTGCTGGTCTCAGTGTGGATATGGTGCTAGATAAATCTCCATCATTCTGCATTATCTTCCCAGCAATGCAGGGACTGTATTGAGTTACAGCTCACTCCCTTGTCTGCCAACTGGATGCTGAATGAATTCCACTGTGATGGTGAGTATCATATTACTTCTACAATATCAGAGGATAACCTACAATATCATGGATGAGGCTGTTTGTGTATTCATTTCATTTGGTAGTTTTGGTAGGGTAACCAATCTGGGAGAAAGAAAACTCTGAATTTAAACCAGATGTTTTCTGATATTGTGTCAAATCTTGATGCGACAGAGAGGTTGGTTAGATACATACATGTAGATATACTAAACTTGTTGGAAGACCTACTGAAAAATGTTTCTCTTATGTTTTCATTGTGTCTAACAACTTAATGTGATATATGTTTGGGTGGGTGCTGGGCTGGTGCTAGGTCTCATGCAGCCCCCTGAATCTATGACATGTGGCTACCACATGTTAATTTTCATAAAGTAGTATTGATAAAAAATATATGAAACTCACCCTTCTGGGGCCCCCAAGCAAGCTTGGGCCTCTGGTTGGTGGGGGTTTGAAGGTAGAATGTGTTGGCCTTGTGTGTGTGAATATGTAACAGGGTAGAATGAAACGATTTGTGTGATAGTGAAGGGATGTGGATGAATATGGTTATGTGTTGGGTAATGAAGGACTATTTGCTCGTAAATTCCTACCATAAAATAAACTGAACCCCCATTTTATGTCCGTGTTTTTGTATTAAATGTTTTATTTTTCTTGCACTCGTTATGTTACAATACTAAATATATTTCCTTTATTTATTTTAATATTCACTTCAATGTGTATATTCTAAAAGCTTTTGTTTTGTGAGAATGCTTAGTTTTAAAGTGGGGGTTCGTTTTTACACTTCAACTTTTTACTCGTAAATTCCTACCATAAAATGCCCAAGCCTAATTTTATGGCAGGAATTTACAAGTAAAAAGTTGAATATTACTTTTTGTTGTTATTTCTTTTCTTTTTGGCTTTGGTACTCTAAAACGTCAGATTTTAATCATCGTCGACGAAAAAACAAAATTACGGTCATAAAAGGAAAAAGGAGCATCCAATTTATGCCTAAATTGTAAAACGAGCTCCCACTTTAAAACTAAACATTCTCACAAAGTAAAAACTTTTAGAATATGCACATTGAAATGAATATTAAAATAAATAAATAAAATATATTTTGTATTGTAAAATAACGGGTGCAAGAAAAATAAAACATTTAATACAAAAACACGGACATAAAATGGGGGTTCAGTTTATTTTATGGTAGGAATTTACAAGCAAATAGTCCTTCATTACCATGTGTTGTATAATAAAATATTACCATTTTGAGTGACCTGTATTTCTCCAGTATTGAGGGACCCTGGTTTGATTTCCAATTCTTTTCTTTTTTATTTGTGGTTAAAAAAGGGATTTTCTTTATAAAAAGTGTTTATGTGATTTTAAATTAGTTTCCCTTTTTATTTGTGATTATGTTAGAATGCATGCATGATAATGCAAGGGAGGGGGACAAAGGTTTCAGGGGTACTGCTTGTGGTATCTTTCAATTGATCAACGGAGAGGACCCCCTCTGATCAATCGGCTGGTCATGTCAAGCCCTAGCACCTATATGATTGCCCCAACCCTTTTGCCCTCATGTAAGCCCCAACCCTTTTTTATCATATATGTGCTAGAAGACGGTGGCTGAGGGTTTTCATGTTCTGGGAATGACATTAAACTATATGATGGTGAGGTTCCAGGGAATGTGGAGCACCCCTTTATCACTGTTGCTCCCAGGTCCACTCTGACTCAGAGTGGTCCCATTAGGGTCCCATCTATGGGTTAAATAGAAAAAAGTTTATATAAAAAAAATTTGAGTCTCCATTATATCAGGTATATAATCGAGAGAGGAGACTCTGGTGATAAGGAGTGAGAGACCGATATAGAGTTGAGACTTACTTGTTCTTCATTTCTTCTTACTACGTCTAGTCACCATGTTTCCTCTCCTTCTTCTTTTAGCCGTCATGTTGTCTAATCTCTTCTAAGGGCTTCTTCTGGGCTAACTCTTTAGTAATGCAAATTAATCAACTCACAAGACTTTTATTTTCTTGATCAAGATTTATTTCTGCCCATGTTCTTATTCACCACATGGGAGAATCAACCTTGCAGTGGCACATCTACCCTGCATCAATCTGAGGTTGAAACTAAAATCTAAACTAACTAAATCACGTGACGTGCGAGATTCCTGTCTCTGGGGTCAGGTGGCTATAACCTTCCTGGTAGTTTTCCATTCCCTGATCTGAAAAACAATTGCCTCTTAGAATTCTTGCTACAGGGTCCATCAACAACCCACACCACCACACAAATTATGTAACACATTAAGAATGAATTTATTTCAAAACTTTGTCGGTATTAAAAGACCCACTGTGGTTGATATGCCACAAACCAAACCAATTGATCAAAGGGAGTTATGTGAGCTTCCACCACCTTGTGTGAGTAGAGCAAGCAGCTAGCCGGTATTCAGTGTGGGTGGGTACCATCTTAGTTTTTGGTAAAAATTTGACTTGGAATATAAAAAGTTAGAAAGTGATTTAAAAATTTTGGATTGTTTGAGAAAATCAAAAAAGAATATTTCTTTTTTTCTTGTGTTCATTTGGATCCTCTTCTAGCCTATTAGGTACTCACAACCCGTCCTTCGGGGCGGAGGTCCAGTGAGCTTCGGCCACTGGACCGGTGAGTTGTGTTAAATTAATAGCGTCGATCCAGGGGCTATCCCCCAGGTAATCCCGCCCCCTTGACTTAAAGGGGCAGGGCTGGGTTTATTGCCCAGCGCCTGAGGCGCCCCCCTTGAGGGGGAATACCGAAGCCATCGACGCAATTTTTGTTCTCTCCCACCCATTAGCTTTGGCTTGTGGGTGGGCCCACGTTAAAACGAGGCCTTGTGCCCAGTCCATACAGGTGGGGTATGAGACAAATAAACTCTTCTAGCCTATTTAAGTCTCCTTGTGATTTTATGTCAAACAACTTTTACACTTGGAAACTTCGCAACAATATTTTCCTGTGTGCTTCCTGTACATCAGCTGATATGTACCATAATTATTTATATATAGGACACACTGTGTTTCCAGATTTTCCTGCACAAAAAGTTAGGGAAAAAATGTTAATTATATAGTTCTCTTTTATAATGTATACATGAGTACTATGTAATTAACTTTTTTTCCGGCCACATGCCTCACCATATTCAGGACAGGTTGACTGAGAGTAAGTTGCAAAGCCCCAATGCTTTTATCATATATGTGCTAGAAGGTGGTGGCTGAGGGTTTTAGTATCCTAGGTATGACATAAAACTACATTTAATGGGGAAATTCCAAGTCTGGATCTCTGGTAAGTGTGGAGTATCCCTTTATGACCATTACTCCTAGGTCCACTGACTTGGAGTGGTAATACCTGCAAGGGTCCCATCTATAGGTTAAATAGAAAAAAATTACTTTAAAAAGGTCCATTCCTATGATGAAAACTATTACACAAGCACCTCCATATGGGAAAGTTGCCCTGTCAGCTGGGGAAGAAAAATACTCTGACTGCACCTCTGCAGAAAGGTAGATATCCCCTCTCCCCCAATGGGAGCACCTGTTGGCCATGGGTGGCAGCTCATGATGCTTAAAGACAGAATCCTGGTGGCTAACCAGTCCAAGAAATGCAAATCTGGAGCCCTGGGGAGTGTGGTGTACTCCTTTATCAACATTACTCCACTCTGCCTCAGAGTGGTTGTACCTGTTAGGGTCCCATTTATGGGTTAAACAGAAAAAATGAATGAAAAAAAAAATGTTTTAAAAAAATTGAGTTTAAAAAAAAAAATTTCAATACACATCAAGAATGAATAAAATAAAACGTCTTCGGCATAAAATAACCCAACAATGGTTGACATTCCGTAAAATCCAACCAATCATATACCATATGGGAAAGAATATAAATATTATTGGATGAGTATTTGGAATAGAAAATATATATTTATCAATCTCTTATTTACCTACCTAACCCAGTGGTTATTACCACTATATGAAATTCAACCAGCCATGTCCAGAATTTTGAACTCATGAATATTTCCTACAATGATAATCATTAGACCACAGGTACCTCCCTTTTGTATGTCTGAGAAAACTTTAACACTTCAAGTCAATCCTTTCCAGTGTTCTCCTTGTCTTGCAACATAGCCTACCTGTCCATCAATGCACGTCTTGTGTCGTTATCGTCAAAGCCAGATGTGATCCAACCCTGACTTTCTGCTTGTTTGCAGAATGAAAGCACGTCTGCCGAGTCATCATTGTCTTCATCAGCCACATCCAACTTTGTCGAGCTTTCAGTCAGCGAACTCAATCGCATGAACATTGCATTCCAAGATCAGAATCCCAACAATTACATCTACTTGTCGCTGGATGAAGCTAGTGAGGCTGGTGACAAGCATCTTGCAAATGGTGTCGAACATTGGACAGAGCATCTCCCCACTTGAAGATGAGGATGATGATGATAGTTGTATTTTCATTATAACATTTATTATCTGGACTATTTTCTTTATTTTTCATTTTTCAATACATTGGATTCATTAGATAATACATTGCTAAAATATGAAGAAAATAGTACCGTATCTATTAATAATGGAGATTCGGTCTCTATTTGTCTGTAACCGGAACTGTCACTGCTTATGTCACATTAATCAAAATCGTCATAAAATAGAATAAATACACTCAAAATTTGAGCATGCAACCTTAGATGGTCCTCATTGTTTTTTTAAAACAAGTTTTGATAAATGCATGCTCAGTATTATATATTTATATAAAGTTTGTATTATTTTGATATATATTTAAAGTTATTAGAACTAAGTTTCCATTTCGAATTGTTCCATGTTTTTTTTTTTTGTTTTTTAAAAATTTTTTTTACTCCTTTAATAAATTTGATGATTTTTACTCATGGTACAAACTCTGATGTTGAATTTTTAACTCCTACATCCTCAGACAATATCTTTCAAAAATTAATTTTTACACCACCCGGAGGGTGTTTTTTTTTGTTTTTTTGTTTGTTTTTTTTGCTAGTATGAAATCATGTAAATACTCTATCAAAAGAAGATTATGCAGATGAGAATGACAGCTAAGATGTTATGTTAAGAAATACAAAGATGGGGAGAATCTAATCTAGAGAAATAGAAGGGATTGTGAAATAGTCTATGAAAAAAAAAAAACCTTTGAAAACACTTTAAGTATGTAGCTGTGTCAGTACTACAGTATTGTGTTGTATACCTCTTTCCTTACTTTCTTACTTCTAGTCTTCTTCTAGCGTCTGCACTTCGTCTTGGGGACTTTGTGTCTGGTCTTCCATTGGGGATTTCTCTTTATCAGAAGCCCTGTGTCATTGGTAGTTTTTAGATAATAACACAAGACTTCGATTTAACTTAGATCATATTTTATTCTCAAATCCCCACCAGACTACCTGCGCAGATTGAGTCGGCACCGTGCATAACACGACTTACCACCATTGTGGTCTTTGGCTGATCTGACTAAACAAATCTCTTTCTAATCTAAACTGGAAGAGGGTCTTCTCCACCGATTCTCACGGTATCCACCGGAAGGATCAGGATGAGGTCAAGCCTTGTCACTCATCCTTCAAGGCCACTGGCTGCAACTTATAACAGCCATTTTGGTTTCTACACTACTGTACATAAATATTAGGAATCTAATAATTATGTAACAATTGTTGCACCAGTTGTGTTCTACACAAAACGTCTGGAAAAAAAAAAGCTAGATGAGAACTACACAAGAACGCTACATACTGTTTTGAACAAATCCTGGAATTGGCATTTCTCAAATAGCAGCTCTATGGCCACTTAACTCCCATCTCACAAACTATCCATATAAAACTATTTTTTGTAAATAATTTCACTGCATTTTGTTATTCTCGGGTGAGTCAAAAGTTTTGCAATATTTTGGTAATGTCAGATACAATTCAGCAGCTCTAGATGTTTTTTCCAAGGTAATGAACCACATGGACTGTGAGATGCTGAGCACACCTGATACTCTCTGAGTGTTACTCTGCTTTTATAAAAATACTTTTTAGCTTTTCCAATACTATAAAAATATTGCAAAACTTTTGACTCACCCTAATAGATTGTCTTTATAATGTGACACACAATTCAGCAGCTCTGAATGCTTTTTCCAAGGTTGTGAAATGCATAGCTCACCTGATACTCTCTGTGTGTTACTCTGCTTTTATAAAAACCCTTTTTTTTATCTTTTCCAACACTAAAAAGACAATATATTAGAGTGAGTTAAAAGTTTTGCAATATTTTTGTAATGTGACACACAATTTGGCAGCTCTGGATGCTTTTTCCAAGATCATGATAATGGTGAACCAAACTTGACTATGAGATGCCAAACTCGCCTGATACTCTCCAAGTACTACTTGCTGGATTTGCCTCTGTAGCTTGGAGCCTGGCCTCGGAATCCACAGTTTTAAGACATTTCTCTTACACAACTATGTATAAGTTCTTCTTTGTATCTCCTGTCATGTTTTGTATTCTCTTCTATTAAGTTTGATCAGGCAATAAATAATAAATTATCCTTGTTATCAGGCCAATTTTTGAATGGCAATCTCTGGTGCAGTGACTGCATACAAACAGTGAAGCTTGCAGGGGTTGTTATCGCTCCTTCCTTCTTGCTCTCTTTCCTCTCTTTTTCACTCTTCTTCGTGCCTTGTTTGACATGGAGGCACCAGGTCGCTTGCATCAATAACTGTGGGTTATGTAATGCCAAAAACTGTTAGAGTGTAAGATAAAAGTTGGTACTCAAGTTTCCTTTACTGGTGTAATTTTTGTAAATGTATTTTGTGGATATATATTGTATCTGATTCATAATTTTCAATATTTTTTTTCTCTTGTGAAGGCCGCATTGTCGGCTAGGGCATTAGAATGCACCGACTGCACTTCTGCAGAGGGGCAAGACTCCCCCAATGGGGGCCACCCGTTGGACGTGGGTGGCGACCAGTGATGCTTAAGGATAGAAACCAGGTGGATGAGCAGTTGCAATACTCCACTTTGGCCCTATCTTGGTCTAGACGGACGGGCGGTCGGAGAGGCCCCCTCCGATCAATCGGCTGGTCACGTCAAGCCCTAGCACCTATATGATTTTCCCAACCCTATTGCCATGATGGCAAGCCCCAACCCTTTTTTATCATATAGGTGCTAGAAGGCGGTGACTGAGAGTTTACATGTTCTGGGAATGACGTTAAACTCTATCTGATGGTGAGGTTCCAGTTTTGGAGGTTTGAGGAATGTGGAGCACCCCTTCATCACTATTGCTCCCTGGTCCACTCTGACCCGGAGTGGTAGTACCTGTTAGGGTCCCATCTATGGGTTGAATAGAAAAACATGAGTTTATAAACAAAATTGTATTATGCATTAAGAATTAATTTATTTCACAACTTTGTCGGCATTAAATGACCCACTGAGGTTGATATGCCACAAACCAAACCTCTCATGAAGGATAAAATGTTATCTATGTTGGTATTCTCAACAGTATTACAAGTGGAAGGATAGAGATATTAACTGTTTTTTTTTTTTTTTTTTTTTTGTTTTTTTTTACCCCCATGTCTTTACCCTTAACTCAAGTAAATGTGGAGGGCTAAGTATATACAGTTCTGTGTAATATCCTAGATTAAGATAATGAAAAACACAAGGGAAATGTTTCCACGTAATTTTACTAATTAGACACAGTAGTTCATTCAATGTCGTGTGGCGTTCCAGACACGACAGGCTGAAAGATAGAAAAAAAAATTCCAAGATATTCTGATTCAAATAGAATATAAAACCTCTTAGTAGCATTCATATCATTGGGGCATCTGTTGTTCATGTGGCACATCTCTTGCTGGGTCATGACACAAAACTGCATCTGGTGGTGAGGCTCCAGTTCTGACGCTCAGCTGAATGTGGAGTCTGTATTTAACCAGCCCCTCTGCCATGGGACGATTTTGATACAATATCAACTTTTAATCAGAGTACAGCTAGTTTGAATTCAGAGTTTTCTTTCTCCTGGAGAGGTTGCCTAACCAAGGTTAAAAAAAACCAATAGCTCAACAGGTGCAGGGAGGGGGGGCAGATGGATTCAGGTCTTTCCTAATGGCTTTAGTGTGAAGTGAAATACCTCATCAAGGATTTGAACTCCAATTTCAATATATTTTCCTCCTTTGTTGCCATTACTCCCAGGTCCACTCTGACTCAGAATGATAGTATCCCATCTATTTGAAAATTATTATTATGAAATAAGCATACTTAAAACAATGTAAAACTGAATTATTATTATAACACAAGGTCAATTTCTGAAGTGGAGTTTAACAGGTTTGAATTCAGAGTTTTCCTTCTCCTAGACTGGTTAACTAGCCATGGTTAAAGAGTCCAGTTTGCCCTACTATTTACCCATAGCTGGAAGGAGAATATTTGGTTTCATACCTTTCCCAAGGGTATCTGCGCCATGCCAACAGCTTCGTCTAGGAATTGAACTCGTGTTGACGAGTCTATTTCCTACGACTCTAACCATTTGCCTCCAGAATGTCACTTATAAGTTAATACTTGCTTCTCCAGTAGTATCCAGCAGTTCTTGTTCATCTTACTTGGATGACTTGGATGTGATAGGTAGTAAGTGGTCTTACAGTTGCTTTTTTTATGGGGTGCTGTTTCCAAGATTTGTTCAAGATAGCATACAGCATATATATATAGAGAGAGATGGAGACAGAAAGGAACTGAGAGAGGGGGGGGGTAAAAAAGAAGAGCAAAGAAAAAGAGAGATAAAAGATAAATAGAGGAAGAAGATAATAAGATAGCTAGAAGGGGAGAAAGAGAGATGGAGACAGAAAGGAACTTATGTAGTTCCCATCTAGTTTTTGCTCTTCTGCATTCTATGGATACTTCTAGTTATCATTATTATTATTATTATTAAAAACTGATTGATAAAAATCTATCTATCTATACATATATAAAGGGAAGTTGTGTCAAATCTGTATGTCCAGAGGAAACTTTGAAAATAAAACAATTAACGACAAAGTGAATATATATTCACATTAAATATCACCAGGGCTTGGTTTTTGAGCAAAAATAATAGATTTGATTTATATTTGTGAAGATAATTAAAAAATAAAATTTAAATGATAACAGCATGTATTTTTTTTTCATTTAATATTTTAGATAGTAGACATTAACATTTACTTTCTAAGTAGCTGGATCAATGCAAGGTCTTTTTTTTACATAGGGATTTAAATGGGGCATCCCACGAGGATTTAACTCGCGATTCAGTAAAAATGGATCTGCAGGACTAACTTTTAAAAAATCCCCCTCTACCCAGGCGACGCCGGGTAGCTGCTGCTAGTCAATCATAAAGGATAATAATAACAACCTGAACCCATGGAATGTATGTATGTATTAGTAAACCTGTTTGTAACTACCTACCTAACTACTTATCTATCATTTATGTGTCACACTTTCAGTTGTAAATCTATATATATATATTTATTTACCAACCCCTCTGCACGAGCAGGATGTGACACAAGGTCAATTTCTTAAGCAGAGTTCAACAGGTTTGAATTCAGAGTTTTCCTTCTCCTAGACTGGTTGCCTAACCAAGGTTAAAGAGCCCAGTCTGCCCTACTATTTATCCATAGCTGGAGGGAGAGTAGGATCCATACCTTTCCCAGGGGTATTAGTGCTAAGTGAAATGCAATTACTACATCTAGGATTTGAACTCGGGGCGACGAGTACATTTCCTATGACTTTAACTATTACACCACATGCTTCCACAAAATATATATAAGAGTGTAGGAGAAGATAGAGAAAGAGTACCCTATAAGTATCCTATAAGTATCCTATTAAGAGAAAATAGGTAGATTAACTGAGTTAAATGAATTCCAATGTTGACATAAATATAATTTTACCACATAGGTCAGCATCTGTATATCAATACACTTGTTTGTAACTACATACCTACCTGAATACCTATCATTTGTATGTCGCACATTTGTTATAGTGTACAATACAATCAAAAGGCAAAAAAAAAGTTTTTTTCACAGGTGTGTCCTGAAGAGAGGTGGCTAGTAAGCTACTTTGAAACCAATGATAACAATTGCCTTTTAATTGTATTGTACACTATAACAAATAAATATAGCTCTTACAACTGTAAATGAGCAGTTTATTTTCATTTCTCTAATATAAAATAACCACACACACATACATATATATACACATATATATAAGAGAGTATGTGTTAAATACTCATTCAGACCTGTCTATCAAATTGATTTTTCACTGTTACCATTAATTTTAAAATCTATACTACACTTGCTTATAAAAATGATAGGCTATGCTTGTCCATTACTAGTAAAAGTACCCTGTCCATGACCAGACTAAAAATTTTTTTAAGAACACCAGGTAGTGAGTGGGTAAGAGAGAGAATAAGAGGAAAATAATTTATAGAATTTAAAAAAAAAACATAATCCTTAACTTTTGAGTGTTTTTCAAAAACTGTTTTGTACACATGACAAAAACTTAAATTCAGTTCCTATTTGCTTGTTTTTGTGTGTGTGTGTGTGTGTGTGTGTGAATGCTCCTGATTATGACAAAAAGGTTCCCGAGTCCGACAAGAAATACCTGAAGAAGGCCAGAGGGCACATCGGCTGAAACATTGTACAGATAACAATAAAGATGAGGACAATACAAATAATTCAAATAAAGTCCTATTATTATTGTAATCTGAGTCCTTCTGTTCAATTATAATGAACTAACCATCAGTTTGTGTACTTTGATCACAGTTTGTGGGTGAGCCAACAAGTATCCTCAGTTCAACAGGACTCTTCTATTCACTTGTTTATTTCCTTTAACCCAAAGTTTATTAAACTGTCTTAAACTAACTCCTTTATCCACTAGGCTATGTGTGTCAAAAATTCAGAAAAATAGACTTTATTTGAATTGAATGAGTTCTGAGGTGAATTGATTGTGAACTTTGAAATATCCCATCATACAGGTAAAAAGTAGCAAGAAAATTTGATAGGTAAAGAGTTAAAAGTGGTGTGAAAAACTCCCAAGGAGTCTGCTAATATGCAGTTAAATAAATTAACCAAATCAAACTATTTTCACCATAAATTCTCTTAACTCTAACATCCTATACCATCTCATTCCACCCGGCCAGAAGTCACATTCATTTTCCTAATCTGCCCCAAATGATAGACTTTGTTTAAATGTAATATTAAGCATATTTAGAAGTCTTTATTTTAAGGGAAATAACAGGTAACTTTAAATGAAATGGCCATTTTTAGCATTTTTGATAGATCCTTATAGGAATACTGCTCTGGACTTAGAAAATTCTCAACAGGATGTTAAGAGTTAAACATCTTCAGATAAAAAAATTAACTTGCCACATTGTTAACATCATCATCATCATATCATATAAGCAGCATGAATATCCATGACAATCTCTTATAACCATTCCTATCTGTCATTGCCCCTCTGTACAGCATCCAGAATCCATGCAGAGCTGATCAATATAGGTCCTTGCTGGGTGGCCCACACTGGCATGTCCATGTGCAGGTTTCACTAGGAGAACGTTGCTTATGAGTTCATCATTGCATTTCTATTTTATAAATGCTATAATAAAAGAAATTTCTACATTTCTATCCCCTCTGATCACTCAACTGGTCATGTCAAGTCCTAGCACATATGATTGTCCCAACCCTATTGGCCTTATGGCAAGTCCCAACCCTTTTTATCATATATGAGTGGTGGTTGATGGTCTTATTGTTCTGAGTATGATGTTAAACTCTATCTGATGGTGAAGTTCCAGTTCTAGATCTTGGGGAATGTGGTGTACCCCTTCATTACCATTACTCCCAGGTCCACTCTGACCTGGAGTGGTAGTACCTGTTAGGGTCCCATCTATGGGTTAAATAGAAAAAAATGAGTTTTAAAAAATGTTTTAAAATGTTTAGTTTTAAAAGAATTGAGAAGCCATAAAACAATATCTTTGGCATAAAATGACTCAACAAGGGTTGACATGCCATAAAATCCAACCAAACAACATGTCTATTGATGAATGATTATTATATATATATTTATATATCATAAGAATATAATTCTTATTAGATAAGATTTATATATATATATATATATATATATATATATATATTATTTTACTTAATCTTCAAAATCATACCCAGGATACACTTTTTGGAGGGGAGTCTTACTGTTGCATACCTCTTTCCTTTCTTACTTCTGTTCATCTTTTCTATGTTACGTTCTTCTTCTATTCTTCTAGCGTCTGGACTTCGTCTTGGTGGTCGGTCGCACTTAACTCATTTCTTCTTCTAGATCATTCTTGTTACCAAGACATTCACCAACCACAAAACCGTGTTATTTTCATAAGCTTTTATTTACTTAACTAAACATAGCGCGCGTATGCAGGTGAGTTCCAGTTAAGGCAGTACATCTTCTCTGCCTGAATCCAACTGAAACTGAAGACCCAACCAGGTCCCACGTGACTTCACGTATTTTGCGGGCTTTCTGTAATATTCCATGGAAAGTCCCGCCCGTGATATGAAAAGGGCCATCTCTTTAGAAATACAGGGGATTGACAATAATCTTATGCAACCGCATAGATTATGTAACATTACCTCTGCAGGGAATACAGTCAGTGTATTCTAAACTCTGCCGATAAGGGCATATAACCTCCGAGGTTAACTCAGGACAAAAAATATTGTTTTTATAACTACATGACAAATCACAATTGTACTAATATCCAATTTCTATTGTAAAATATTTCTAAGATAATTCTATAATAAAATACAGTATCACTGAAATACAAGTAAACCCCTTACAAATTTAAAAAAAAAAGTTCATTTTCTTATAATCCAAAGATAAATAAGTATAGTTTGAAGAGTGACTTATTGTCAATATCAGCCAGGAAAGCGCGGGAGTCTGTCCCCTTTTCACTAGCATCAAACCAGGGAGATTGATTTTACTAAGATGGTGAGCCATACCTATCATCAAGGTTCTGGGTACAGTACCACCCCTCACCAACTCAGCACATGAGTAGCATGGTTTGAATCCATGCAGTGAAGTGGGGAGCTGATAGTAAGGTAGCGCTCTACTTCAGTCAAAAAATGCAATTCACTTTCTAGCGCTAGGGAAAAGGGGATAGACTCCCTCACTGTCTGATTGATACTGACAATAGGCCACTTTGCTTACCTCATTTTACTACTATCTTTGGTTTAGAAAAATATTAAGTTTTTAATTTTTTAAATTGTCAGGGGATGTACTTATTTATGAGCAATTTGTACTTTTTAAAATAAGTTTATATCAAATTTTATATTATTTGGATTATTCAGACTATTGTCCTTATCTTTATTGTTATATACACAGTGTTTTGGCTGAGTCCCCTCCTGCCTTCTTCAGGTGTTTCTTGTCAAACTTAGGAACCTTCTCTTCAAACTTGGGAACCTTTTTGTCAAACTTGGGAGCTTTCATGTCGTAATTGGGAGCCTTTGCAGAACTTTAATCTGAAACCTTTATTCAATCCACGGGAGTAGACTGTTATCATTCCATTAACCATGACCAGGTACAAGTCTTAAGCTGTGTTAATTATTCTATGTTATGAGTACAGTCTATCCCCATGGATTGAATGAAGGGTTCAGTTTGAAATCCCGTGAAGACGAAAAGGTTCCCAAGTTCAACAAGAAACACCTGAAGAAGGTTGGAGAGCACATTGGCTGAAATGTTGTGTATATAACAATAAAGATGAAGACAATAGTCAGAATAATCCTAGCCTCGTCTTAAATTTTTTTTCTTCTAAATACACTATATATAAATTTACTTGATATCTGTAGAACAATGATATAATGCATAATTTAATGACATTCAGAATAAAGCGCCACCTATCCTGTTTTCGTAGCTGTGCCCCTTGGTGTATTCCCTCTTGCAATGCTGTCCTTGCTTAAGTACAGCACACTTTTGTCACCAAGTTAAAAGCAAGATGCATCATGGGAAATAATTCTCTGCACACTTAATGTCTGCTTGCAGAATGGAGCCGGGTCCGTAGAGTCGCCTCCCATGATGAGCAATTTTGAAATGTCGGTAAGTGAACAAAACTAGGCAGAAACGTTTAAGTGTGCGAGTGTCTGTGATAAAAGCTTCTGATGATAAAAGTTGAATGTATGATAAATCGGCAAAGATTATAAACTTTTCGGATTTCTTTCAGCCATTTTGTTGTCAATCTAAATTCTGATGTTTTCAGTAGCAATTCCGTCCCTGTTGGCTCTGGCTTTAGAAAACACCGACTGCACCTCTGCAAAGAGGTAAGACTCCCTCCCATCCAATGGGGCCACCTATTGGTCATGGGTAGCAACCCATGATCCTCTAGGACAGAACCCTGATGGCTGAGCAGTCCATGACATGCAACACTTTTCTTGTGCTTTCTTTTTTGTCTTTACACAAATTATTTGGAATGATTGCAGCCAAATTTAAATTCCCCAGTATCTTATAATGGAGATTATGTGTTTGTTTCTCTGTAACTGAAACTATGTCACCAATTGTTATTTACATTATATTCTCAATCATTATTAAATAATCATTATTTAATCTTAATTAGAATCTTATTTAATCTCTATCAAAGTCTAGCGGAGTTAGATTTCCTTAAAAACAGCCCATTCTTATGTTTAAAATCCTGCAATGTTTATTTTGGCCTTTATTTAGGCTAGACGGGCAAAGCGCAACGCTTTTTATCATATATGTGCTAGAAGGTGGTGGCTGAGGATCTTAATGTCCTGGGTATGATGTTAAACTCTATCTGACAGGGAAATTCCAATTCTGGAACTCTGGGGAATGTGGAGTACTCCTTTAACACCATTGCTCCCAGGTCTACTCTGACCTGAAGTGGTAGTACCTGAGGGTCCCATCTATGTGTTAAATAGAGAAAAAAAAGGGTTTTAAAAATTTTGTTAAAAAAAAAAGAGTACCTATGAAGAATGAATAAAACAAAATGTCTTTGGCATAAATGATCCAACAAGGCTTGACGTGCCGTAAAATCCAACCAACCAACACAGTCATAGTAGAGTCAAACGTACAGTTTGTAGTGCTTCTTGGTGAGACAGGGAATGAGCTTAAATCTGTACTGCTTTTATTGGCTATCTTACTTGAAGCTGTTGCTGAAAAGTGAGGTCATCTTAAGCAAAAATTGTCACATTGTAAAAAGTACCTGGTACTTCTAAAGAGGGGAGGGGTCATTGCTTAAATGAATTAACCAAGCAAGTACTTTGTTACTATTAGTATTTTTGTAATTCAACTATTATAGATGTTTTAGACAATAACAAAATAAATAAAATTATTCTATTTTTATTTATTGTGTGCATGGTATATGTGTGCATGTATATATATATATATATATATATATATATGTGTGTGTGTGCATGTGTATGTATATATATGTGTGTGTGTGTGCATGTGTATGTATATATGTGTGTGTGTGTGCATGTGTATGTATATATATGTGTGTGTGTGTGTGTGTATGTATATATATGTGTGTGTGTGCATGTGTATGTATATATATGTGTTGTGTGCATGTGTATGTATATATATATGTGTGTGTGCATGTGTATGTATATATATGTCCGTGTGTGCATGTATATATATATATATATGTGTGTGTGTGTGTGTTATATATATGTGTGTGTGTGTGTGTGTTATATATGTGTGTGTGTGTGTGTTTATATATATGTGTGTGTGTGTGGGTTTATATATGTGTGTGTGTGTGTTTATATGAGTATATGTGTGAGTGTATATGTGCATTAAATATGAGTATATGTGTGAGTGTATATGTGCATTAAATATGAGTATATGTGTGAGTGTATATGTGCATTAAATATGAGTATATGTGTGAGTGTATATGTGCATTAAATATGAGTATATGTGTGAGTGTGTGCATTAAATATGAGTATATGTGCATTAAATATGAGTATATGTGTGAGTGTATGTGTGCATTAAATATGAGTATATGTGTGAGTGTATGTGTGCATTAAATATGAGTATATGTGTGAGTGTATGTGTGCATTAAATATGAGTATAGTGTGAGTGTATGTGTGCATTAATATGAGTATATTAAATATGAGTATATGTGTGCATTAAATATGAGTATATGTGTGAGTGTATGTGTGCATTAAATATGAGTATATGTGTGAGTGTATGTGTGCATTAAATATGAGTATATGTGTGAGTGTATGTGTGCATTAAATATGAGTATATGTGTGAGTGTATGTGTGCATTAAATATGAGTATATGTGTATTAAATATGAGTATATGTGTGAATGTATATGTGTGTATATAATGTATGTGTATGCATATATATGTCACTTTCTTTTTGTGCTTACACAAATTATTTGGAAATTTTTTTGTTTTTTTACCTAACATGAACCATAAACTTATGTTTTTAATTACACTAACCATCACTAATGTATATGATTACTAATAAGTTATAATGAGACTTGCGTAATTATCTACCAAGGGAAAATAATAAACAGATAGGTGAGATAGTATATTTTTAAAAAATGGCACCTGAAAAAAATAAAGAGACAGAGCGGGGGGAGGGGGCTGCATAGAAAGAGATCCAATAAGTTACTTATCTATCTATACATATATAAAGGACCGTTGGTGTGTATGTATGTATGTCCAGATGAAACTATGAAAATAAAACAAAGTGTGTGTGTGTATGTCTGTGCATATATATGTCACTTTTATCTTCTTGTGCTTTCTTTTTTGTCTTTACACAAATTATTTGTAAAGATTGCAGCCAACTCTAAATTCCCTAGTATCTCTTATAATGGAGATTATGTGTTTGTTTCTCTATAACTGAAACTATGTCACCAATTGTTATTTACATTATATTCTCAATTATTATTAAACAATCATTATTTAATTTTAATTAGAATCTTATTTAATCTCTATCAAAGTCTAGCTGAATTAGGTTTGCTTAAAAACAGCCCATTTTTATCTTTAAAAAACCCGCAATGTTTATTATACAAGAAATAAAGGTTTACATAGTATATGGTATTGATAATTTGCATACTGGTTTTAACAAAACCATGTTTAATAAATAATTACTTGGTGTTATTGATTTTTAATATTACTGTTTTATTCTCAAATGTATTAAAAGCAATCCTTTGTATAATTTAATATTAAAATCAATTAGAATAAAGTAAAAATAAGCAAATTATTTTTTTTTTGTGCCCATATCTAATTTCATTAGTCTTTCTAATTCAATATATTTAATTATATCAAAACTGAAATACTTGTACCCGGAGGGCAGATATTTTTGCTTTTTTTTTTTTACTAACCATGAAACTTATGTTTCTAATCCAGTGAGATCAAAAGTTTCTATCTTCTAAATAATCATGAAGCCTGAAATATTTTGAATATTAATGAATGGGAAGAGGAACTCAGGTAATGTTTGCCCCCCACCCCCATTAGTTTATATCAATTTACTGAGGCTTTGTGCTTGCTTGACTAAGCAAAACCTGTATATATGTCCGCATGAAACTCCAAAAATGAAACAATGATAAAGAAAATACGTATACACATTAAATATCACTGGTTCTTGCTTTTTGTGCAAAAATTATGAAGAATTGATTTATATTCAAAGATATTTAAAAATTAAAATATACATAGAAATAGCATTGAAATTCTACTTAAAAATATCCAGCATTTGTGAATCTCATAAATGAACAAATCAATACACCAGGTATTTTGCCCCCCCCCCTCCTTCTACCCAGGTGACACTGGGTAGCCACTTCTAGTATCTCTTAAAGTTGATAATAAAAATAGTCTGAGCTGTTCGTCAGACAGGTAGGCTTATTTATTTGATCTTTGACAAACACAGATGGTTTTGAGAAAAGCAATTAGCAGACTCACCTGATACCTGTTAATTGGAATCTTTAGAGTAAACTTGAACCAAGATACCTGCCTGGCTAGTCCTCTCTCTCTCTCTCTCTCTCTCTCTCTCTCTCTCTCTCTCTCTCTCTCTCTCTCTCTCTCTCTGTTTGTGTATCAATCTATCCACTTTAGTTTGTTCATATTTATTTCCTTTTCCGTATGACTCTTCTTTATGTAAAGACCTTCATCAGTCAGTCTCAATTAATTAATTTCTATCTATCCTTGCCTGTTTGGCAAGTCCTCTCTCTCTCCCTCACTCTCTGTTTGTGTATCAGTCTATCCACTTTATATTTATTTCCTTTTCTGCATGACTCTTTTTCGTGTAAAGACCTTCATCAATCTGTTAGTCTCAATTAATTTCTATCTATCCTTGCCAACATTTTTTCAAATCGCTTTCTCTTTTTGATCTAATTAGCTATGACTGTTCATGATGTGACATAATGTCATTTTTTTTTTTAAATCAGAGTACAGCTGGTTTGAATTCATGTTTTTTCTTCTCCTAGATGTGTTGCCATAATATTTATCTATAAGTGGGGAGAGACTGTAATGGTTATTATCATAAGAGAGTTTTTAATCAGGGTACAGCTGGTTTGATTTCAGAGTTTTCCTTCTCCTAGATGTGTTGCCCAACTATCTATAACTGGGAAGAGAAAAGGTGGATTCATGTCTTTCTTAAGGGCATTAGCACAAAGTGAAACACAAGCAGCCTTGTCCAGGATTTGAATCGGTCCATTTTCTACAATAACTATAATATCATCACACACCTAACCAGTCTACATCAAACCCTAGCACCTATATATATTTTTACCAACCCCTCCGCACGAGCAGGATGCGACACAAGGTCAATTTTTTGAGCGAAGTTTAACAGGTTTGAATTCAGTTTTCCTTCTCCTAGACTGGTTACCTAGCCATGGTTAAAAAGTCCAGTCTGCTATTTACCCATAGCTGGAGGGAGAATATTTGGATTCATACCTTTCCCAAGGGTATTAGCGCCATGTGAAATGCCAACAGCTTCAACCAGGAATTGAACTCGTGTTGACTAGTCCATTTCCTATGACTTTAACCATTAGACCACGCGCTGACAACCCTAGCACTTATATGATTGTCCCAACCCTATATACTATGGCAAATGCCGAACCCTTTTTATCATTAGTATTATTTGTATTATTCAGACTATTGTCCTCATCTTTATTGTTTTTATCATATATGTGTTACCCTCTATCAAAATTGAAAGTCCCTGTGGCATAGTTTGACAGCAATATCGAAATAAGTGAATTCAAACTATTGTTGCACTATTACATTCACTTTTGGACTAATATCCTTGGGAAAGGGATTAACTCCCTTACCCCCCAGCTATGGGTTAAATAGTGTCACTACTGTTCTTCTCCAAGAAGATTTAGCATTAAATAACCCACAAAGATTGATATGTCATTAAACAAAGAAACCAAAGCTCTATAAAAAAAAAAATTTTTCTACAGAAAATTCTAGAACAAAACAAAATACACGACTGGTTAAAATTTTAGGAAATATTTATTCTATGAAAATAATGTGACATTTTGGCTCTCATTTCGGAATGAAGTGATGACGTGTTGATAATACTTGTATACTTATCTCATCTTCTGTACTACATGGAGAGGCTCGGATCTGGTTGCTGGGCCAATGCTGGAGTTGGCTGACAATTCCTTGTGCCATTTAGAGTGTTTAGGAATGACACAAGGTGACTTATTTGTTCTCATGAGATTTTTATTTCCCCCACCCCCACCCCAAGTCAAAACTGTCATGAGCAAGAGCTCACATCTTACTCTATCAACGCATCTTTCCATACTCCCTAAACATTCTCATCTCTCACTCTTCCTGTCTCCCACTTTGGCACATGACACTTCTTGACCAGTAGAAAAAATGAGAGAGTACATCAGTGTATAATAATGATACTTCCTCATCTTAGCAATTTAAAAATGTGACTATAATAACAACCAAGATGAGGATACTAGTCAGAGTAAATCAGTGTATAAAATGATAATTCCTTATCTCAGAAATTGAATAAGTGACTTTAATAACAACCAAGATGAGGATACTAGCCTGATTAGATCAGTGTATGATAATGATACTTCATTACCACAGCAATCTTAAAATATGACTATAATAACACCTAAGATGATGAGACTAGTAAGAATATATCGGAGTATAATAATGATAATTCCTCATCTCTGAAATAGTTGAAACATTGTAACTATAACAACCAAGATGAGGAGACAAGCAAGAGTACATCAGTGTATAATAATGTACTTCCTCATCTTAGCAATTTAAAAATGTGACTATAATAACAACCAAGATGAGGATACTAGTCAGTATACATTAATGTATAATGATAATTCCTCATCTTAGAAATGAAAAAATGTGACTATAACAACCAAGATGAGGATACTAGTCTCTGTATATAATGATAAATCCTCATCTCAGTCATTCAAAAAAGTAACTATAATAACAACCAAGATGAGGATACTAATCTGTGTACATCAGTGTATAATAATGATACTTTGTTACCACAGCAATCTTAAAATATCACTATAATAACACCCAAGATTTGGACACAAGTAAGAGTACATCAGTGTATAATAATGATACTTTCTCATCTCAGTAATTAAAAAAAAAATGACTATAATAACAACCAAGATGAGGATACTAGTCAGAGCACATCAGTAAATAATAATGATAACTCCTCATTTCAGACGTTTTAAAAAAAACAAAATAAGCCTGGGAAATATTTTCACATCATAACTAAAGTCAGTAAGTGACCTCCTGGGAATTTTGAACCAAACCCTCTTTTCAAATCTTTCTGAGTAGATTGTTCTCATTTCGCTATCCATGTTTAATAGGATATCTTGTATCAGTTAATTCTTTCTGATTTGTCCTTGAGATCTCGTTTTTGTCTTTTCCACTAAACACCAGAATATGTTAATTTTAATGCACTGGTTCCTAACTCCAAAAGCCGCCCCATCGACTCGGTCTATAATATACACTGACTGCACCTCTGCAAAGGGGTAAGACCTCCCCCCCCCCCAATGCTGCCACCTATTGGTTATGGGTGGCAACAAATAATGCCTTTTCAAGCCCTAGCATCTATATGATTTTCCCAACCCTATTGCCCTTATGGCAAGCCCCAACCCCTTTTTAGCATATGGTTGCTAGAAGGCGGTGGTTGTGGGTCTACATGTCCTGGGAATGACGTTAAACTCTATCTGATGGTGAGGTTCCAGTTTTGGAGGTTTGGGGAATGTGGAGCACCCCTTCATCACCATTGCTTCCTGGTCCACTCTGACCCAGAGTGGTAGTACCTGTTAGGGTCCCATCTATGGGTTAAATAGAAAAACATGAGTTGATAAACAAAATTGTATTATCCATTAAGAATTGATTTATTTCAAAACTTTATCGGCATTAAATGACCCACTGAGGTTGATATGCCATAAAATCAAATCAAACCAAACCAAATAATGCCTGGAGAAAGAATTTTGTTGGCTGAGTGATCTGTGACCTAGGGTATAAAGTGGTCCCATGAAATGCAGCACTCTATTTTGGACCTTACTTGGGCTAGACAGGCTGTCAGAGAGGCCCCATTTGATCAATCATCAGCCTTGTTGGCTGAGGCTTTAAAATACAGAATGCAGAGCGGTAAGCCCCCCCCACCAATTGGACCATCTATTGGTCATAAGTGGTGACCCGTGATGCTTAAGGATGGAACCCCGGTGGCTGAGCAATCCATTACATACGACACCCCACTTTGGCCCTTACTTAGGCTAGATGAGTGGTCGGAGAGGCCCCCTCTGATCAATCAGCTGGTCCTGTTAAACCCTAGCACCTATATGATTGTCCCAACCCTATTGCCCTTATGGTAAGACCCAACCCTTTTTTTTATCTTAAACTCTATGTGATAATGAAGTTCCAGTTCTGGAACTCAGGGAATATGGAGTACCCCTTCATCACCATTACACCCAGGTCCACTCTGATCCAGAGTGGTAGGACCTGTTAAGGTTTCATCTATGGGTTAAATAGAAAAAAATGAGTTTTAAAAAATTTTAGTAGCCATGAAGAATGAAAAATACGCCGACTGCACTTCTACAGAGGGGTAAGAGCCCCCCCCCCCGAATGCAGCCACCTATTGTTTATGGGTGACGACAAATAATGCCTGGGAACAGAAGTGTGTTGGCTGAGCGATATAAAGTGGTTCTGTGACATACAGCAATCCACTTTAGCTCTTACTTGGGCTTGATGGGCTGTCAGAGAGGACCCATCTGATCAGTCAGCTGGTCATGTCAAGCTCTAGCAACTATATAATTGTCCTGACCATATTCTTCAAATTGCTCTTATGGCTACCCAACACATTTGAAGTGCTAGAAGGCGGTGGCTGAAGGTCAACCATCAGTATTTATAAATGATATTTATAAATGAAGTTTATGAGAATTATTTCTTAAATAAAACATATATATATATATATAAAAGTCGCCGGGGCGGCCTAAAGTCGGTATCAGCCAGTCAGCGAGGGAGTCTATCCCCTTTTCAATAGCGCTAGACCAAGGAGATTGTTTTAGCATCTGAGGTGGAGCGCCACACCTACCATCAGCTCCTTACTTTACCGTACAGATCCCTGTGCTACTCATACGCTGAGTTGGCGAGGACCGGTATCGAACTAGGAACCATGTGGTTTCTAGCCGAACGCTCTACTGACTGAGCTAACCCGGCCCATATATATATATATATTTACCAACCCCCCTGTACTAGCAGGATATGACACATGGTCAATTTCTAAAATGGAGTTTACCGGGTTTGAATTCAGAATTTTCCTTCTCATAGATTGGTTTCCTAATCAGGGATAAAGGGTCCAGTCAACTTTACTATTTAGCCATAACTGGAGAGAGAATAGTTTGATTCATACCTTTCCAAAGCGTTTTAGTGCTATATGAAATGCAAACAGCTTTGTCCAGAATTTGAACATTGTGGCTGAGCCAATTTCCTATGACAATAATCATTACACCACAAGCCTCCACTTAAACAAATCATCTAAAAAAAAAATTTGGTATTAGATAACCCACAAGGGTTTATATGCCATTAAACTCAAGAACCATCTTTAAAAGACACCTGACAAATGACCAAAATATTGTGATTATAATAACAACCAAGATGAGGATGTTAGTCCAAGTTTATAATTGATTAATAATGTTGGATTTGTGGTATTCTTTAGATTAGTTTAAAATCCACCCTATGATATGGCAATTTAGCTAGTTATTCCCAGATTTATTTCCAAGTTATAAAAATTGTTAATGTAGAATAAAAATTTGTCACAGAAATTCTTGTCAAAATTTGTCAAAAACAATAGCAGTAATTAAAAGTTGGGAATCCAAAATTTCACAGAAATTCTTGTCAAAATTTGTCAAAAACAAAAGCAGTAATTAAAAGTTGGGAATCCAAAATTTCAGTATTGCAAGGCTGGATTCGAACTGGGATGTTTTCAATTTGCTCACTGAGTCGGCCCAATTCCAAAATGGTATGATATATTCTATACTCTATGAGTAAATTTGACAAAATGTGACACACTGACACACATATTTATTATTAGAAATGAGATTCAAAATTAAATTTAAAGAATTGCGTCTCCTTTTTATTTGGTCTTCATAGAATTTAGACAAATAGATGCATGACTATTGTTTGCCTAAGGAAATAAAGAAAAAGAAACAAAAGAAAGATTTTGGCGGTACTTGGGCCGGTTGGGAATTTAGTACTCACCCATTTTTAATTCCAGCAGAAAAACACAGGTCACTGGCAATTGTTGCTTTTTTTTAGTTTTTTGCTAACGGAATAATATTTCTGCTTTTTCTTTTTTTTTTTTTTTTTTTTTTTTTTTTTTTTTTCTTTCTTCCTTCTGCAAGTGCGAATCCCACCCAAAATAAAGATGTCTGCCCGCATGTTGGATAATTTTTGGAATCTTCTTACTCAAATCTTACTATATTGCAAGAGAATCTGTTTTTTTAACTTATATATATATTTTGATGAATTATTTTGATGATGTAAAAAAAATAAAGCTGACTGTACACAAGACAAAAATTACAGTTAGCTGAGAAATATTGATAAAGATGAACACAGACTTATCAGTCCTCACTAGATAATGCTTACGTGGCTCATTAACCATAACACATACACTCACAGACACAAAATTATATAGGTTTAGATATAGTATCCATAAATATATAGAAATACACACTTGCTTTATACATCATGTACTTCACGCACACACACACACACACACACACATATATATATATAATACTTATACATATATGCACACAATATAAGGGGGTAAAGACGTCAGGGTAGCCTAAAGTCAGTATCAGCCAGACAGTGAAGGAGTCTATCCCCTTTTCATTAGCGCTAGACCAAGGAGATTGTTTTTCAGCATCTGAGGTGGAGCGCCACACCTACCACCAGCTCCTCACTTTACCGCACAGATCCCTGTGCTACTCATATGCTGAGTTGGCGAGGGCCGGTATCGAACTAAGAACCTTGCGGTTTCTAGCCGAACGCTCTACCGACTGAGCTAACCCGGCACACAATATAAACATATGAAACAAAGTTTGTATTTTTATATCTATAAGTATATGTGTGTGTGTAATTGAAAATTGAGGAAAAACGGATTAAACAAAACAACATTCAATTGATATTTTGCTTGTTATGTAACAAAGCGTCATCAGGGAATGAAGTTGTTTTGTGTTTTATCCATTATTCCTCAATTTTCAATCACATTTTGTCAGATTTACCCAATCTGTTACTCAGCATATATATATATATATATATATAATAAATAAGTAATCCACAGACACGTGTTTCAAGGTATCACCTCTCATCAATGTGGTTATACATTAACAACTACCCCTGGCCGGGTTTGAGACCCGAATGAACTTTTGTTCGCCAATCCTCTTACCCGTGTGGCCAGAGGCAGCTGTCAAATATAGGAGAATATTTAATCGCTACATTTCTAAGCAGAAATGAATTCACTAGGGGCCTCAAACATTTGTAAACAAAGCGAGGTTTAGCTACACGCCAGAACGGTGAACTTGCAATTAAATCCCTATTTAAAGTACTCGACCAAAGTGGGAGTATATATATATATAATAAATAAGTAATCCACAGACACGTGTTTCGAGGTATCACCTCTCATCAGTGTGGTTATACATTAACAACTACCCCTGGCCGGGTTTGAGACCCGAATGAACTTTTGTTCATATATATATATATATATATATATATATATATATATATATATATATACACACACACACACACAATATAAACATATATAACAAAGTTTATAGATATATAATTATATATATATATTTTTTTATGAGTGTATATAAAAAGATATGAAAACACCACAAAATGCTGTTAAAGTGAAAACATTTTATAACATAGCTAATATTGAATATATATTGTTCAATATTAGCTATGTTATAAAATGTTTTCACTTTAACAGCATTTTGTGGTGTTTTCATATCTTTTTATATATACTCATACCATCGGATTCATTTCCTTTCTTTTAACTTATATATTTTTATATATATATATATATATATATATAATACTTATACATATGTATGCACAATATAAACATATGTAAGAAAGTTAAGATATAGTTTTGAGAAGGATTATTAATATTGAAAGAAATCCTAAAACAATTAAACTCATTCTTATTTTGTTGTTCACTTGATGTTTCAACCAGTAGATTCTCTTCAGATGTAATGTATACATATATATCAACCCCTCTGTACGAGTAGGATGTGACACAGTATCAATTTCTTAAGTGGAGTTTGAACAGGTTTGAATTCAAAGTTTTCTTTCTCCACGACTGGTTGCCTAACCAAGGTTAAAGAGTCCAGTCTGACCTGCTATTTACCCATAGAAGGGAGAATATTTTGATTCATACCTTCCCAAGGGTATTAGTGCTATATGAAATGTAAACAATGTCATCCAGGGGTGGTTCCAGTGGCTTCGGACCTGGACCTTACAAGTTAACATCGTTGATCCCAGGGGGCCATCTCACCAGGCAATACCTGCCCCCTCGATTTAAAGGGGCAGGGCTGGGTTTATTCCCCAGTGCCTGAGGCACCCTCCTTGAGGGCGAATGCCGACGGGGTCAACGCATTTTTGGCACCCACCACCCATGAGTCTCAGCTTGTGGGTGGTCCTATATTAATAGGGCCTTGTGCCTAACCCATACACGTGGGGTATGTAGTAAATATCAGGATTTGAACTTGTATTGCAGAGTTTTTCCTTTGACGGAAACCATTACCCCACATGCCTTCATATAACCATTGCACCACAAGCACCTCTGTAAGGAAAGTGATTATTTTTCTGGTCTCTCTCTTTAGAGGGTGGGGGATTAATAAGTATATATGTATATTTAGCATCTCCTCCGTATGAGCAGAATTTGACATAGGGTCAATTTCTTAAGCAGAGTTTAACCGATTTGAATTCAGAGTTTTTCTTCTTCTAGAATGGTTGCCTAACCAAGGTTAAAGGGTAATCTGAACATTAGCTACATAAATGACGGTAACCTCCCCCTGTTTATTTCACTTTGAGGAAGCCATATGTTTTGGTCGGCCATTTTCATTTCACCGTAATCAATACAACTGCACGTTTTAACAGGAAAATATCATAAAATGTGTTCTTAATAACAATTAAGTTCATTTAAAAAAATGCGCAAGCACAATTAAGAACATATTTTATGATGTTTTTGTGTAGTTGTATTGATTCAAACAAATTCGTATTTTCAGTGTAGATTTATGGTGAAATGAAAATGGCTGACCAAAACATATGGCTTCCTCAAAGTGAAATAAACAAGGTGAGGTTACTCTCATTTATGTATCTGATGTTCAGATTACTGGTTAAAGAGCCCAGTCTGTCCTACTATTTACCCATAGTTGGAGGGAGAATAGTTGGATGCCTATCTTTCACAAGTGTATTAGCACTGTGAAATGCTAACAGCCTTGTCCAGAATTTGTCTTGCCATGTCTATTTGCTATGGTGATAACCATTGCACCACAAACACCTCTGTAAAGAAAGTGATTATTTTTCTGGTCTCTCTCTTTAGAGTGTGGGTATTAATTAATAAAGTTTGAAATAAAAAGTAAAATAAATAAGGTATGAAAATTAAAAAAATAAAACCAATAATAAAATACAAGAATAAAACAATAAAAGACGAAAATAAAATAAAACAAAGTAAAAAAAATATCTGACCATTTCATTCCTACTAAAAAGTTAAACTTTCGGAGCCAATAAAAGAAAGAGCTTCTTCCATTTGATGTTCACTTGATGTTTCGACCAGTACATTCCCTGGTTTTCTTCAGATGTAATATATACTTCTGTAAAGAAAGGGATTATTTTTATGGTCTCTCTCTCTCTCTCTCTCTCTCTCTCTCTCTCTCTTTAAAATGTGGTGATTAATAGATTGATGGAATCTAAAATAAATGTAAAACAAATGATAAAATATGAAATTAAAAAATAAAACCAATAATAGATTACAAAAAATGAAATAAAACAAAGTAAAAATATCGCACAATTTCACTTCTAGCAAAAGTTAAACATTTGGGGCCCCCAAAAAAGGAAACAGCCTCTTTGGGCTTTGCCAACCTACTGGATAACATGTGAGTTTGCAAAGGTTGGGGGGGGGGACAAAGAGTTAACAGAAAACAAACAAACAATAATAATGTATTAGGGATTATAAAGATAAATAGATAAATGAGAGATGATGATGATCTGTGTTTTGTTGTAGTTTATGATAATTTACAGTATTGGACGAAAAAAATCAGATCGTGAAAAAACTGAACCATATTTTATCATTGCCACAAATTTGAATGAAAAATCAATGGCTTTAGACACACATAGGAAGTGATTATTTTCTTTGATTAGTGTTCAGCCTAGGAAGTGCAAGGTTGCTTGTTCAATACCATCCCCACCAATATGTTGCACAGATTGGGTAATCCAATCTGTGCGATAAAGTGGGGAGCTCCACCTCAGCAAAAAGAATCTCCCTGGTCTAGTGCTAGCGAAAAGGGTATAGACTCCTTTGCTGTCTGGATGATACTGACAAAAGCCACTCCATCAACCTTACCTTTTTTTTTTTTAGTGTTGTCAAAGTTCTCATAGCTGTAGTTAAAAGTGATATTTTTCTAAGAAAGCAAATTCTATGAAATACCAAAAAAATAGAAAATGAAGTTTCTTAGAATTTTCTTTTCCTTAATTTGATATCCTAATTTGTGATTAGTCATTTACTAATGACTGAAACACAATTAAACACACATAGGAAGTGATTATTTTCCTTGATTATTGTTGTAAACGTTCTCTTAGTTGTAATGAAAAGTCATTAGCAAAAGTCTAATTACAAATTAGGATATCAATTCAAGAAATTCAAAGAAAATTTCCTATTTTTTGGTATTTCTGAAAATTTTCTTTTTAGAAATTCTTGACTTTTCATTACAACTAAGGGAACTTTGACAACAATAAATGAGCAAGGAAAATAATCACTCCCTATGTGTGTAATCAACTGAAGTTTCATTAGAATCTGTAGTAATAATAAAAAGAATGGTTCAGTTTTTCAATGTTTTTTTTGTTTTTTTGTCCAATATTATAATTTTTCACATTGGACTTTTAATGAATAGTATAATAATTCTGAAAATATACTTGCAATATGGTAAAACTTGAACATTAACAATGGGGTAATCTGAACATTAGCTACATAAATGAGAGTAACCTCCCTTTGTTTATTTCCCTTTGAGGAAGCCATATATTTTGGTCGGCCATTTTCATTTCACCTTAATCAATACAACTGCATGTTTTAACACGAAAATAAAATGTGTTCTTAATAACAACTAAGTTCATTTCAAATAAGGCACAAGAACAATTAAGAACACATTTTATGATATTTTCATGTTAAAACATGCAGATGTATTGATTCAAACAAATTCGTATTTTCAGTGTAGATTTATGGTGAAATGAAAATGGCCGACCAAAACATATGGCTTCTTCAAAGTGAAATAAACAAGGGGACATTACTCTCATTTATGTAGCTAATGTTTAGATTACCAACAATGGTCTCTTTTTTGGTTTGTGGTTAACTTATCTAATAACCAACTAACAAATGTCATTAACATATCTAATTCATTTAAAAGAATTTTTTTTAATCAGTTATTTACTCACATAAATTTGAATAAAAACATTTTTTTTAATATAAGATTACTTTGAAATAATTATATTCTTAGAATTTAGTTTTTCTGATAACCTTTACATGATATTTTATTAGAAAAATAACTTTTATTGTGTATAAACAATAAAGATGAGGACAACAGCCCGACATATCATAATTATTCACATCAAGCCTCATCTCATAAATACACATACAAATATATGGAGAAAGGTAGACAAACATGGAATGTTGTACAAGATGGATGTTTATTGTAGGTAGTGATGTCAACGTAAACATACATCTTGTACAAAACCCTGTGTTTGTCTACCTTTCTCCACATATTGTCAGATTAATTTCCTATTATTTATTCTATACAAATATATAAAAAGAACTTTAACAACCCCTCCACATAGCCTTTTTTTTTTTTTGATAAAAACACTTTTTAGCTTTTCCAACATCATAAAAACAATCTATTAGTGTGAGTCAAAAGTTTTGCAATATTTTGATAACATGAGGCACAATTTGACAGCTCTAGATGCTTTTGCCAAGATTGTGATGATGACAAAAAATCTTGAAAAAAAAAAGAGAATGAATAAATAGGAAGAAAAAATATAATAGAAAAAAATGCCAGTATACTAGGGTGAGTCAAAAGTTTTGCAATATTTTGGTAACATGAGGTACAATTTGACAGCTCTAAATGCTTTTGCCAAGATCGTGATGACGACAAAAAATCTTTAAAAAAAGAAAATAAATAAATATGAAGAAAAAGTATAATAGAAAAAAATGCCAGTATACTAGGGTGAGTCAAAAGTTTTGCAATATTTTGGTAACATGAGGTACAATTTGACAGCTCTTAATGCTTTTGCCAAGATCGTGATGACGACAAAAAATCTTTAAAAAAAAGAAAATAAATAAATATGAAGAAAAAGTTAAATAGAAAAAATGCCAGTATACTAGGGTGAGTCAAAAGTTTTGCAATATTTTGGTAACATGAGGTACAATTTGACAGCTCTAAATGCTTTTGCCAAGATCGTGATGACGACAAAAATCTTTAAAAAAAAGAAAATAAATAAATATGAAGAAAAAGTATAATAGAAAAAAATGCCAGTATACTAGGGTGAGTCAAAAGTTTTGCAATATTTTGGTAACATGAGGCACAATTTGACAGCTCTAAATGCTTTTGCCAAGATCGTGATGACGACAAAAATCTTTAAAAAAAAGAAAATAAATAAATATGAAGAAAAAGTATAATAGAAAAAATGCCAGTATACTAGGGTGAGTCAAAAGTTTTGCAATATTTGGTAACATGAGGTACAATTTGACAGCTCTAAATGCTTTGCCAAGATCGTGATGACGACAAAAAATCTTTAAAAAAAGAAAATAAATAAATATGAAGAAAAAGTATAATAGAAAAAAATGCCAGTATACTAGGGTGAGTCAAAAGTTTTGCAATATTTTGGTAACATGAGGCACAATTTGACAGCTCTAAATGCTTTTGCCAAGATCGTGATGACGACAAAAAATCTTTAAAAAAAAGAAAATAAATAAATATGAAGAAAAAGTATAATAGAAAAAAATGCCAGTATACTAGGGTGAGTCAAAAGTTTTGCAATATTTTGGTAACATGAGGCACAATTTGACAGCTCTAAATGCTTTTGCCAAGATCGTGATGACGACAAAAAATCTTTAAAAAAAGAAAATAAATAAATATGAAGAAAAAGTATAATAGAAAAAAATGCCAGTATACTAGTGTGAGTCAAAAGTTTTGCAATATTTTGATAACATGAGGTACAATGCTTTTGATGAAGTCGTGAAGATGACAAATCACACTGTACTGTGAGATGCTGAGCTTACCAGATTTTGCCTCTATGACTTCAAGCATGGCCTCAGAATCCACGGTTTTAAGCCTACCTGATCTTGATTTGAATTGAACATTCATGTGTGTGACTTTCAAATCTCACATGAAGTGCAGTAATACACAATGTGTCAGTGCATCATCTACCACAATACTACCAACCATAATGGGTACCCACAACAGCTTGAACTGCTTCAGTCATGTGATATACCTGCTACAAACTAGCATGTACCAAAATATTGCTAAAGTTTTTATTAATCTTAGTACATACTAAAATTAAAATTGATTTAGAAAAATAATATTGCAAGAGTTAAATTTTATAGTAAGAAAATTAAAACAATAAATAACCTTTATGAGATATAAATGATTTATATTTTTGAAAATTGAAGATTGCTAAAAAAAGAAATCAAGACTTCTTTAAAATTTTCATTTAAAATCTCTGACTGGAGATTGGCATGCGGTGGCTTAACCTACTATTAACCTATAATTATTGAGAACATTTTTACCAAAGAACTTGTTAGTAATATTTAACTAATCAGTAACTATACCTAGTAAAGTGAAGTTAAAATTTCTTTAAAATTTTCTCCAAATTTTGAAAATTGTATAAATCTGAAGTTTAATTTATTGGATTATTTCCAATTTGAATTGATTTAATTCAAGTCTATACCAGGTAAAGGTCTGGCAGTTATGCAACTGGAGTCTCTGACTGGAGATTGGCATGTGGTGGATTAACCTACTATTAACCTATAATTATTGAGAACATTTTTACCAAAGAACTTGTTAGTAATATTTGATAATTAACTAATCAGTAACTATACCTAGTAAAGTGAAGTCGGTAGAGTGGCTTATTGTTGGTATCAGCTGGACAACGAGGGAGTCTATCCCATTTTTGCTAGCACTAGACCAGGGAGATTGCTTCTTTTTCTTTTGTTTTTCTTTTGACTGAGGTGGAGTGCCACAACTACTGTCGACTCCCAGGTGCTTTACTGCACAGATCAACTGACCCAAGCTGTGCTACTCATGTGTTGGCAGGGATCAGTATCAAACCTGCAACTTTATGATTCCTAGGCGAATGCTTTATTAAATCGACTAAATAGTGCCCTAAAATATACCTATTATTAGAAATCAGTTATTATTATTTCTTTAAATTTTTCAGTTGAAAGTTGATGTTAAAGAATATAACTTTGATCCAGTATATAAGTAAGTAAAAAAAAAGTAGTCATCAGAGTGGCCTAAAGTCAGTTTCATCCAGACAGCGAGGGAGTCTATACCCTTTTCACTTGCACTAGACCAAGGAGATTGTTTTGGCATCTGAGGTGGAGTATCGCACCTATTATCAGCTCCTCACTTTATCACACAGATCCCTGTACTACTTATACACTGAGTTGGCAAGGGCTGGTATCGAACCAGAACCTTGTAGTTCCTAGGCAGATGCTCTACTGACTGAGCTAAACCGGCCCTAATGATCCAGTATATAATTGCTCAAAATATGGATATCTTTTGAGTGAAGTAGCATGCCAAATAATTTATCAGTTATCAGATTTCAAATTAATATCATTAGAGATATTAAAATGTCACTTTTTATGTTACAGGAAAAGATTCTCAGAAAGAAGGAAATATTTGGTGATACAGCTTTTTATTATCAAGAGCATGGTGATTAAAAGGAAAAAAAAAAAGAAATAGATTATGGTGATTGAAAAACATACATATATCAGCTCTGTCTGTATGCCCCCTAGAGGATTTACCAAGAGCAAAGGGATACCAAGGGATAGATTGCAAGAAAGAGTCAAGAGAATCTATGCTATCAGCACACCTTAAGCATAATGATGAGTGATTGAGGCCACTACATGCCTGCTTCCTGTTAAGGATACAGTTGCATAGCTGCCAGGTCTTTACTTGGTATAGCCTTGTTTTAGCACTAATATCAGCTACATCATAGCCAGATTTTTTGTTAGCACATTGCTGTTAAAATTCTCTTTAAAAACAAAGCAGTTTTTTCTTCTATCATTTATAATATAATCAAAATTATGTATCTGCCTGTCTGTAACCGTCACCATCAACATCACAATTTGTTTAGATATTTACACTATATTCTCAATTATATAGTCATTATGTAATCTTAATTAACATCTTATCTATTAACAATGTCTCTATTAAAGTCTTTCTCAAAACAGCCCATGTTATTAACGAGTTTAGGATCTTGCAAAATGCATTATATATCACAAAGAAATAATGGTTTACATCATATATGGTTGGATAATTTTAAAACTGTTTTCAAGTAAACCAGATTTAATAAATCATTACTTGGTGTTATTGATTTCTAATATTAGTGTTTTATTCTCAAATGTATTAAAAGCAATCCTATGAGTAATTTTATATAGAAATGAATTAAAATAAAATTAGAAATAGGGTAATTTTTTTTATATGCGTTCATATTTAGTTAGGTCAGTCTTTTTAATCTAATCTAATATTTTATTACATTAAAACTTAAATACTTGCACCCAGTGTATAAGTAGAGTAATATGCTCCTGTGTTTAGTCTAAATAGAGTGATCTCCCCTTGTCAGAATAAGTATAAATAAAGAGTCAGAATGCGGCCATTTGCAATTTGAACTACTGACCAGGTCTTCCGTACTTTATACCCAGAAGGTGCATGTTTTTGCTAGTTATTTATAATATAAATTCCATAAATATAGCATGATTCAACATTTAATAGCTGCAATCACACTCACTTCAATCATTAAAATTTCTCAAGGGACATAACTCTTAAATGATAGTTATACAGTTATTACCTTATTTTTTTCTATTATTTATGATAAAGAATCTATGAAATGACGTGATTCAACGTTTAACAGCTGACAAAGTTAATAGAGAGGTACCTTGACCTATGAGTTTAATTTGTTCTGTTTATAATTCAATTTCCTTGTATATCAAATCAATTTTCCCCATTCAAATAAACCAAAATACGATTAATCAGTTTCGGGCCCCCCTCCTCCAAAAACACACTAATTTTTTTCTATTAGTTTTTTTTTAGTATTATTAGCATTATTCTGACTATTGTCCCCATCTTCATTGTTATTTGTACAACGTTTCGGCCGATATACCCTCCGGCCTTCTTCAGGTATTTCTTGTCGGACTCGGGAACCTTCTTTTCGAACTTGGGAACTTTCTTGTCGTATTCGGGAGCCATCACGGAACTTTGAACCTAACCCAAGTCTGACAAGAAATACCTGAAGAAGGCCGGAGGGTATATCGGCCGAAACGTTGTACAAATAACAATGAAGATGGGGACAATAGTCCGAATAACGCTAATAATACTAATCTTCAAGCCTCATCTCAAACATTCAGAGAAATAGTTTTTTTTTTAAATAAGAAAAATAGCATGTATTGTATAAAAACATGATAAAATACAATGTAATGAATTATGTACTGTAATATCTTTTAATGGTTTTGTATAAAAGATGAGGACAATAGTCTGAATAATCCAAATAATCAAGCCTCATCGCAAAAATTAGCTTTTAAAATAAATGGCTTTTAATGTTTATTTTTTTATGAGTAATATGTTGGTTTTTTTTTGGGGGGGGGGGGGGTAATATATTTGGAAGCTTAAATATTTTTAGTGAACTTATTAACATAAGCGTATCTGAAGCTCATTCATACTTCAAATTTTAACTGCAACAAAAAGCAAAAAATTGACCGCGTGACAGTTTGTAACCTGGAAAATTCATAAGTTTGGGTACTCATAAGTCAAGGTACTGCTTTATATAGAAAATATTTTAACAATTTCATAAGTTTGGGTACTCATAAGTCAAGGTACTGCTTTATATAGAAAATATTTTAACAATTTCATAAGTTTGGGTACTCATAAGTCAAGGTACTGCTTTATATAGAAAATATTTTAACAAATTCATAAGTTTGGGTACTCATAAGTCAAGGTACTGCTTTATATAGAAAATATTTTAACAATTTCATAAGTTTGGGTACTTATAAGTCAAGGTACTGCTTTATATAGAAAATATTTTTTTTAATATGGCAAAATCTGAAGCCTTCTAAAAGTTGTATTATTTTCAAAATAAGCTTTTAAGATAATTGCAAAGTATAAAAACAAAAACAAATGTAGGATTTTTATGTGTAATTCTCATTATTTTTATCTTTCAACCATTCTGGTTTTATTTAGAAAAGCTGATATTCTCAAATGCTTACCAATTTTACATTTACTTGGCAAGATGTTTGATATGGGACGATGCAGGAAGTGGTAGAACTAGTTGTATCTAGTGTCTTATTTGGACACACCCTCTTAAGATCATCTCTAAGTGAATGTGGAGCAGGACACCCAGGAGAAATTAAAAATATAGTCTAATTTTTATTATATCTGGATTATCAAGTTTGTTTTTTTTGTTTTTTTAATTGTATGCTGTTTTTAGACAAAACAATATCATTTTAAACTTAGCAAAAATAGCACATTACAGTTTGAACAATTGCATTAAATGGTTTTAACTTAGAGAATAAAGGAACTTCTAAAGCAATTTACAAAATAACTGCGATGATTTGTATTATGTGGACTATTGTCCTCATCATTATTGTTATCTACACTACATTTTGGCCGATGTGCCCTCCTGCCTTAGGGTAATTCTTATCAGACCCAGGAGCCTTCACAGAACTTTGAACCTAACCCTTTATTCAACCCAAGGGAGTAGACCATTCTCATTCCATTAACCATAACTGGGTACAAGTGTTAAGCTGTGTTAATTATTCTATGTCACTGTCGCCCTTGACCAGGATTGAACCTGCAGCAATAGTCCGAATAATGCAAATTATCAAACCTCATCTCAAAAATTTAGAGAAATGATAACAATGATATCTAATAATTAGCTAATTAGTAACTATACCTCACAAAGTGGCCTATTGTTGGTATCAGTTGGACAGCGAGGGAGTCTATCCCCTTTTCGCTAAAACTAGACCTGGGAAATTGTTTTTTTGGCTGGGATGGAGTGCCACAACTACCATCAGCTCCCAGATACTTTACTGCACAGATCAGCTTATCAAATCTCTACTACTCATGTTCTGTGTCTGTGGAGACCAGTATCAAACCTGCAACTTTATGATTCCTAGGTGAATGCTTTACTGACTGAACTAAACAGACCCACAAAATATACCTATTCATTTTTAGACAAGACAATATCATTTTAAACTTAGCAAAAGTGACACAATAAAGTTTGAACAATAGAATTAAATGGCTTTGATTTAGAGAATAAAGGAACTTCTAAAGCAATCTACAACATAACGGTATTGAAATACCAACCAATTCTTTAATCCATTATTTACCAGAACGCCCCCAAACTGCCCAATGATCCAAATACCAGAGCATCTAAAAACATCCAAGATTGTCAGCTCTTAGAAAATGATTTAGACTGAACACTCTTGAAGTTGGAATTCTCAAAATGATCGTTTGTTTACATCTGGGACATTGTAAGCCAACATTCGCTATTTACTGCTGTACAAATTGCTATTGTGGATGGCAGTTGTAGATAAAGGGTTAAACATATCTCTTTTAAGACATTTGTTAAAATGTGTGTTTCTTTTAGGGGGCACTTGGTACTAAGTTTTTTCATACAATTCCCATAATACGAAAAATGTTCATAAAACACTGAAGCAACCTTACAACTCCATAACAAAGATTAGGCAGTTACTGAGACATGTAAGCAATATGTTTTTGAGAATATGGTCACTACTGTTGGCTATTTTATAAACAGTAAAAATGTTAATTCTGTAGTATTAGAAATACCTAAAAAAAAAAATAGTTGCTCCTCTTTGATCAGTAGGGGACTGATGGGGAAACCCAGAAATGGGGTTTCCACCATGTTACTTTTGGACTGGGGTATGGACTGCATGGAGGCAGCTTACCATGTGCTCAGCACGGTTGAGCTAGTTAAGTCACTTTTAGAGTAGAAGCAGTCTCTACCCTGTGATCCTCTGTTAAATAAAACCTTGTTAATTTTTCAACAACCTGGTCTTGCATTATCATTTCAGTCTTCTGTATTTTATCTGTATGTAAAAACATGTAGCTGCTGACATGTGTAAAAGTCCTTTTCTATTGAAAGAGAAACAACAAACCATAAAAAAATAAGTTTTGTTTCAATATACATTGTGTTTGGGAGTAAAGGACAGATAAGAGCAAAGAGACAGAGAATATGGTCACTACTTTTGGCTATTTTATAAACAGTAAAATACCGTGAGAAAGAATATGTATGTATAAATTTTGAATACATGTTACAATTCCAAAACAAAGATTAGGCAGATATGTAAGATTACTAAGCAATATCTGAGAATATGGTCACTACTGATGGCTATTTTATGTGTTTATCAAACCCTCTACATGAACGAACTAGATTAAATTATTCAAATTTAGGGTATGATTTTTTTCCAAGCCATGTAGAGGAAAAAATTTGACAAAATGAGGTATTTCTGTACAGCAGAAATGGTAACTAATTTTTAGATTCAGAAAAAAAAAAAAAAATATATATATAATATATATATATATATATATATATATGTAAAAATATTAAAAAAAAAATATATATATATATGGTAACTAATTTTTAGATTCAGAAAAAAAAAAATAATATATATGGTAACTAATTTTAGATTCAGAAAAAAAAAAAATAATATATATATATATATATGGTAACTAATTTTAGATTCAGAAAAAAAAATAATATATATATATATGGTAAATAATATATATATATGGTAACTAATTTTTAGATTCAGAAAAAAAAAATATATATATATATATATATATATATATATATATGTAAAAATGGAAATTGGAAATGAATCCGACAATATGAGGAAGAATGAATCAAGAATAGAATGGATAATAAAAGATGAATTTAATCAATATCACTTACACATGTGTTTCGGTCAGTTCATCTGTGTGAAAATATTTCGCACACAGAGAAGATTCGACCTTCATCAGAGTGAAATTTTATTTTGAATGAAAGAAATTCGTTGGGGAAAAAACGGAGAATTTTTGGAAAGCATAACCCCTAGAAAAATCAAATATCCAAATTCTAATGGTTCTATTTCAGTGTTCCAAATGTGATTTTTTAAAAATTCTATTCAAACATTTCCAAAAATTCTCCGTTTTTCCCCAACAAATATTTTTCCTTCAAAATAAAATTTCACTCTGATGAAGGTCGAATCTTCTCTGTGTGCAAAATATTTTCCCACAGATGAACTGACCGAAACACATGTGTAAGTAATATTGATTAAATTCATCTTTTATTATCCATTCTATTCTTTCTTTTCTTTATTCATTCTTCCTCATATATATATATATATATATTGTTGATCACTGTTATTAGTTTATTTACTATTAAAGGGCCGGTTTAGCTCAGTCGGTAGAGCGTTCGGCTAGGAATCACAAGGTTCCTGGTTTGATACCGGCCCTCGCCAACTGAGCATATGAGTAGCACAGGGATCTGTGCGGTAAAGTGAGGAGCTGATGGTAGATGTGGCGCTCCACCTTAGATGCTAAAATAATCTCCTTGGTCTAGCACTAGTGAAAAGGGGATAGACTCCCTCGCTGTCTGGCTGATACTGACATTAGGCCGCCCGATGAATTTACTTACTTTTTTTACTACTAAATAAAAAAAAACATCCTTTGTGTGCTAATTCCATAATTTTTGTCAGAGGTTGTTATAATAGTTGAATAATTGAATATTTTTTCTTTAATTTTAAACATTTTGTTATAAGTTTCATAAACTTTTAAGAAATTAATCCATTTTCAATATGAAATATTGTTTTTAAAGAATTCACACAAAACCTCACAAATCCTAAATAATTTGCAGATTACCCAACACTCACAAGCTTCTACCTAAAAATTACATTCAGAAAGTGAAACCCCCTCAAATACACCCCTCTTCTTCCCCTTCTTTGTTAATTCAGATCAACTCAATATATATTTAATGTTCAAAGATTAGGGATTTTATGTCTTTTTTTTTTCGTGTGTATCTATTTGTTTTTTTTTAATTTTGTAATCTTGTGCTGTATGTGATTTAAAACAAAAAATAATCAGTATAATTATTTGGTGGTTGGTTTTGTAGGCTATCACAATGCAAGTATAAAGAAAAACAAGGTAACTATGGTGTTGTTCATTTACCTTTGATTTATTTTCTTAATATTTTGGGATGAAAAAATCCCTTCATCAGAAAATTTCTGAAAGATTATATCCCTATAATTTGTCCATTATAGACTATAGGAACTGTCAACATCTCCCTTTTTATGGGTCTGTGCTTTCAGATATCTTCTGACAAAGGGATTTTTTCATCCCAAAATATTAAGAAAATAAATCAAAGGTAAATGAACAACATCATTATTAACTTGTTTTTCTTTACACTTGCATTGTGATAGCCTTCAAAACCAACCATCAAACCAATATAAACACAATGCATCAAGCAAATTATAAAACCAATATAATTATGTATAAATTATTAGTATTAGATAGGAATACTTGAAACCATACAATGCAAATTATTTGGATATGTATACAGGTTCTCATTGTCCGGCTTGTGCGAATACACTATGAATATGACTCCTGGCGGACAGTGGCCCCAATCAGATGACCTGGCAACCCGACCGACCCCCAACGAAAAGGAAAAGTCATCCTGTGTGTGAGCATATTACAAAATACTGTTACCAGAGCTGTTGATTTCCGACTTTCTACACTGTAAAATGTTAACTGTCCCAAAAAACTGAGATGTACTGCTACAAAAGACTGGGCCTTTCGCACCGTCATCATCAACTGCGTTTGGCTGGAACCATCGAAACTAATCCTCTTTTGGTGCCGAATTTGGCGCCAGTTACACAGACTGTTTCAGAATTTGAAATCAAATGAAACGATTTCAAAAACCTTGTTTTTTTTTTTTTTTTTTTTTTTTTGTCTCACATGTCTACACACACACACACCACACACATACATGTGCGCACAACACACACATATATACAAACATATACACCTGTGTATTTATAAATATATCTATGTAAAGTGTTTGTGTACATATGTATAACTGCATGAGCTTAATGTGTATATGTTAAAGATATCTATGTATAAAATTTTGTGTGTATATATTTACAGATGTATATTTATAAATATGCATATAAGTGCATGAAATTTGTGCGCATATACATGTGGCTGCATGTGTGAATAATTTATGTGAATCTATACATATGGATATTATTCTGTTGATTTGTTTATGTATATTAATATATGCATAATTTATTTACAAACTCATATACCACACACACACACACACACACACACACATATATATGTATGAAATTATCGACAATATTCTAAAATACTTTAAAATAGATAGAACGGTTTTTATTCTAAATCACATTTGCTTAGCTTGTTAGAAATATTTTTTTCAAATAAACTGCCACAGTTATTTAGCGTCACCTTAGTGACAAAAACAAAACAATAGTTTAGTTAAATAAAGGTTAATATGTGACTATTATATATCAATAATATATATATTTAATATACATTGTGACTTTTAAACGATCTACTGGTCGTTACTTTTGACAAAGCACTGGTCGAAAGGGCCCTTAAGTTTTTCCTTTTCTCTTTCGTTCTATCAAAAATTTGCTGATCAATAAAAGTATGTCATTATTTTTTAAAATCCAATATATATATATAGAGAGAGAGAAAGAAAGAAAGATTTTGTATGTATGCCTGTCTGTATGTGAAAATTGGTGGAGACCAGCAAAGACCAAATTTCAATAAAATCCAAACCCTATTTTTGTCTAAGTAGGGGTTCAAAAAAAAATGTTATCCTTCATTTTCCATAAGAAAAACTAAATAAAATTACAATAAAGTTATAAATCAATGATATATTAAAAAAATAATTTATAAAGATGATTAAAAAATAAAACAAATTAATAAAGGATAAAACATTATAAAAAAAACAAATAAAAGAAAAAATACAAGCAAAAATAATAAGATAAGCAATTTAAAAATAAACAATTCAAAAACAAGAATGCATAAAGAGTAAAAGATTAAAAAAACAAAACAAATATATCGAAAAAGAATTTTTATTAATCTATATATAAATATAGATAAGAGATTTAGTTTTAACTTTTTAAATCCTGGTCAATGCCAGGTAGCTCTGCTAGTATATAATGAGAGAAAAAATGCAAATGAGAAAAGATTTTGCATAAAAGAGTGTACAATGATATTATGGCAGAGCAGGTATAAAACCTATAAAATAGTAAAATTATGGACACTATAAGTCCATTATATATATGTGGGTATTTGTTATAGATTACAATACATTTAAGGGGCAATTGTTACCATTGGTTTCAAAGCAGCATATTGGCCACTTATCATCAAGACAATGTGCCTGTGAAAAAAAAACTTTTTCTGTTATATCATAGAGAAAAAAAAATTTAAAAAAATATAATCTTCATACAATGCAACCAACAAAGCCTTCATCAGATGATGACTCTGGGTTAAGGCATGGTTTCGGGGCCGAAGCATCATTACCACTAACCCAGAGCGCCCCAGCAGTATCTCACGATACCACCAGACTTTGTCGGTTTGATGTCACAATATAGGACTGCCATATCCACGCTGATGTGGTTAGAGCTTTCTCCTGAATCTTTTTTAAGTATTTCCTCTTGTCTGGTAGAGAAAGTCCAAGTTTAGACAAAAATGCCGAGGTTGAGTTGGCAATAAACCCCCGACATCCGACCTCAATATATATATATATATCTTTCTCTAATATAATGATGATTTATTGTATTCTGTTGCTGTAGTAGTTTGGAACATCCTACAGCAGTGTATGGTCTTTCTTCATTTGAAGCCACTCTGTCCTTTCCTTTGTGAGGGTCCTTAGCTCCCTCAGTTGCTTGCCAGTTCTGCATCCCTCATATATCTAACTATTTATTTTGTGTGTGTATGTTTATATTCCATTTTGCTGCCTACCCAAAGTTCAAGTTTTGTAAAACTTAAGTAATAATAAAACTCTTGTGAGTATCAAAATTTGATACTTATTGTATATTACTCTACTTGTAGAGTATTATGTACATTTTCAGTTATTACCTCATAATTCTAATGTATATTCAGAGAAACATTGATGCATTATTTATTTCTATAGCATTTCTAAACCGTTCATGATGTCGAGTAATTTGCTACTTATCAGATGATAATGCTATAAAATACTTTTTTCAACAAAACATTTTATTCTTAGTAATATTAGATAAATACTTGTAGAAATCATAACCAAGTTCATACCATGACTGCTGTTTGCACAGTATCATTGCATCCAATAATGACTCTGGGTTCAGGCATGGATTCAGGGATGAAGCATCATTACCACTAACCTCCAGAGTTCTCCAGCAATATCTCATGATACTATGTACAATATGGATTGTCGTCATTCTATGGTGTTTCCATATCCACGGTGAGGCAGTTAGAGCTTTATTTTGGATCTTTTTTTATGTATTTCCTCTTGTCTGGTGGGGAAAGTGTAAGATATCAAGAATGCAGAGGTTGAGTTGTTTATGACACTTTGGCATCTGACCTTGATAGGAAATACATTTGTTACCCAGCCATTTGTGACACATTGTTCTTGCAGATCAAGCATGCATGAGAGTGACATGCGAGTATGCTATTCATAATGGATATTCATTTGGATTTCATTTACAAGGTGACTTGTCTGATGATAAGCAACTAATGCTTTGAAACCAGTAGTAACAAATAACCCATTTAATGTATAGATTAAAATATATATATATATATATATATATATATATATTCCTTGCTACTACTCGTTCTCATTAAAAACGAGACACAAAATCATACCATCGTTTCCTACCGAGGATGGTAAATTGTATTGCCGAAAGCGCTCATTTTGAAACCTTTGGGGGACTGAAAACTTGTCCGACAGGAATTGTCTGTACAGTTCAACAAAACTTGTATAAAAGAAAAAATGCTGCCAAAATACACTTATTTTAATATATATATATATATATATATATATATTATATATATATATAAAGAGTGATATGCAGTCAAATAAAGCGAGTATGCTATTCATAATGGATATTCATTTGTATGTCATTTACAAGGTGACTTGTCTGATGATAAGCAACTAATGCTTTGAAACCAGCAGTAACAAATAACCCATTTAATGTATAGATTAAAATAATAATAATAATAATAATAATATATATATATATATATATATATATATATATATATATATATATATATATATTAACAATTATATGATATAACTTTTTTTTAAAAAGCTACAAATACTAAAAGCCATATTAATAAAGACTAAAAATATATTGACTAAAAAAGCACTCAACATCAGAAGAAGTATGCTAACCACTCATGAATATGCAAATTGCAAGTAGTTAATGGACACTGTCAGAATTGCAAAAATATCCTAAATATGTAAATATTATATATATATATATATATATATATATATATATATATATAAAGTTTGGATCTGTTACTCCCTGTATGTAAATATATACATAAACTTTAAAATATTTATTTATCTATTGATATATTTATGTGTGTACATGAAACTTATGTATGTGTACAAATGATTATTTTTCTTTGTGAGCGTGTGTGTGTGTGAGGGTGGGTGTGTATATATGTATCCCTACACACAATATCTTTATCTAAATGAGTGTATTAATGTAAACACTAATGTTCTGTCAAAATATTCACACACACACACACACACACAGACATATATAGTTCTAAATGGGTATACATTTGTGTAAGAATTTAAAATGTCTTTTTCTTAGATAAACATGTATCTGCATAGAAATAAATAGCACCTTAAGTTCACTTCTTTGACAAAATATTTAATATGTTAAGATTTTTTCTTAAATATTTTCTGCTGACAAGAATGAGTGATCTTATGTTATATATCTCATATCCTTTAAAACATTTTATATGAGGTTAAGTAAACAAACGTGTTTATTTTCATATGGCTTTAAGCCGACAATTTTTGGAGGATATGTGCTTAATTGAAGTCCTACTTAATTTTGAAAATTAATTAGTTAATAATTAATGAATTTTAGGCGGGCATATATGTTCAAATGTAAGGCTAAACAAATCGAGAAAATGTCAATCCCTGAATGTACATTTCGACCTATTAGGTCTCATCAGCAAGGTTATAGACATGGGCGACTGCTCCATGTGTGACTCAAAACCTCGACTGTCAGGCTGACAGGCGAAGTCTCTAACCGTTACTCTAGCTGGCCATTTCCACATTCTTCGTTTGTTTTGAAACTTATTTATATTCCACTTTTTATTGTCTTCAATTAAGCAAATATCCTAATATATATATATATATATATATATATATTGTAGTTATATGCATACACATATATGAGCTGTACATGCGGCAATTCATTAGAATGCAGGCATAATAATTGCACAAATATCTAACAAAAATAAATTAATATAAATTTAGAATAACAAAAGATTCGGTGTTGTAGGCAAATTAATTTTTTGTTATATATATATATATATTTACCAACCCCTCCACATAAGCAGGATGTGACACAAGGTCAATTTCTTAAGCGGAGTTTAACAGGTTTGAATTCAGTGTTTTCCTTTTCCTACACTGGTTACCTAGCCATGGTTAAAGAGCCCAGTCTTCCCTGCTATTTACTCATAGCTGGAGGGAGAATTGGATTCATACCTTTCCCAAGGGTATTAGCATGATGTGAAATGCAAAAAGCCTTGTCTAGGAATTGAACTCGGGTTGACGAATCCATTTCCTACAACTCTAACCATTACACCACACACTAATTTTTGTTATATATGTGAAAATATTAGTTAACTTTTTTGGTGGGTGGTTTGGTTTGATTTGATTTGCAATAAGCCTAGCATTGCCAGTTTGTGAGAAAATCAAGTTTTATAACAACCCATTTGCAGCCAAGGATAATTATCAAACTAAACAATTTTTTTTTTTTTTTGATCTCGATTAAGAAAGGATATGTTTTTCATTTACACCATCAATATCCGGTTGTTTTAACAGACGATTTTTAGATTAAAAAAAAAAATTATAAAACTAACCCTAACCCTAACCGCTAACAAACAACCGGAATATTCACGGTGTAAATGAAAAACATGTCCTTTCTTAATCAAGATCAAAAAGGGGTGCCTAAAGGTAATATGGTCTGAAAAAATTATTAAAGAGAAAAATTGAAAATGAAAAATGTTTCATTTTCATTTTCAATCTTTTTTTTTTCTTTCTACTAACTATATAATGAAGGACAGCAAATAAAGTTTATGCATAGAAATAGTGCTCAATGTTATAATAGCACAGCAAATTAAAACCTAAAATATAAGATTATGGATACTATATTACCATTAGTCAAGTTTCATGTGTTATACACAGAAATATTAGCAATATTTATTGCATGGAAGTGATTCTGTGACTCTGGGTTTCATGCTTAATGCCAAAAAGAATGTCATGAAATTCAGGGTCACAAAATAGCTTCCATTCAATAAATATAGATACACAAAGTAATATACATTTATTATATATATATATATAATATATATATATATAATAATAGCTCTATTACTGATATTGAGCACTCCTCTAATAATACCAAAAAATCTTGGACCAGCTCTAAATCACCAAGTGAGATTGTGATAACCGTACACTATTGCTATATATATATATATATATATATATATATATATCCCAGACAGAGGTAGCCTGCTAAGTCTAGCCACACTGTAGAGATGTGATATGTCGAAACACAATGTCTGTGGATGACACTGTATATATATATATATAATATGTGTGTGCATGTACAACTTACCAAAAGTTATAGTAAGACTTTTTAAACACTCTTAGAGAATTTTCAATCCAATATCCAAATAAATTAAAATTTTCTGGGGTCTGTATCCACGCTGAATGCCATTTTTTTTATCATCCAAATTTTTCGATATAACAAAGCTAACTCTGAAATGCTAATTAGAATCCTTCACTCCTTCCTAAATAGAAGCATCAATATCATCATGAACAGTTGTTAAATCACCCACTCTCTTGGTAATCATTACAAGAGGTAGATGGTTCTCTCTCTCTCCCTATATGTAATTAAGACCATTTCTGTTATAGCCAAGTGTCAAGCCACTAAGAGGGAATCTTTTTCATCTCAATTTAAAAATGGTTAATATTACTTGTAAAAAAAGTTAACAGCTGTTAACTCTGAAACACAGCTGGTTTGAATTCAGAGTTTTCCTTCTCCTAGACTGGTTGCCATACCAAGGCAAAAAAAGCCCAGCCTGCCCTACTATTTATCCATAACTGGTGGAAGAAGAGATAGATTCATGCCTTTTCATAAGGGCATTAGCACAAAGGGAAATACAGCTTCATCCGGGAATTGAACTCTGCTCGCCGAGTCCATTTCCTGTGATGATTGCTGTCATGCTATATGCATCTCCTTAAAAAATAGAGCATGCTTTGTCAACAGGATGTTTCGCAGGGCGTCATCAGTACCGTATCATGTGATAGGGACTCCAACAGAAAACAGACATAGAACAATGGTAGATGGGTGAGCCTTATTGTTGCCCAGAGGAAACACACTAGGAGGGAGGATACGGGTTCTGGTCAGGGCTAGAATTAACAATCAACAAAGGTGTCCTCCCTCTAGACAACTGGGCTTGTAACTGTACCCAGAGCCTGTTCCCTGAAAGCAACAATAAAAGCTGTATATACTTGTCAAGACTTGATCTCTGCTCCTTTCATACTATGTATACTTGTGTATCATGCGATTTTCTCAGGCATAAATTTTAACGTAATATTAGGGGGTTACATATATATATATATATATATATTATTATTATTATTATTTATATTTTTTGCTTGAAGGCAGTTACAATGCGTATATCAAATAAAATTCGATAATTAATGAAAATAATCATGACAAGCGAACTCAGCAAATATTGCCCACTACGTAGAACATATATATGTGTGTATGAGGGTAAATAAACAAACAAATGTGTTTATTTTATATGGCTTTTAGCCGACAATTTTTGGGGGATATGTGCTTAATTGAAGTCATACCTAATTTTGAAAATTAATTAGTTAATAATTAATGAATTTAGGGGGGTATATATGTTCAAATGTAAGGCTAAACAAATCGAGAAAATGTCAATCCCTGAATAATAGGTCGAAATGTACATTCAGGGATTGACATTTTCTCAATTTGTTTAGCCTTACATTTGAACATATATGCCCACCTAAATTCATTAATTATTAACTAATTAATTTTCAAAATTAGGTATGACTTCAATTAAGTACATATCCCCCAAAAATATGTGTGTATGTATATATCAGTTATCTACAGACGCGTGTTTTGACATTTACGTCTCATCAATGCGGCTCGACTTTTTTAACAGCTACCTGTAGCCGGGAGCGAAACCCAACAGAATTTTCATCAGCCAAGTCCCTTATCTTAACAGTCATCAGCGACTGTCAGTCTGGGGTGAATTATTAATTGATACATACTTACAGAATATATATTTTTACAATCACCAGAGGACTCAAGTCTGTAAACAACAGGCGAGTAAATGCTTACACTAAATGGTGAAATTTCAATTAATCTCTCCCTACAGTGCTCTACCATGAAAATTAGGAGCATATATATCAGTTATCCACACACACACACACACACATATATATATATATATATATATATATTATATATATTGTGTGTGTGTGTGTGCGTGGATAACTGATATATATGCTCCTAATTTTCATGGTAGAGCACTGTAGGGAGAGATTAATTGAAATTTCACCATTTAGTGTTTTTCATTTATGCTTAAAAACTGAAAGCAAAACAGAAAACACTGAATGTGTTATTTGTTAATCAAATATTGATTATAGAAATAATTAATATAATTACGGGTATTCTCTTTTGCTTTGAAGGCCCCTATGAATAATATACATATACAGTACTGCTCATAAGTATTTAAACAGACAATACATTGTAGTATAGTCCTTAAGTTCTTCTATTCTATTGGGGTTTCTGTTTTCTCTCTGGCCAGGTATCTGTTTTATTTGTATTGGGGTTGGTGCTTCTCTTTCGGCTGGGGATGACTTCTTTGGGTTCCATCTTGCTCTGTTATTTTCAGGAACAACATGGAGACATATTGTTATGTGTATACAATTTCATTCCTTACTGGATACTTTTTCCCTGATACTATATCGATGCAAATGCTTGTGGAGGGGATTGCAGAGATAGAAAGGCACGTCTTGCCTAAGTGTGTCACTAGGCTCAATTGAACTCTCTTTTTTGGATCAAGATGCGATCCTATATATATATATATATATATATATATATATATATATATATATTATATATATATTCAAAAAGTAATTAAGTTCTTAGTCTTAATTCTGATTGTTTCTAGAACATTCTAAATCTGATAATTTCTCATTTTAAACTTTTGACCGAAAAATCATTGGATTTGTTTTAACCTAACTGTATTCATGAACTTCAATGGGAACTTCTTTAAGGATTGCCACCACACTGACTGGAATTTTAATCCTTTACCCTATCTGTGTGTGAGATCCATTTATTTATTTATTTGCTTGTTGACCAGCACTTAAAATTTTTGGTTCTTTCTTTTTATTTCTCTATCACCTACCTGCTATAATGTAAAACTGCTTACAAGTATTTAAACAAACAAACAATTCATTGCCTTTGAGGGTTAAAAAGAAGAATTTATGAAAGAAAAGACAAATTTTATTGTAGTCAACATAACTAGGCATGTACTTATTTATGTTTTGTGATTCTGGGTGCTAAATATCTGAGTAATGTTTTTTGGGGTTTTTTGTTTTGTTTTTTTAAGGCAAACTGACATTGCTTATTTGGAAGAATTGCAAAATGATTTTGGATATTCCTTCGATGTTCAAAATCCTTAATGGTTCTTGTAATCTTAAGCAATAAAAACAGACCTTCTGCTTGTTCAAATATTTATGAGTGTCAAGATTTGCGTAAACTGATCAGTATTCAACCGTTGCAATTTGGATCAGCTTTCAAGAGTCCAGACTTGGCAAATGGTTTAAATAGCAGTTTGGGCTATTCTACTTTGTGGAATGGGCAAGTCTATTTCCAGCATTTTGATTGGTTGGTGGTTTTAGTGTGTATATTTGTATCTATATTTTCTGAACACTTGACCATGTCCTATCACTTGCTACAGAGTGTATTCAGTTACTCTCTGTCTTTATTTTTTGTCTGGTAACTGGACGATAGTCACAGCCTTCCTATGAAGGTGAATATGATGTTTATTCTACAATGAGCAGTACTTTTTTTGCAGGGTAATGCTCATAAAGTTTACACTAGTCTATGGCAAGGTTGGGTTTGACCTGAGGAGTCACATGTGTGTCCACAGGAACTCTTTGATGAACTGAGGAGATGACCCTCTTTAAAGAAGTAGTAGTCACTATGTACATACTAGCCAACACTTCTGGCTAAGATTAGGGCATCTTTGTCTCTGCCAAGTATCACTTCATAACTTCTGCCTAGGATCAGAGTGTAGTATGTGTGCATTCTGCCTGTATCAGAGTGTAGTACGTGTGCATTCTGGATCAGAGTGTAGTACGTGTGCATTCTGCCTCTGATCAGAGTGTAGTACGTGTGCATTCTGCCTCTGATCAGAGTGTAGTACGTGTGCATTCTGCCTCTGATCAGAGTGTAGTACGTGTGCATTCAGAGTGTAGTACGTGTGCATTCTGCTCTGATCAGAGTGTAGTACGTGTGCATGCTGCCTCTGATCAGAGTGTAGTACGTGTGCATGCTGCCTCTGATCAGAGTGTAGTACATGTGCATTCTGCCTTGGATCAAAGAATCACTTCTCATCCTCTGCCTCAGATGAGAGAGTAATATGTGTGCTCTCTGTCTATGATTAATGTATTGCTCCCTGGCACTTATGCCGAGGATTCGAGTGTAGTATATGTGCAGAATGGGAAAAATATTCTCTCTCTCACTCTCTGATTGGTCCTGTAACCTATTTTAATCATGAGGGAGTCAGTCATGTAGCATGGCTTGGGCAGGAATAGCCTGACAAACCCATCTTTCTCCAGGTCTACAACTGGTTTAAATTCAGAGGTTTCCATCTCCAAGACCAGTTGCCATACCAAGATTAAAGAACCTAGTCTGTCATACTATTTTACCCCTGGCTGAAGGGAGAATAGTTGGATTCATACCTTTCCTATTTATCATGTGAAATGCAAACAGCCTTGTTCAGGATTTGAACTCTGCTAGCTGAATCCACTTCCTACGACACTAACCATTACGCTATGACCACCTCCAAAAAAAAAAAGAAAGTTACACACACACACACACACACACACACACACACACACACAAAGAAATTTTTTTTCTTTATAAACAAGTGAAGATCATTATCCAGCTACAACACCCTACAGGGAGATAATATTCAATTTACTAGCAAAAGCCATCAGCTTGGGTCAAACACACACACACAAAAAAAAAAAATTTGTATATGTGGATACACGTTGTGATTTATATATGTGAGTGTGTGTATGTATATGTGTGTCTTGTTATATGTATGATGTACCTGCATGTATATTTTAATGTTCTGTGTATGTACGTGTGATATTTACAGTTATTTATTCATGTATAGGTGCTTATTTTTGTACAAATCTTGAGTGTTTTCAGATTATTTATAAGACAATTGAATTTTTTATTTAGTAATTATCAAATAAAAAAAAAAAACGTAAAATTTGCATAATCTGTGTTTGTTAATAATTTTGGAATTTTGGTGATTTATATTTAAAAAATAAGCACCCATCAACAACTTCATATACGACAAATGGGATTGTAAGATTCTAAGGTTATGACAAAGTCATAACTCGTTGGAACGCAAACAAACTCCGACAAAGATTGAGGGACAAAACATTTAAAGGGTATACAGCACATGGATACATAAAGTACATAGATACATATACAAGAGTATATTCATGAATGGTAAAATACAAGATATTTAGGTATCAAAATTATTATACTAAATGTACATAAAAACGTAGTTACGGATACATGACTAAAGGATAGTCATATATCGATTAAGAGACTTACTAGCAGTGAGTGGCCAGTGTTAAGGGCCGAAGCCCCAACAAAAAAGGGGTAGTCTTAAGACTACCACATTGTGTCTCGTAGGTAGAGCAGCAGGCAAAGAGGGTAGAGAAGTTCAAATCAGCCGCTTAAATACACAAGGCCCCTAGTGGGAACCAGCGACCTTAAACGGGCAGACAACTCCCCAGGCAAATATGAAAATAACTCCTACAGGATGATCAAATTCATAATAAGCTCTGAGATACGAGAAGTTATTGGTGAGGGGCCGGCAGGCTACAGAAAAAACAGAAAAGAACTGATACTCTCCAGACGGCGTATTTGTAACACCCACATCACCCAATTTCACCTTTTAAAAAGGGGGGACGCCCCAGTATGCCCAATATGCAAAGTACAGCTCACTATGAAACACATCCTACTAAACTGTTCAATATTAACATTAGTATATCCAATGATACACTAACACTGAATAAAAGGAAGGAAAGACAAGATAAGCTTTTTACACATATGGCAACATTTAATACAGTCATGAGCAAACTGTGACTCATAATTGGTGCTAGGGTGAATACTTAGTCGTATCTCCACTCACCAAGATTCAAGGTATTAGTATATCCATTGTATACTAACACTACAAGCTTGTTTTCCCCAGTTGGTAGAGCACCCGCCATGGAATTGCAAGGTTCCTGGTTTGACACTGGTCCCTGCTAATAGCATATGAGTAGCACAGATTCTACATAAATTCTAAATAATCCTTTCTGGCATTAAATGACCCACAGAGGTTGGTATGCCATTAAACAAAACTCACTCAAACAAGCCTTTATTCTTTTTTTTTTTTCTTAAAAAGCTGAAGTATGCTCCCCCCCCCCTCCATGACCAGGCTGAAAAGAATAATCTGCAACATTTGTGTCCAGAAAAAAAAAGTTATTCTATAGTTTGTAGCTGGTTTAGCTTAGTCTGTAAACCATCTACTTTGGAACCACAAGGTTCAGGGCTTGATACTAGCTCTTGCCAACTCAGCGCATTAGTAGCACAGGTTGGATCTGGGCGGTAAAGTGGGGAGCTGATGGTAGGTAAAATCTATAGGTAGTCTGTAAAATTCAAGTTCACTTACAAAAGAGAAATAGTTTTGATAATGTTTAAGATATCCGTGTAAGACAAACGAGACATGCTGGACACTTCTGGAGAAGCAAGGATGAACTCATAAGTGACATTCTTCTGTGGAAGCCACTACATGGGTACACCAGCGTGGGCCGACCAGCAAAGACATACATTGACCAGTTCTGCGCGGATACTGGATGCCGCACAGAGGACCTCCCAGGAGCAATGAATAATTGGATCATCTGCTAGCCTCATCCAAGCATCCATTTTGTCAACTATATCTTTTTTCCATTTTTCAATGTTTTTCAAGTATGAGTGGATGGACCTGAACAATATAAATGAATGCATGAAGGAAAATGTTCATATATATATATATATATATATATATATATATATATGAGCTCTTGAGCTTTTGGTCGAAATAAATTTATTACAGAAGAATGGTTTGTTAAGTTTTTTCTTTCTTTGAAAATTAGATATTGCTCTGTATTTAATCTAATTTATTGATTATTATACATTGAGCTCTCTTTAGGGATTTATGAAAATCCTTGTATGAATATATGTTTGCACCTACAGGAGCATACAGTATGATTATACAGTGAGATTTTGAGGATCCCTGGTGGAATCATCTCTTACTACCAGTCATTTGGATACCTTACATTTATATATATATATATATATATATATATATATATATTTAAAATTTATTTTATCTTTGTTTTTTGTTTTTTTTTTTTGTAAATATAGTCAATGAAGGAATAAATGAAATTCAACAAAAAAGGCTACAGACTTTTAAATAAAACCATTATACATTTATACCGCTGAAATAAAATTTTGAAAAATTGAAGAAATAGTTGGAGATTACATTCCTGGCTACTATATGGAAAAGTAAAACTGCACATAACTAATGCCCATCTCAGATCTTCTATTTCCCAAATCACTATTTCAGTTTATCATTTACCCAAACCACACTATACTATCATACACACCAAATATCCAAGCACACTATACTATTTTACATACCAAATAAATCTATGCATATATAAAGGGCAGTTGATATGTATTTATATTAAGAAATATTCGGGACTCTGAAATTCCCTGGTGATAAGTAATTTCAGATGAAATAAAATGATAACAACAGTTGAAAATAAAGAAACATATATTCAAAGGGTACAAAAAGGGTTGGAAATTTGTGGCATTTGCTGGCCAGACTTATCGTGCTGTGGTTAAAGGTAAGTTAGTGCTAGAATATTATTCTACTCGCTAGTTGACAAGGTAAAGGTGAGCGCTTGAAAATCGTGTCTCGTTGGTTGAATAAGGTAAAGGTGAGCATTGGAATATTATTTCCACTCGCTGGTTGATTGTTAACACGATAAGTGCTGAGGGAGAAGGGGGCACTTGATAAAGTGACTCGCTGTTTGAGTGCCCAAACAATAAGTGAAGGGAGTGCTTGAAAAACGTGACTCACCTGGTGAAAGCTTATACGATAAGTGACTTTTGTCAAAGAGTTTAATTTTGGCACCAATATCCTATATTGGCAATTCACCCTCTGGTGCCAGGGGGGAAATAATTCAACTATAATTTTTCCGGCAATATCCAGATGAAACAACGAAAATAAAATTAATGACAAAGTAAATATATATACACATTAAATATCACCGGTTCTTTAAAATAGTATATATATATTTACCAACCCCTCTGCACGAGCAGGATGCGACACAAGGTCAATTTCTTAAGCAGAGTTTAACAGGTTTGAATTCAGAGTTTTCCTTCTCCTAGACTGGTTACCTAGCCATGGTTAAAGAGTCAAGTCTGCCCTGCTATTTACCCATAGCTGGAGGGAGAATTGGATTCATACCTTTCCCAAGGGTATTAGCGCCATGTGAAATTCCAACAGTTTCATCCAGGAATTGAACTCGCGTTGACGAGTCCATTTCCTACGATTAAAATAGTGTATAATTGTGGAAACAGCACCGCACATGAAAGCATCTTTACGAACAATTACCCCCATCACACAAACCATCTGCATGAGACAGACAAAACATGCTGGATGCTTCTGGAGAAGCAAGGACGAACTTATAAGTGATGTTCTCCTTTAGAAACCTGCAGATGGACACACCAGTGTGGGCCGTCCAGCAAGGACATACATAGATCAGCACTGCGCAGATTCTGGATGCTGCACAGAGGAACTCCTGGGAGTGATGATTGATAGGACTGTGGGCAAAAGATTGTTATGGATATCCGTGCTGCCAGTGCAACCTGATGATGATGTATTTACACAAATCTGATCTGAAAATAATAATAAAAGTTATGCAATTGTTGAAAAGACATGGTGTCTGTTACTTTCCTACAATGAGATGATCACTTATTACCAGATCAGGAGGAAATCTCTCATGGTACAGTGGCTAACATAATGGACTGTGATATTGCGTTTGAACTACAGTCACCACTATTATGTTCACTTTCAGACTCATACCCTTGGGAAAGGTATGAACTCCTCATCTCTCCACAAACCATTACCAGATGATCACCAGGTGTGTTTGGTAGAAGATAATGCAATAAAAGTATATATATATATATATATATATATATATATATAATGTATTTGGGCAGCATTCTTTCATTTATGCATGTAGAATTAAACAAAAGACACATCTCCTGTTTAACAATTTTATTAACAATCTTTTCGAGCTTTCTGGACAACTTTTTTACATTTGGATGGAATCCGTGGATTAGTCCACCAAAGTTTTTATCCCAAGTACTTTCGGCACTTCGAAATGCCATCATCAGGGGTGATGTGTTTGTGTTCCAATTAGTAGTAGTGAGAGTAACTATATATATATATATATATAATTTGTTAAAGAAAAATTCTTAAAAATTGGTCATATTAACAGTTATAGATCTATTTTTACCTATATGTATATACATATGAATTTCATCAGACTGCTTTTTCTTATTGAAATGGTTACAGAATGTGAGATTTTATATATATATATTCATTCATATATATATATATATATATATATATATGTGTGTGTGTGTTTTGATTTCTGAATAAACTTTGGATTCAGTTCTTATCATCACCTCAGTGGGTGGCGTCTATGTTCAGAATCCAATTAGGCAGGTGGTATCTTTTATGGGTGGGTTCGTTTGATGTTGTCCATCAATTTTTAAGCCTTTTTTTTTTTTTACCAAATATATTGCTCTGTACAAAATCATTAAACATTGAGTTTTCAACTTAGACGAGACCACCATTAAAATTCTGTTAAAAAATGCCTACCTTAGAATCATCCAAACACCAACTAACTTGGTGATTTACCTAGTGATATATATATATATATATATATATATATATAAAATGTTGTTCTGGTTCCAACGGGAGAAAATTCAATATTTTATAAAAAAGAAGGTCCGCAAAATGTATTTTGTTCTCAGAAAAAAATTTTTAATTCTTTTTTTTTACGAAAAGAATTTAAAAAATTGTTTTACAAAAAGAATTTTAAAAATTTTTCTGAGAACAAAATACATTTTGCGGACCTTCTTTTTTTATAAAATATATATAATATATATATATATATATACACACACAAAACAGAGTATAAATTGTCAAAATGTAATTCAGGTTTTGATCATCAGTCATTTTAGTCATCAGGAAAACTCTGGAAAGTTCCAGAAAAACTTGGATATTTTTTTTTTTTTTTAGTTATTTAAAAGTATTTATGTATTTAGTAACCCTTCCGCACAAGCAGGATGTGACACATGGTCAATTTCTTAAGTGTGGTTTAAAAGGTTTGAATTCAGAATTTTCTTCTCCTAGAGTGGTTGTAGTTGAGTGCTTACCTTTCCCAAAAGTATTAGCACTATATGAAATACAAAGAGCCTTGTCCATAATTTGAATTCATGTCTTTGATGATAATCATTACACTGTGAGATGGAGGTAAGTGGACATATAACTACTATTTTCCAGGATTTGTTCAATACAGCATATTTGTTTAGCTTTTTCTCCTGGGGTTTCATTAAAGTTCAAGTTGTGCAACTATACATTAGTACTGATATGGCTGCAATTTGGAAGAATTCCTGTTTTAGTAAGTGCCTCCACTTACAATTAACCTTTTTTTTATCAAGTTTGGCACAAGGTCAGCAATATGCCTTAGACTACACTGCATATATGGTTTTAACATTTGTTAATAATCTTTTAGAATAATTATTCTTATTTTCAATTATTGAGTTATAAATTTATATCACGGATCACTAATAGCAGCTATATCCTATCCAAGGTGTCACAGCTGTGTTTGTTACATGTATTTTCAACTCTCCCAAGTAATGAAGAACTCTGATGAATACCGTGGGTATAAAGGACAGGCTTTTATTCATTACACAGAAGTGTAAAAAGTTGAAACATGAAAGAATAAAATTGACAGTGATGACAAAAACATTGAAGTAAATAAATTGTCTAAAGTGCTAACAGATAAAAACAATGATGAGGAGTGTAGTCAAACAGAGAGGTGGAATCGAATAGCTGGTTACATAGCATGGCTAGTTGGAGTATCAACAGCTAACATAATAGCAAGGGATGCCAATGTATGTGAAAGGTCCATGCTGAATGGTTGTTAAAATGTAGCAAGAATGTCTGACATAGTATTGTCTTAATAGCCAAATACAAGTCAAAAATGGGATAAGAATTAAATTAAGGAATTACAAGGCCTTTACGTTAACATGACAGGGTATAAAGGGAGTAGACAAGCAGTGTGTATATATGTAGGTATAATAGCAACAACAATAATAAACACTGCTTAGTACAGAGAAAAAGGCAAATAATTAAGGTTTGGTTAAGAAATGACAAGCTAAGGAGAAAAAGTCATGGCAATGTGTGAGAAAGAATGCACTCACTTTAGTTCTCAAAGAAACTAAGTGGTTAGAGAGAGGGGCGAGCTCTGCGTCTGTTCAGAACAGTGACTTGATTTGAAAGAACATGAATTACGCGCCTAACGCCGGAAGGTGGAAGTAGATGGTGCATTAGGACTTTGTCCCTAATGAGAATAGAACCACAAAAGGGGAATAATATGAGATGAGGGAGGTAACTTAGATTGGTCTAAGGGGAATAAATTCTAAATTATTGAGCATGTCACCACACTCCCCGTCACTAATCTATCTAAGGTCAGATTTAAGATATGTATCTGAGCGTGTCACCACAATGTATGTAAATTTTATTGCTATTGTCTAAATTAGATTATTAGATTTTGTCTCCCTTTATAAATGTTCTTCTTTTATGTTAAAATGGCATTTTTTGTTATTATTCTGGAATAGATAAGGTTTAAACTTAGAAAATCAATTATCCTCTTCAGTGAAAATTGATTATTATTCTGGAAACACAGAAAATTTCAGCAGAGAACAAGATTCTCTTTTTGTTGCATCCCATTTTCTCCTCCCGTTTCCTGATTTTGTGAGACTACACACCCCTTTTTTTTCACACATCTGCAAATGCATATCACTGTTTGTCTCCCCTTTTATTTCTCAAGTTATGCACATTTTCCCCACCGCACATTTGTAAAATTGTCGTTATTATTGTCTTAATATTATTTTTATTTTCATTTCTGATATGAGGAATTATCATTATTATACATTGATGTTCTCAGGAGAGTGTCCTTATTTTATGGGATACAAGAAGAGTATCAAGTTACATGTTGGTCAAGATTTTAATCCCTGGGCCAGGTATATTTACCTTGCCCCTCCCTTATTAGATAATGAATAGGTTAGCCTTTTCAATTTGTAATGTAAGTGTAAGATTCAAAGGTTATGACAAAGTCATAACTTGTTGGAACGCAAACAAACTTCGACAAAGGTTGAGGAACAAAACATTTAATATGGTACACAGCACATGAATATGACGAGATACATAAAGTACATAGATACATATACAAGAGTAGAGATAATGACACATTCATGAATGGTAAAATACAAGATATTTAGGTATCAAAGAGATACCTAAATGTACATAAAAACGTAGTTACGGGTACATAACTGAAGGATAGTCATATATCGTATAAGAGACTTACTAGCAGTGAGTGGCCAGTGTTCAGGGCCGAAGCCCAACCGACAGGGGGGATAGACCTAAGTCTAACCCATAGTGTCTCGTAGCGAGCAGCAGGCAAAGAGCGGAAGAGACGTTCAAATCAGCCGCTTAAATATACAAGGCCCCTAGCGGGAACCAGCGAAACTAAACGGGCAAACAACTCCCCAGGCAAATACGAAAATAACCCCACATAAGAATCATGGAATGTTATCATAGGTTCAGAAGAGAAATCCCCCAAATTTGAGCTTCCAATTACAAGAATTGGAGTTATGTCAATTTTTAGCTCTCCAAATTTGAAGGGCTTGCAAAAAATGGCGACTTCTTGTAATTTATTCTTGTCTGTAAAATGAGTTCTAGAGCTTCCCTACTCCTAAAAAATTGGTTTATAAAATGCCTAAGGAAAAAAAAAAATGCTATCAAAAAAATCTTAAATTCAACGAATTTTAAGTTTAAGACACCAATGGCTTCGGCCCTGGACCAGTTAAGTAATTAATGGCATAGATCCCTGGGGGCTATCCCCCCAGGCAACACCATCCCTTTGATTTAAAGGGACAGGGCAGGGCTTATTTCACCAGTGCCTGAGGCACCTCCTTGAGTGTGAATGCCGATGAGATCTACGCATTTTTTTGCACCCACCATCCCATGAGTTTCGGTTTGTGGGTGGTCCCACATTAAAAAGACCTTGTGTCACACTTGCATACATGGGATGCAAGGTAAATAACTACTGTATAGTCAGTTTACTACTTGTGGGATGCCCTATACTTGCGACGTTGTGTCACATCCAACTCATGGCGAATGGGTTGCGTAAATATATGAGCATCCCATTGTGGTGTAATGGTTAGCAAGCTACTTTCAAAGATCCATTACAACTGAATTGCGTGTTCAGTCCTCATTGGATGCCTCAGGTTTGATAGATAAAAAGGTGTGGCATCATGGTGTAATCGTTAGCAAACTAATCTCACAGATTAGACTTGATTATTTGCTAGACGAGCTGTAAACCTGAATGGGTTCCCCTTTAATGGATGTTTGTATTTAGGTTGGTTGGTTGAACCCTAGTTGACCTATGACAGAATATTCTCATTGGCTGAAGATGTCACATGACAGCCAAATCTATGAGAAAGTGAAGTTTAGTTGAAAGCTGCTTTCTTGCTGGATGTGTAATGGCGTGAATGCTATTCTCGACCCGTGTTAAAATTTGGGTCTTTTGAAAATAATAAAGATGTATACATCAAAAAGAAGGAATGGGTAATTTCATGTCAAATCATACAGGCCATGTCACCCAACCCCTTCAATTTTTCTGAAATTTTGTCCTGCTGTTGACTGTTAAAGTTAGACAATCCTCCAAATTTGAGCTTCCAATTACAAGAATTGGCAGAGTTATGTCAATTTTTAGCTCTCCAAATTTTGAAGGGCTTGCAAAAAAATGGCGACTTTTTGTAATTTATTCTTGTCTGTAAAATGAGTTCTAGAGCTTCCTACTCTTAAAAAATTGGTTTATAAAATGCCCAAGGAATAAAAAAAAATGCTACCAAAAAAAATCTTAAATTCAACCAATTTTAAGTTATTAATGGTTTCTGATTTTTTCCTAGCAAGATCAATATCCCAATGTGGCACTGCATCTATGACAAAAAATTTTTTCTATTATCATTTTACATATATTGAACATCATTTGTACAAAAAATATAACTTGGTTTTTGCTCAGAACCGAAGATGACAATTTTACTTTTTTCTGGATGATTTGACATGGAATTACCTGAATATGTTTTCATGTCAATAATTAGGAGCAATAATAGATGCAGAGAGATATGACCCCCTGTGTACTCAAAAAACTTTAGAAGAAATAACTACACAACAAGGACATGCAACTTAAACAGTTGTTGCTGTCCCCAAAATGAATGATTTCCACATCCAGGAATTTTGAAGTAGAAAGGGTAAAAAAAAACTATTTTTAATAAGCAACTGTAATTTGCTATTAATAAATAAAAAAAGAACAATTGTTAGTAAGAAGACCCAACAAAAACTGGTTGATTAAATTTTTATTACATAATGAATGGGTTAACCTATTGATTTTGTAATGTAGTGTAAAAGAATTTGAATTTTAACAGCATTAAAACCATGGAAATCTACAGTGAGTTCAGATGGGTATGACAGGCAGGTGTTGAACCCTAGTTGATGTATAACAGGATATTTTCATTGGTTGAAAATGTCACATGACAGCCAAATCTATGAGAAAGTTGAGTTTAGTTGACAGCCTTCTTGCTGGATGCGTAATGGCGTTGATGCTATTCTGCACACATGTTAAAGTTTGGGTCTTGGTGAAATAGTATAGATTTATAAATCAAAAACAGAAATATGTCTTCATGTTAATAATCATTAACAAAGAGATACAACCTGAGATGACTTAGATGAGAACTCAGCGCAATCAGCAGTCTGCTCGTGCAGAGGGGTTGATAAATATATATACCTGACCCATATGCAGTGAGGTCTCAAGTTTAAAAAGGTCACTTTTTATACCTGGCCCACATACAGGTGGGTCTCCACTATAAAAAGGGCACTATGTGTCATACCTTATCTGCTGCTTCTTCCATCTTGTCTTTGTTGCTGATTGCGCTGAGTTCTCAATTACTTAAGTAGAGTTTAACAGGTTTGAATTGAGAGTTTTTTTTCTCCTAGACTGAATACCTATCCAAGATTAAAGAGCCTAGTCTGCCCTACTGTTTACCCATATATGGATTCATACCTTAAGGATATTAGCGCTATGCGAAACGGCCTCGTTGGATTCGAACATGAGTTTACATGTCCATTTCCTACAACTCTAACCATTACACCATATTATGGTCCTGGTATATTTACTCTGCTTTGTTGCTGTAGGATGGATTTGATACAAAGTAGCCTTTTGTTAGGAAGACCTAACAAAAATAGAGTTGCTCCCCTTTAATCAGTAGGGGACTGAAGGGAACCCGGATGTGGAGTTTCCGCCATGTTACTTTTGGCCTGGGGTTTGGACTGCGTGGACGCAGCTTACCACATGCATAGCATGGTTGAGCTGATTAAGTCACTTTTAGGGTAGAAGCCTTCTCTACCTTGTGTTAAATAAAACCTTGTTAATTTTCCAACAACCTGGTCTTGCATTATCATTTCAGTCTTCCGTATTTTATCTGTATATAAAAAAAACATAACACCTTGGACTCTCCTGTGTGTTGACTAGCCTCTCTGCTGTAGGCAAGATCTAACACAGGTGTCCTTTTTTAACATTGAGGTCCACCTGCATACAGATCAGGTGTATTTATTTTGCCTCTTTGCTGTAGGCAAGATTTGGCTTTTTAAAGTGAGGCCCCTCTGCATATGGGCAAAGTATATTTTCTTTGCTCCTTTGCAGGATTAAATACAAAGGTTGCCCCCTTTTTAAAGTGGAACCCTCTTGCTTACAAGTGGACACTGCCCTCAAAATTCTGAGGCTTATTGGCATTCCCCTTTTGGGTTGCCTCACGTAATGGAGCTGAATTTATCCCTTTTAGACACGCAGGACACTGCTGGAGGAGCAAGGACAAACTCATGACATCCTCCTGTGGAAGCCAGCACATGGGCACGCCAGTATGGGCTGACCAGCAAAGACGTACATTGACCAGCTCTGTGTGGATACTGGATGCTATATATAGGACCTCCCAAGAACAATGAGTGATAGGGACGGCTGGAGAGAGATTTTCATGGATATCAATGCTGATAGCGCGACATGATGATAATGAGACAAATGGTTGTTTCTTTGGTTGGGGGCAAGATCTGACACAAGGTTGCCTTAAAGGGGAGACCCTCTTGAATACTGGGAGCACTGAAAAAAAAAATGCTTAACTTCAGCATTCTACTGATTCTATCACTTTTAGACAAGGAATACTTACTGCCTAGAAGGATAACCCCTAAGGCTAAGTTCACTTTCTGTATTTCATTCAGAGTCAGTCAAAGAGACGCCTCAATCAAAAAGATCACCCTGCTGGCTGTGGTTGCAAAATATGCCTACTACATCTCTGCAAGAGGGTAAAACCCCTCCTCCCAATAGGGTCACCTCTTGACCGTGGGTGGCAACTTGTAATGCCTGAGGACAGGCATTTAAAAAAAAAATACTTAGCTCCATTGGCATTTACTTTTTGGAGTGCCTCAGGCATCAGACAATGAACCTGAACTTTTAGGTAAGGGATACTTGTGTTACATAATCTATGTGGTTGCATAAGATTATTGTCAATCCCCTGTATTTCTAAAGGGATGGCCCTTTTCATATCCATGGAAGATTACAGAAAGCCTTGCGAAATACGTGAAGTCACGTGGGACCTGGTTGGGTCTTCAGTTTCAGTTTGACGTCGGGCAAAGAAGATGTGCTGCCTTAGCTGGAGCTACTGCATGAGCCGCGCTATGTTGGTCAGATATTTAGTTACATGAAATGTATAGTTAAGTAAATAAAAGCTTAAGAAAATAACATGGTTTTGTGGTTGGTAATGTCTTGGTAACAAGACTGATCTAGAAGAAGAAATGAGTTAAGTGCGACTGTCCACCAAGACGAAGCCCAAGGTGCTAGAAGAGATGTTAGAAAAGACGCCAGAAGAAGAATAGAAGAAAGTAATAAAGAAGGGTATGCAACACTTGCTGCTTGGAGGGATGGCCCCTAAAGCTAAGCTCACTTTCTGTATTTTCACTCAGGGTCAGTTAAAGAGACTCCTCAACGGATACAAGATATTGTCTATTGAGAACAAATTAAACTACTTGGTTTTGTTGCTAACATGTTGTTTAGACTGGTTCATTCTCCGACCTCTTTCAAGTGTCATATAGTTATTTACTAAGCATAGCTTAGATGTGGCACAAGGCCAGAAGTATGGGGCACCCAATGAGAATCGAACTCACTAACAATGGTCTGCAAATCTAGCTTGCTAACTGTTACACCACATGAGTTGCCCAAGTGTCATATATATATATACCAACCCCTCCGCACAAACAGAATGTGACACAAGGTCAATTTCTTAAGTGGAGTACAACAGGTTTGAATTCAGAGTTTTCCTTCTCCTAGACCGGTTGCCTAACCAAGGTTAAAGAGCCCAGTCTGCCCTACTACGAGAGTAGGATTCATACCTTTCCCAAGGGTATTAGCGCTGAAATAATTGCCACGTCCAGGATTTGAACTCGGGTCGACGAGTCCATTTCCCATGACTTTAACCATTACACCATGCCCAATTGTCATATAAATTTTTGTAAGAGGCTCTAGCAGGACTGGCACATACTACACCCCCGAATCAACTGAAGGAGGCCCAAGCCTACTTGGGGGCCCCCAAAAGGGCAGGTTTTATATTTTTTATATGAGTACTACTTTATCAAAATTGACATGTAGTAGAATGGGGAGGCTCTTTATCCTAGATTCAGAAGATGCCCATGAAACTTTGGCACCGGCCCTAGGTTCTTGTTTAGCTCCTTTAAAATAGAATAATTTTTTTTTAGTTTTGGGAAAAACAGCTCCATTAAAAAGAAAGAAAATCTGCTTGATACCATTTTTGTTTTGTGCTATTGAAGGAAACTACCAAAACAGGATAGCCCTGTCATCTGGGGCCTCTTGTTGGTGACCCATGGTGCTTAAGGGTAGAATCCTGGTGACTGAGCAGTCCATGACTTGCAACACTCCACCTTGGCCCTTATTTAGGCTAACAGTCAGTCAGAGAGCCCCCTCTGATCAATCAGTTGGTCACATCAAGCCCTAGCACCTATATGATTGTCCCAACCCTATTGCCTTATGGCAACCCCTAACCCTTTTTATCATATATGTGCTAGAAGGCGGTGGCTGAGGGTCTTATTGTCCTGGGATGTTAAACTCTATCTGATGGTGAAGTTCTAGATCTTGGAATGTGGAGTACCCCTTCATCCCATTACTCCAAGGTCCACTCTGAACCGGAGTGGTAATACCTGTTAATATCCCATCTGTAGGTTAAATAGAAAAAACATGAGTTTAAAATAAATGTGTTTTAAGAAAAATTGAGTTTAAAAAAGAAAAATTGAATGAATAAATTAAAATGTCTTCGGCATAAGATGACCTAATGGGATGACCCAATGTCGTAAAATCAAATCGAACCAAACCAACCAACCAAAACAGGAATCCTTTTTCTTACAGAGGTGCATATTACACTTGAAGAAGGTTGGAGAACATGCTGGTCGAAATTCTGTATGAAAAAAAAAAAAAACAAGGAACTCGGTTGACTGTATATTTTTGGAAATTAATGTCATGAGATATTTGCTAGATAGGGGAATTAAAAAATCTGTCTTCATGGATTAAATTAAAGGTTTCTGTTTGAATTTCTCAGAAAGTTACCAATTCCAACCAACATGGCAGAAACATTGTGACTATATGGTGAGAATATTAGTCTGAGTACATCAATGTATAATAATTCATATTATTGTTATTTATAGCATTAAATAATCTAGTGGATTTTGTTTAAGAATGAGAATTTACAATTGTTTTTTTTTTTTTTCTATCGACTAATTTCCTATATATCAAGGATAAAAAATTTCTAAAGTGTAATTTAAATTTGATGATATGATAGGATGATTATATATATATTTTGTAATCTATTAAATATATATAATATTAAGTATAATTTGTTTTGGATGGTAGTATATATATATATAATATATATAAAGAAAATTTGAAAAAACAAGTGTTCCGAAAATGGGATGAATTTAATAATCGATGTTTAAAACATTTCGGTTACATTGAACCAACATCAGGATGTCTCTTGGGGTGAAGAAAATGATGGATGTTTTTATATGTGACAGGAGATGAAAATCTTTTTAGTTATAAAAACATCCATCATTTTCTTCACCCCAAGAGACATCCTGATGAAGGTTCAATGTAACCGAAATGTTTTAAACATCGATTATTAAATTCATCCCATTTTCGGAACACTTGTTTTTTCAAATTTTCTTTATATTGTCGGATTTAATTTCCATATTTACTCCCATATATATATATATATATATATATATATATATATATAATATAAAAGTTAAAAGAAAGGAAATGAATCTGCCGGTATGAGTATAGATAAGAGGGTATGAAAACACCACAAAATGCTGTTAAAGTGAAAACATTTTATAACATATTCATAGCTGATATTGAACAATATTTCGATTTTATAAAAATCATCATTTGTCTCCGCTCTTGACAACACGGAGTATAAACAAGCTCTGAAGATGATTTTTATAAAATCAAAATATTGTTCAATATCAGCTATGAATATGTTATAAAATGTTTTCACTTTAACAGCATTTTGTGGTGTTTTCATATCCTTTTATCTATACTCACTTTATATATATATATATATATATATATAATATATATAAGTATCAAATATTATGAACATTCTGTACTCTTCTCTCTAGTTGTAGGAAAAAATTAAATTATTATTTTTATTACCATTATTGTTGTTGTTATTGTTAATAATAATATGATATTTATTAATAATAATATTGTAAGAGTACTTGTGTTTAAATGTCACATTCTTGCAGTTCTATATCCAGATCCTTATATTGATATTATAAAATTCTAAGGGTTGTTGGTTTAGCTCAGTCGATAGTGCACCTGCTTAGGAATCACAAGGTTCCTGGTTCAATACCAGTCCTTGCCAACTAAGTGCATGAGTAGCACTGGTATCTATGAGGAGCTGATGATAGGTGTAGTGCTCCACCTCAGATGCAAAAACCATCTCCTTGGCTTAGCGCTAATGAAAAGGGGATAGATTTCCTCACTGTCTGGCTGATACCGACTTAGGCCACCCCAACGACACTTATGAAATTCTATCTCTTATTTTCGTTCTTTGTTTTAATTTTAGTTGGGTTTTTTTATCAAAACTCACTCAGATCATAATTTCCATAACAAATGAAGGAGACAAATTTGCTTATAACAAATTTATTTCAATTAGCTCTTTTCCAAAGAAACCAGTATCTTCAGACAGTTATATATATATATATATACATAATCCAAAAGTCCAGAGAAGAAATCTTCCTTACGACACAAGAGTTTTATTTAATGAAAAACAAGTCGCAGTTTGAGAGCTGAATGTGTGCTCTTAATGTTAGAGTCACAGAGCAAATATATAAGTAAAGAAATAACAAAAGACTTAGAGATCTAAGCTCCCTGAAATAGACTATAATGCTAAATCTCTAAGTCTTTTGTTATTTCTTTACTTATATATATATATATATATAATTCAAATAAATTTGTTTAAAGATTATTTATATTCAAACGCAATAAAATCGCAAGCAATAATATAATAATATTAATAATAATAATATCTAAACTTTGCCTGGGAATTAATAAAACTGTGGAACATGAAGATGAATGTCATACTAATTTTAATTGTTGCCTTTGGAACGGTCCCAAAGGATATGGAAAAGTGTCTGGGTGAACAGAAAATTAGAGGAAGAATTAAGACCATCCAAACTACAGCATTTTTAAGATCGGCTAGAATATTCCGAAGACTCATGGAGACAATAATAAAAGATGTTAACTTATATCGGTTGTCTTTGGAAATGTATAAAAACATTGGCATTTAGATTCTTGGCTCTAAGAAAACTTATCTGGTCAACCCATCAGGACACAGAATTGATTTATCTCAAAAGGTCACATTTTCCCAATAAATAGTTGGATAATTTTTGGGACTATTGTTCTCATCTTTATTGTGGTAGTTATTAACACAACCTTTTGGCCACTGTATCCTTCACCCTTCCTCAGATATTTCCAGTTTATCATAGTATTGTAACATTACTATACTTGGATACACTGGGAACACCTGAGGAATGCCGGAGGACAGAGTGTCCAAAACATTGTGTTAATAACTACCATAATAAAGATGAGGACAATAGTCCAAAAAATCAAAATTATTCACATAAAGTCTCATCTAAAAAATACAGACATTAAGGTGGTGCAACTATACAATAGTATTGATATGGCTACAGCTTTGAAGAATTCCTGTTTTAGTAGGAATTTTTTGTAGAATTTTCATATATATATATTCTTGTTCATTTGTTCAGTGAAAACCATCTTCTGGTTAAATTCACTTGGATTGTTATTTTATGTATACATGATGAATTATATATATGTACTGTTTTTTAAGCATAGGAAAATAAACATGAAAATTAGAGATTTAAAATTCAAAATAACAAAGAGCAACGATATCACTCACCTTTCTAACTGGGTTATATATATATATAGTATATTATTATTTTTTATACAATATATATATAATAAATGGGACTGGGTTAGCTCAGTCGATAGAGCGTTCGGCTAGAAACCACAAGGTTCCTAGTTCGATACCGGTCCTGCCCTCAGCGTATTTGAGTAGCACAGGGAGATCTGTGCGTAAAGTAAGGAGCCTGATGGTAGGTGTGGCGCTCCACCTCAGATGCTAAAAACAACTCCTTGGTCTAGCGCTATAAGGATAGACTCCTCGCTGGGTGATGAAGGAGGTGGATATGAATATATAATAGGCGTTAGTGTACTATGTTCAATAAACTGTGAGGGGGTAAATATGGGGGTGGGCATGATGTTTGGATTGTGGTGTTTTTTTGTGTCTACATTTAGAATTTCAGTTCTTTGATTTAGTAATCCACTTGATTTGTTATATATATATATATTATATTATTTCCTCATCATTTTCTGATCTCTATCATTTCTGTAATTTTTTTTAATGTGATTTTTTATCTGACAGATAAAGAAACTCGTTGAACAAAGACGACAGTTCCAACTCCTCCGCCTCCTCCGATACCAGAAAACGCCAGAATAATATCTAATCCCCAAACCGGGGTGCATGACCCACCTTCAGAATAATTTATGTAAAAACTATGAGTCTGACAATTTTTTGAGATGTACACACTTTCACTATAACAAATATGTAAACGTATTTGCCAACAATAGATTCACATTCAAACAAAAAAAAAGACATTATGCAAATATTGTACAATATGCTAATATTGTGATGAGGCACCATCTACTAAAAATTTGAAGTAGATTATTACGGGTCTTTTGATGAGTTGCCATGAATAGTAGTCCCCCTAAATGGGTCACCCACTGAGAAACGAACTCACTAACAATGGTCTACTAAGCTAGCTTGCTAACACTTGTAAAACCAACAGATATGGTACTTAAAAGTAAACATTACTTTTACTGAATAGGAAACTTCAAAAGTAATGCCAGGTTGATTATATATAGAACTCCCACTACCAACTCTGCTAACACCAACAATTGACCACCCTCCCTATTCATGACCTCCTAATTCACCAGTATGAAAATGTTCACCGTTGAAACAAGAACTCAATCCAACGTCCTGGAGAAGGTCTAACAAACCAAAACGTTATAACGTCAACATCACTACCCAACAATTTGTAAACATCCGTGTTTGTCTACCTTTCTACACACACACACACACACACACATATATATATATATATATATATATGTGTGTGTGTGTGTGGAGAAAAGTAGACAACACAGGAATATTGTACTGGATGGATGTTTTTATAAGTGGTGATGTTGACGTTATAACATTTTGGTCTGTCAGACCTTCTTCAGGATACGGGCTGAGTTCTTGTATTGAAGGATGCCATTCTCATAATGTCTACTTTTCTCCACATACTGTCGATTAATTTCCCTCTTTTTACTCCCACACACATATGTGTGGGAGGGGGGGGGGGTTCATCATAGAACTTCTTTAAAATTTTAATAACCTCAGATCAAATTGATATAGTTATTTGCAAAGCTTAGATAAGATGTGACACAAGGCCAGAAGTATGGGTTACCCACTGAGAAACGAACTCACTAACAATGGTCTACTAAGCTAACTTGCTAACCATTAGGGTATATGAGGTTCCTAGATCAAATTGATATAAGGAACTTTAAAAAAAAAGAATTATAGTTTGCGACTTTATCAACCAATTAGAATTGCGACTTTATCAACCAATTAGAATTTGCAACTTTATCACCAATCAGAATGTAATATATATATTTCTGTCAATATGATGCCACTTATTTTTATTTTTGTCTTTTTTATGTCAGTGGTCTTTTAATCTGCAAAAGAGTTCTAAATAGTTTTCTGCCCAACCAAGAAAGGTATTACTTTTTCTTTTTTTTCTTTTTTTTAATTTTTATGGAATTTTTTTTTTTTTTTTTTTAGGTTTAAAGAAAAATAAAAAACATTATGCACCAAGTGTATTAAATTTCAAGATGAATATCTGGAATAGAATGTACATTTTATGACTTTAGATCATTACCCCTGTTTGGTTATTGAAACAATTACTTGAAACCATATAATTATTAGTATTAGATGAGAATACTTGAAACCATACAACTATGTGAACAAATCATTTGTATTAAATAGGAATACTTGATATAATATAACCGTGTGCAAAAACTATCAAGAAACAACTACACAAAAATATGAAATCAACATACAATGAACATGATTTCCTAACTCCTAAGCATAAAATAACCTGATACAGATTGAAATGCCATTAAATAGTTGTGACGTTTTTATGTACATTTTTTATATGAATAGTAACTGATCAAAGTTGTGAAGTTATCCAGCATAGATTTCAGGAGACAAGTGAATTGTTATTTATTTGCTTAGCTTAGATGTCACACAAAGCCAGACTTATGGGGCACCCAGTGAGAATCGAATTCACTAACAATGGGCTACTGATCTAGCTTGCTAAAGCATTACACCACACAAGATGCCCAGGCAAGTGAATTGTTTTTCTTGTGAAAAAAAAAATACTTTTATGGAAGTAGTTGAACCAACCCACTTCTAATTAGTAGGTGGAAACAGGGTGACAAACACCAATTTTGCTAGCCAAGGATGGTGATTCAATTCTTAGTAGGATTCAGCCACGGCTACTAAATATTATACGGCCCTACATGAATACATTAAGAGGCAAAAAATAACAGGCCGATTGGCCTGATAGTCAATCTGTGGGTTTAGGCTGGAAAATGTTAAAAGTATACACAAACTGTTTTCTTTTTTTTTTTTCAGAAATGTAAATATGAAAAGATTAACCATTTTTGTAAAAACAAATTATCGCAAAAAATTTAAAAAATCATATTTAAAATGCAAAAAGTTATGCGTTAGTAATTTTAACCAAACTAGCGTCTTAGGCAAAACAGACCTTATACGTCATTGAAAAGCATAAAAACAAGGTAAATCACAGCCGTTTAATATTCGTAGATTAGTGAAAGACAAGTATAAACATGGTATTTTTAATTTTGAAAAGAATTAAAATTAAATTAAAATAATGACTAATAAATTTTAGCGGTATTATTTTACTATTTTTCTGTTAAATTTTAAAGTTTACCTTCCTTTCTGCGTCAAGTTTAACTAAGCGACCCAGAATGAGTTAAAATAATAATCGGCTGGTTATTTTGCCTCTTACTGTATCAATATGGGCGATATAATAAGCTAGTAGGCATGGATCAAGCATAAACAATCCAATGACACAGAATTGATTTATCTCAAAAGGTCACATTTTCCCAATAAATAGTTGGATAATTTTTGGGACTATTGTCCTCATCTTTATTGTGGTAGTTATTAACACAACCTTTTGGCCACTGTATCCTCCACCCTTCCTCAGATATTTCCAGTTTATCCTAGTATTGTAAACATTACTATAATTGGATACACTGGGAACACCTGAGGAATGCCGGAGGACAGAGTGTCCAAAACATTGTGTTAATAACTACCATAATAAAGATGAGGACAATAGTCCAAAAAATCAAAATTATTCACATAAAGTCTCATCTCAAAAATACAGACATTAAGGTGGTGCAACTATACAATAGTACTGATATGGCTACAGCTTTGAAGAATTCCTGTTTTAGTAGGAATTTTTTGTAGAATTTTCATATATATATATTCTTGTTCATTTGTTCAGTGAAAACCATCTTCTGGTTAAATTCAATTGGACTGTTATTTTATGTATACATGATGAATTATATATATGTACTGTTTTTTTAAGCATAGGAAAATAAACATGAAAAAATTAGAGATTTAAAATTCAAATAACAAAGAGCAACGATATCACTCACCTTTCTAACTGGGTTATATATATATATATATAAATTATATTTTTTTATACAATATATATATATAAATGGACTGGGTTAGCTCAGTCGATAGAGCGTTCGGCTAGAAACCACAAGGTTCCTAGTTCGATACCGGTCCTTGCCAACTCAGCGTATTTAGTAGCACAGGGATCTGTGCAGTAAAGTAAGGAGCTGATGGTAGGTGTGGCGCTCCACCTCAGATGCTAAAAACAATCTCCTTGGTCTAGCGCTATTGAAAAGGGATAGACTCCCTCGCTGACTGGCCGATACCGACTTTAGGCCACCCCGGCGACTTTTTATATATATATATATAATATATAAGGACCCAAAGGAGTTAGAAACTACCTACCTATATTTCACCTAAACAGTTCATCAGGATAATTCTGACTGAAGGAGGTTGGTACATATGATTTTTATTATGGGGTTGGGTTTCAGAATTAATAAAAATTAGCATAAAAAATTAAAAATTAGTATAAAAAGATTGTGGTAACTGTTTTTTTTTTTTGTGTCTACATTTAGAATTTCAGTTCTTTGATTTAGTAATCCACTTGGTTATATATATATATATATATATTTTTTTTTCCTCATCATTTTCTGATCTCTATCATTTCTGTAATTTTTTTAATGTGATTTTTATCTGACAGATAAAGAAACTCGTTGAACAAAGACGACAAGTTCCAACTCCTCCGCCTCCTCCGATACCAGAAACGCCAGAATAATATCTAATCCCCAAACTGGGGTGCATGACCCACCTTCAGATAATTTATGTAAAACTATGAGTCTGACAATTTTTTGAGATGTACACACTTTCACTATAACAAATATGTAAACGTATTTGCCAGCAATATAAGATTTACATTCAAACAAAAAAAAAAACATTATGCAAATATTGTACAATATGCTAATATTGTGATGAGGCACCATCTACTAAAACTTGAAGTAGATTATTACGGGTCTTTTGATGAGTTGCCATGAATAGTAGTCCCCCTAAATGGGTCACCCACTGAGAAACGAACTCACTAACAATGGTCTACTAAGCTAGCTTGCTAACACTTGTAAACCAACAGATATGGTACTTAAAAGTAAACATTACTTTTACTGAATAGGAAACTTCAAAAGTAATGCCGAGGTTGATTATATATAGAACTCCCACTACCAACTCCTGCTAACACCAACAATTGACCACCCCTCCCCTATTCATGACCTCCTAATTCACCAGTATGAAAATGTTCACCGTTGAAACAAGAACTCAATCCAACGTCCTGGAGAAGGTCTAACAAACCAAAACGTTATAACGTCAACATCACTACCCACAATAAACATCCGTGTTTGTCTACCTTTCTACACACACACACACACACACATATATATATGTGTGTGTGTGTGTGGAGAAAAGTAGACAAACACAGGATATTGTACTGGATGGATGTTTTTTATAAGTGGTGATGTTGACGTTATAACATTTTGGTCTGTCAGACCTTCTTCAGGATACGGGCTGAGTTCTTGTATTGAAGGATACCATTCTCATAATGTCTACTTTTCTCCACATACTGTCAGATTAATTTCCTCTTTTTACTCCCACATATGTGGGAGGGGGGGGGTTCATCATAGAACTTCTTAAATTTTATAAACCCTCAGATCAAATTGATATAGTTATTTGCAAAGCTTAGATAAGATGTGACACAAGGCCAGAAGTATGGGTTACCCACTGAGAAACGAACTCACTAACAATGGTCTACTAAGCTAACTTGCTAACCATTAGGGTATATGAGGTTCCTAGATCAAATTGATATAAGGAACTTTAAAAAAAAAGAATTATAGTTTGCGACTTTATCAACCAATCAGAATTTGTGACTTTATCAACCAATTAGAATTTGCAACTTTATCAACCAATCAGAATGTAATATATATATTCTGTCAATATGATGCCACTTATTTTTATTTTTTGTCTTTTTTATATCAGTGGTCTTTTAATCTGCAAAAGAGTTCTAAATAGTTTTCTGCCCAACCAAGAAAGGTATTACTTTTTCTTTTTTTTCTTTTTTTAATTTTTATGGAATTTTTTTTTTTTTTTTTTTTAAGGTTTAAAGAAAAATAAAAAAACATTATGCACCAAGTGTATTAAATTTCAAGATGAATATCTGGAATAGAATGTACATTTTATGACTTTAGATCATTACCCTGTTGGTTATTGAAACAATTACTTGAAACCATATAATTATTAGTATTAGATGAGAATACTTGAAACCATACAACTATGTGAACAAATCATTTGTATTAAATAGGAATACTTGATATAATATAACCGTGTGCAAAAAACTCTCAAGAAACAACTACACAAAAATATGAATATCAACATACAATGAACATGATTCCCTAACTCCTAAGCATAAAATAACCTGATACAGATTGAAATGCCATTAATAGTTGTGACGTTTTTATGTACATTTTTTATATGAATAGTAACTGATAAAGTTGTGAAGTTATCCAGCATAGATTCAGGAGACAAGTGAATTGTTATTTATTTGCTTAGCTTAGATGTCACACAAAGCCAGACTTATGGGGCACCCAGTGAGAATCGAATTCACTAACAATGGGCTACTGATCTAGCTTGCTAAGCATTACACCACACAAGATGCCCAGGCAAGTGAATTGTTTTCTTGTGAAAAAAAAATACTTTTATGGAAGTAGGTGAACCAACCCACTTCTAATTAGTAGGTGGAACAGGGTGACAACACCATTTGCTAGCCAAGGATGGTGAGTTCAATTCTTAGTAGGATCAGCCACGGCCTACTAATATTATACGGCCCTACATGATACATTAAGAGGCAAAAAATAACAGGCCGATTGGCCTGATAGTCAATCTGTGGGTTTAGGCTGGAAAATGTTAAAAGTATACACAAACTGTTTTCTTTTTTTTTTCAGAAATGTAATATGAAAAGATTAACCATTTTTGTAAACAAATTATCGCAAAAAACTTTAAAAAATCAATATTTAAATGCAAAAAGTTATGCGTTAGTAATTTTACCAAACTAGCGTCTTAGGCAAAACAGACCGTATACGTCATTGAAAAGCATAAAAACAAGGTAAATCACAGCCGTTTATAATTCGTAGATTAGTGAAAGACAAAGTATAAACAATGTATTTTAATTTTGAAAAGAATTAAAATTAAATTAAAATAATGACTAATAAATTTTAGCGGTATTATTTTATTATTTTCTGTTAAATTTTTAAAGTTACCTTCCTTTCTGCGTCAAGTTTATAAGCAACCCAGAATGAGTTAAAATATAATCGGCCTGTTATTTTTTGCCTCTTACTGTATCATATGGGGCCGTATAATACTAGTAGGCCATGGATCAGCATAAACAATCCCAATAGTCATATGAAAGGTAAAAGAGCAGGGATAAGAACTTGGATACAATAAATTAAATAGTGGCGTCCCGATTTGGTGTAATGGTTAACAAGCTAGTTTGGCAGATCCAGTATTATTGAATAGTAAGTTCAATCCTCACTGGATGCTTCATACTTGCAGCCTTGTGTCCTATCCTACCCATGGTGAATGAGTTGAGTCAATACCCACAATGGATTAAATAGGGGCGTCCCATTATGGTGTAATGGTTAGAAAGCTAGTCTTGCAGATCCAGTAATAGTGAGTTCAGTCTTCACTGGATGCTCCTTCATACTTGCAACCATGTGTTCTATCCTACCCATTGCAAACAGGATGCTGAGCTCAATCCCTAGGAGGAGCAGCATAAACAATCTCCACAACAGTCATATGAATGGTAGAAGAGCATGAATAATGATAACAAACATTATATATATATATATATATATATATACACACACACACACCAACCCCTCCACATGAGTAGGATATGACACATGGTCAATTTCTTAAGCAATGTTTAATAAGTTTGAATTCAGTTTTCCTTCTCTTAGACTGGTTACCTAGCCATGGTTAAAGAGCCCAGTCTGACCTACTATTTACCCATAGCTGGAGAGAGAGTAGTTGGATTCATACCTTTCCCAAGGTTATTAGTACTATGTGAAATGCAAACAGTCTCGTCCTGGATTTGAACTTGGGTCGACGAGTCTATTTCTATGACTCTAACATTACTCTATGCGTCTTCATTGTAACACACATTATTGGATATTCATGGTCATAAAACTGTTAAAACAAGCCAAGACAACATTTTGATGGTATTGTTGCATTGTCCATCACGGACCGCAAGTGATTGTTTTGTTGAAGGATGAAACCGGGACACAAAAGTCTTCCAACCAATTATCAAAACTGATTTTATTATCTGCAGAGGCCAACCAATTTGGGGGTAGGGATCTCGGATCTTCAGGACAGTTTTCTAGGGGCAAAGAAATCCCCGTCATCTGCTAATTCTAATCCTGAGTAGAACTTTTGTTTCATATCTTTGAATTGTTCAGGTTGTTTTTTTCTTTGTTTTTTTTTTTGTTGTTTTTTTTCTGGGGGTTGGGGTCCGAGTGGTATGTCTCATCACCTTCTCTGCTGTTATGGCATATGACACATATATTCAGGCCAGCTTGGTTTCCAGTACAAGACAACCCAACCTTCTTTCCAGGAGTCTTCCTCACCCTGTATCTGTTGACAACAGGGTGATTTCCAGATCACCACATTACACACTTGCAACCTCTGCATTACTGATGAAAGGGAAGAAGTTTCTATTTCAGTAAAAGTAAATGATAGTTTTTAGTTTCTTTCTTCAATTTCTTTTCCAACAGCCAGTATGATTAAAACAAAGATACAACAGATATATCCATTTATAGATGACAACTGCCATTTTGTAGTCACCTGTTTTTTTTACCCCAAATTATTAATCTATTAAGAAAGACTGAAATATTTTAATAAAGATATTTTCTTGTTGAAATATTACCAAATATATAACAATTATATAAAAGAATATAGAAGAAAAATAAGACATAATAACCAATTTGTTGGAATGTTTATATATCTATTATGACATTTTACCCTTTATGAGCTTCATCAAATAATGATTTGAAAAAAAAATTGATTTTAAGGAAAAAGATATTTGGGAACATTAAAACATAAATACAATTTTAAATTTCTTTCTTTATTATTGTTTTTTCATTAAATACAATATTAAATGTCATAAATACAATTCTAAACTTTATTTATGTTGTTTTATTTTAAATCTTATTATAATGGAGAGTCAGTGTCTGTCTGTAACCAAAACTGCATCACTGTTTACGTCACAATACCTTCAGGAATTGCATAAGTTTATTAATGTGTATTTAAGTCAAAATCATTAATACATAGAATAGAATAAATCTTATTTATTGACCATGTCTCTATGAAAATCCGAGTTAGATTTGCTTCAAAACAGCCCATGTTATTAGTGCGTTTAAAATCCTAAATCTTTTTTTTTTTCTTTTCATCAAAAACAATTCTAAATGTTTTTTTGTTTTTGTTTTTTTGCTTCCAATTTTTTAAATTCTTATAATGGCTGGTATTCCTAATTGTCAGTTCTTTAATTCTTTCCCATATATTGAAGAGCTTGGCTTTAGAGGGTTGTCCAGCACCTGCTCTTAAAAGGACAAGGGTCAGGTTCATTGCTTGATGTATTTCCCAAGTACACAATACTAACAGAAAACAAGCAATTTCTAGCACTGCCCATAATTGTGTATTCATGTGCACTCCCTAAAAACTGACCTTGTGTCACATTCTGCCTGTGATGGAGAGGCTATATAAAAACTATATATTTTCCAGGCCTCCCACCTGAAAAATCTTTTTTTTTCTTGTGGGGAGCCATGCACAAACCAAAGCTCAGTGCAGAAAAATGCATGGTCCATCAACATTCCTCTTGAGGGTCACCTCAGGCACCCACAATAAACCCTGCCCTTTAGGTGAGGGTGCAGGTGCTGCCTATAGGAAGAACCCACTGGGACCACATGATATATTTACCCCACTCATTAGATCAGAGGCTGAGTAGATAAATACTATATGGATAGTTTTAACATTTTACAATATTGTTTCCTAAAATTTTTCCAAATCATTATCTGATGAAGTCCATACAGGATGAAAGGTCATAATAATTATATGAATATTCCACCAAATTGGTTTTCAGGTCTTTTTTTTTTCCATTCCGTCGGATATTCTATCCATATATTTATGCATAAAAGAGTATATAATTAGCAGATAAGGTTCAATAAATTTATTTGCTTAAATTGTTTTTGTTTCCTTTTTTTATATTTTTTTTTTATTCATGTTTTTTATTTTATTCTGAACCATTTCCATGTGATTTATTTTCTGTTTGTTTAATCAATTAATTGGCTCTACTGTGTGTGTATTTATGATTATGTCCATTTGGTGTCATGTTACCTAACAAGTGAATAACTTTGATTTAATATAGAAATACATTGTAAATGATGTGTTGCTATGAAAATGCATTATAAATTATTTTTACTAGGAAAATACATTGGAAATGATTTTTACTAGGAAAATAGATTGGAAATGATTTTTACTAGGAAAATACATTGGAAATGATTTTTACTAGGAAAATACATTGGAAATGATTTTTTACTATGAAAATACATTGGAAATGATTTTTTACTATGAAAATATTTTTACTATGAAAATACATTGGAAATGATTTTTTACTATGAAAAATGCATTGGACAATGATTTTTACAATAAAGATATTGACATGTCTGACTTTTATGTGCATCTATGTATCATGTAGGGTGTGATACTACGCATATTGCATCAATTGCAGAATGCATTTGGAGGCATGCAAGTGTGTGTGTGTGTATATATATATATATCGGTGTAATAATTAGTTATGTGAATATATAGTATGTAAGATTATGGATACATATGTGTTTACACATGAGTGTCTGTGTGTTTGGATGGGAGATAGTGAATCATGTGTGTATACATGAGTGAATATGACTAAGGAATGAATAATTAAATAAAAAAGGAGTGATGGAAAGATATTTGATAACGAACCGAGACAAATGTCTAGGACATTGTTTATTTCAGCCTAATTATTCATTGTGTTAATTGATTATGTGGACATTTGTTTGTCTGTTGTGCCAGTATTATTATTGTTCTAGTTTTAGTATTTCAAACAAAAAAAAACATCTGGAGATGAGATTGAGTGTCCAGCAAGGTTAGTCAGGAATGAGATGGTGGGGGTGGATTTTATATATATATACAGACAGTCCCAGCTAAAAAGTGAGTTGAGTTTTAGTTTGCAGTCGAGTTGAGTTTGAGTTAGTTAGTTGCTGGGAACCGAAGAGTTGAGTTTTGGGAGCAGAGACTACAACATTAGCAGAAGTCCTTAAAAGAACAAGAGGGGCATTTTACCCCCTCTCATCTTGGCAAACATGGGAGAAGAGGAAATAGTAGCAGATGGGAATGAAGAATGAATGCGAGTTGTGTACCTCTCTGACCATTTTTGATGTTCACCTGATTTCGTTTTGTCTTGTCTTTATTCTCTACCTGTTGATTGATTGTGAACCTCTTAGACGGGGCCCTGAGCAGTATTATGTACACAAGTGGAAGTCCTAAGCGAGGGTCAAGTAAGCAGACGATCACGAGACGATCATGGCCAGTAAAGTTAGAAAAACTAGAAGTTACAGGAAATGCAGTAAGATGCACAGCAAGGTGCCTACAGGTGCCCTCGGTCCTGAGGGGGGTATTACAAGGGCCAATGTGAAGAAATGATCTGACACTCATATACCAGGGTGTTGTGTTTTCATTCTTTATGAATATTTGAAATTTTGTATAAAAGGTAAAAATAACTAAGAAGAGATGTTACAAGACATGACCAGTGGAATGAGAGAAAGTTTCAGTTTAAAATTACCTCAAGGTTACCAACTATGATATAAAGACACTAGTTAACTTTCAGTTCTCTTCTGAACCATTATCAAGGCTCTTTTAAGTATGTTGTTATTTGTCTAAATTATTGTTTTGTTTTTGTCAAAATAAACTGCTAGAATCATTTAGCTTCACCTTTAGCAACAAAACAAAACAATAATTTAGATAAATATCAAATAATAACATACTTAAAACAGCCTTGATAATGGTTGAGAACAGGACTGAATATTTGGTTTACAAATGAAAATTCTTTCAGACAATTGATTAATTCCTTTCATGATGATAACAAAAAAAAGTTAGAAAATTGAAAAAAAAAAAAACTCCAAAACAATAAAGATTCCATTATTTTTAACCAAATTTCTTTGAATAAATAAACAAATATATATAATATATTATATATATATATATATATATTAAAGGAAAAAATGAATCCGACAGTATGAGTATGAAAATGGAATGAACATCACACAATGTTATTTATAATATTAATTAATTAATAAAAAATTATAATATTAATATAAGTTTTCAATAAAACAAATAATAAATAAAGTTTTGGTACATTTCACCTTTATACTCATAGCTGTCGGATTCATTTCCTTTATTTAATATATATATATATATATATATACTAGCTTAAAAGCATCCTATTTGGCAACAATTAAGCAACTCACATAAAAAAAATTACTAAAAACATTGTTACATAATTGATAGGTGTACCATCAATTTTGAACAGTTTGTGTAGAAAATAGATTTGAATTCATATCAGGAAAATATTATTTGAATTCAGACCAAGTTGTTAGAACAGTTGTAAATTTGATGAACAAGTTGTAACCTTAGTTTGATCTCCACTTCTGGTTTGCGTGCAACTGTGAGGAGAGCTTTTAGTTCTTTTCAATTTCAGCTCAACTGGCGATTGATAAAGGTTGGCTGGGCTCCCATGCGTGGTTAAGGTCCAGTGATTAAGAAGATTAATAAAATATGAATTCACGGAAGAAATATTTTGTGGTGTTAATAAAAAGCAAATCAACAATGCTGAGCATTGTAAGACACCAGAAAAAACAAAGAAATGGCTAAGTAAGAAGAAGACAGAATCAACCATCATACTCAGAAGTAAGAAGAAATACCAAACCAATCCATGAAGATGGCTACTCCAGAAATACAGAAGAAGTAAGTACAGAAGTAGAAGATTTAGTATGGGAGATATAACCATGGATATCCCTCATATGATAATAGATATCCAAATGGATATCTGTCATAATATATATGCCGTCTAAGTAAAGAGATGGTATGCAACACAATCACAGTAATTAAAATTTTGGAATCCAAAATTTCAGGATTGCAGATCCAGATTCAGCCAGGAATGTTTTTAATTTGCTCAGTGTTGGCCTGATTCCAAAATAGGATGATATGTTGGGCTACGGTCTCTAGGAGTAAAGTTGAAAAATGTAACACACTGACATTTGAATTTATCATTATATATATATATATATATATATATATATATAATAATCGACTCTCCTAATTTGAAAGTGCAATAGATAAAGGAAGAAAAAAAACCTAACACACTGCAACCTACAATCCCCCAATGACGACCAATGAAATGGTTGAAAGCACTAGGGTAAAGTGTATGGGATGATTCCTGTACCAGCTGGATCCTGAATTAAGAAAAATGACTAGATGACTAGAAAAGATAAAGATCATGAAAATTAAATATTCTGTGGTTTTTAACAGTATTTGCTTATATATATATATATATGTAATATTCTTGGGGATGTTTTGAAATATGTTTGACTATTTTAATGTGCTTATGTTTCTGTGTGTATAATTTGGTGATTTCTATTCTTTCAAAGTTTTTGATTAAAAAAAAAAAAAAAACCCAAAAAAACCACATCAGCCATTTTGATTTAGGCATATTTTCTTGAAATTTCAGCTCATTTTATTTTCAAGCTCAATACACATGCTAATTTTCAACCAGAAGAATTGTTTCCAAAACGAAGCATTTATCAACTTGACCAAGAAGGAATTTTTTTTTGTCATGAACTTTTATTGAATTTTTTTAGACACAAATTTATGCTTTATTCGTTTTGACTTGATTTGTTGATTGAAGTTTTCTTTTTATCATTTTTTTTTTTTCAGTGTTTTTTTTTTTTACTCTTTTGTTTGCTTTTGTTTTTGGCCTTTTTTTATTCATTTTTTTTTTTTTTTTTTTTTTTTAGACAAATTAGGATTAACTTCTTTACTAGAAAGGAACAGTTTAGCTCAGTCGGTAGAATGTTTGACTAGAAACCTCAAGGTTCTTGGTTTGATACCAGCCCTCGCCAACTCAGCGTATGAGTAGAACAGGGTTCTGTGTGGTAAAGTAAGGAGCTGGTGGTAGGTGTGGCGCTCCACCTCAGATGCCAAAACAATCTCCTTGGTCTAGCGCTAGTGAAAAGGGGATAGACTCCCTTGCTGTTTGGCTGATACTGACCCCGATGACTTTATTTACTCTTTACTAGATAAAAGAATTGAAACTTTCAAAATAATTAATGGATTACTAATTACTTCTTTGATAGAATAAGTAAGCCATTAATAATAAAATAATAAAATAAAATAAAATAATAAAATGATAATAAATAATAAATAATAATAAATGAAATAATAAAATAATAATAAAATCAAATGAGAGTTGAACTAATTGAAACTTTCAAAATAATTAATGGAATTACTAATTACGGTAGACAATTTTTAGATATTTCTCTTCAAACTGGAAATTTACTATCAAGACAGATTTTAAAAACTGAGTCTATTTACTGATTGGATTTTTTTTTTTTTTTTTTTTTTTTTTTTGGTAATTTATGAGGAAGTACGTCCTGGTCTCCTGCCTCAGAAATTGCTACCCGGTGACTATTACAATAACGTCCCCAGCTATGTCGTCTCGGTGGTGTTACTTGAAAGAAAACAACCAACTTAGGGCGTTAAATGTATTTTAGAGGAGAGGGGCTTCTCTTTTTTGTCATAATTTTTATTTATCGTAATTTGTCATAATTCTTGTTCATTTATAGAAATTTGTCATAATTCTTGTTTATTTTTCATAATTTGTCGTAATTCTTGTTTAGATAGATAAGCAAACAAAATAATATAGATAGATATGAACAAATGGAGATGGGTGGATAGATATATATAAACAAAGTAAAAAATGAACAAATTGAGGTAGATAAATAGATAGATAGATCCATCTTCATAGCTGGGGACATTATTTTACTAAGTCACCAGGTAGCAATTTCTGAGGCACTTCCTCATAAATTACCTTTTTTTCTAATAAAGTTATTTTTTGAACAAATTGCCAAATCATGTTGGATACCACACTGGACTTGACAAACAATGAGGAACATATATCTATGAAAATATAATACTATATTTTTATTCTTCAACATGTGGAGTATGATAGTCATCAGACAGAGTTTGCACATACAAAGGGGTTGGCAGAAGTTTGAACAGCGAGAGATCACTGCTTCAGCCAATATTGTTTTCTTTCAAGTAACACCGACATAGCTGGCGACGTTATTTTAATAGTCACCGGATAGCAATTTCTGAGGTAGGAGACCAGGACGCACTTCCTCATAAATTACCACAATTAGATTAAAAACAGCAATAGTGTAAACAATTTTTCAGAGTTTATATAATATATTAACTCCCACATGGCCACACCTCTTTGACCGTAACACCCACAAAGTTTTCTTGCAGACACACCTCTTCGCCCATGTAGCTTGTTTTCATTGGTCATTTCCTGTGTCTGATCACTGTTACACCAACGCATATATTGTGTTTGTGTGTTGGTTATCATACCTGTCTTCCAGTGGTCAATTTGTTGATTTTAATCCATGGCCGGATATATGTTTCGGGGTCACTTCAGTCAAGGCAATATATTACAATTAGGGTAATTTATGAGGAAGTGCGTCCCGGTCTCCTGCCTCAGAAATTGCTACCCGGTGACTATTAAAATAACGTCCCCAGCTATGTCGTCTCAGATTTTCTTTTATTCATGTTTGTTTAATGTCTTGTTTTTAGTTTAAATAAACAAGAATTACGACAAAAAAGAAGCGACACCCCACAAATACATTTACTTGTAGAAAATATCTATATCTATCTCCATTTGTTCATATCTATCTATATTATTTTGTTTAACTATCTCAGTCTATTCCAAACTATATATCCATCTTCATATCTAAACAAGAATTACGACAAATTACGATAAACAATAATTACGACAAGTTTCTATAAATGAACAAGAATTACGACAAATTTCTATAAATGAACAAGAATTACGACAAATTACGATAAATAAGAATTACGCCTAAAAAGAGAAGCCCCCCCCCCCTAAAATACATTTAACGCCCTAAGTTGATTTTTTTCTTTCAAGTAACACCGACATAGTTGGGGACGTTATTTTAATAGTCACCGGATAACAATTTCTGAGGCAGGAGACCGGGACGCACTTCCTCATAAATTACCACAATTAGATTAAAAACAGCAATAATGTAAACAATTTTAAAATTGAATTGGATGATTTCAAATTTACTGTCAAGGCAGATTTGAAATCACCCAATTGGATCTTTTGTCTAAATAATAGAGTAACATATTTTTCAACCAAATTGCCTAATCAGAACAAAAACAATAATAATGTAAACAATTTTAAAATTGAATTGGGTAATTTCAAATTTACTGTCAAGGCAGATTTGAAATCATCCAATTGGATCTTTTGTCTAAATAATAGAGTAACATATTTTCAACCAAATTGCCTAATCAGAACAAAAACAATAATAATGTAAACAATTTTAAAATTGAATTTGATGTTGTGTCATGGAATCAGTGAAGGTTGACACACACATAGATATAACAAAAAGGGTTTATTTCTGAGAAGAAATCCAGTATATGGTTGAATATAACAACTAAGGTAAAATACAATTACTTTGAAGTTGCTCTTATGCTGTTCTTCCAGCACCCAGAACTGGCTGCTAAATAGTCCCCAGACTAGTCCATCTTGTGGGGGAGAGGGTAGTCTGTCTACTCCACAACAGATGGTATCAGAAATAATGGTAAGAAAAAGAATTTAGAGGACTATCGGAGGAATTACTTAAGAAGATTTGATCTGAAACATTTGATTGATATCATGTGAATTTAAAATAACTTCAGATTTTCTTAGCATACATATTTATATAACAAATATATTGTCCTGAAGAAGGTTTAACATAAACCAAAACATTTAAGCAGCAACATCAAAATTAATGTCTCTTTTTTTTTTTTAACACTTTGTTTTTCTAATTTCTATGTAACATGAATAAATAAGAACAAATAATTTGAGTTAAATGTTTATCACTTTTAGACAGTACTTCAGTCGGTTAAAGTCCAAAGTAAATGGCTGATAATACTAATATGTATTTGTTGAACAATAAAATATATGTGTATGTATCTTTGATTTACATAATAGTAATTGTCAGGGATGTAGGTGCTGAAAGTTTAAGCTGTTGACTGCTGATTGTGTCAGCAGAAAAGGTGAGTGGGTAGAGAATGATGTGAGTCTCCTTTCTTTTGTTTCTGCTGACATCATGATTAGCTTTCTCTTTGTATTTATGTCTGCTTCTAAGCTCCTTATAAGGTCTAAAACAAAGAAAGAACTGTTGTATTGTGATTGGCTCTTTAATCTATTTAGTTGTCATGTGATTTATTCCCAACTACATCCACACATATTAGTAGAAGTCATATGCATATTCAAAAACCAGTTCCAGTCAATTTTTCTTAATGCACCTAAACTTAATGATCTCATTATGATGAGCCAGATTAAAAAACAATATTAAAAACAAAAGTTTCACTGAATTTTAAAGAAAGAACTGTTGAATTATGATTGGCTCTTTAATCGCTTTAGTTGCCATCTGACCTGTTTTCGACTACATCCACACATATTATCAGCAGTCATATGAATATTCAAAAATTGGCTCTTAAACTTGATCAAATGTCAGATTAAAAGAATTGTAATCTACTTTTTGATTTGTTGCTTTTGTTTATTTAATAATGAATTTTTATTTGTTGATTTGGAAGATATAGTTTCCCTATTCTTTACATACTTGACAGAAAGTGTGCTAAAAATAGTTAGTCAATGGAAGACATAATATTTCAAGAGATATATTCTTGAAAGTCCTTTAAAGTGCAACTATAGATAATTAGATGACAAATAATGATTACTTAATATATTACCCTAAGACCAATATTTGAGCCATTACCAAGAATTACATAAACCCAGTTGGCTTGAAATTGTGGATGTACAGAGGATATATATAATCCCAAATAGAATTATCCCCAACATACTAGTCAATTAGATGCTTTTACCTATATATATATATATATATATATATATATATATCATCATCATGTCGCGCTTTCAGTGCGGATATCCATGACAATCTCTCTCATTCCGTCCCTATCGCTCATCATTCTCGGGAGGTCCTCTATGCAGCATCCTGCATCCACACAGAGCTGATCAACGTACATTTTTGCTTATATATATATATATATATATATATATATATAACAGCGTGTATTGAAATAACCTACTCGAGTTTCACCATAAGGATCTTCACGGTTAATTCCAATGAACTAATCAATATATAGATTAATCACAGCTAATTGCGGAAGGGAATATTGCAATTATGACCGTTGAAAAATATTGAAATAACCTACTCGAGTTTCACCATAAGGATCTTCAGATTTAATTCCGATGAACTAATCAAGATATTGATTAATCACAGCTAATTGCGGAAGTGAATATTGCAATTATGACCGTTGAAAACAGTTTCGCAGTTATTGAATGCTATTTCATCATTTTGAAAGTTAAATGTCAAACACGATGTTGCTGGGATCATTAACATGAATGTTGATGTGAAATATTTTTTTAGAAAAATAAAAAAAAAAACGTGCAGAATAGTCTTCTTTTTAAAAAATCAGGTAATATTCGTGTTTGATGTTTGCATTAAAAGAAATCTGTTTACATTTAAAATTTAAACATTCTTTTAATTCAAAAATTCAAAATTTTTTAATTTTTTTTAAAAGGGGATAGACTCCCTCACAGTTCAGCTGATACTAACAATAGTCCACTCTGCCAACTTACTAACCCCACTAAACATTTGGATTCACAAATAAACCCCAGGAACCTATCCTCTTTATAAGGGTATTTGCCTCATACCCCACTTGTTTTAACGTGGGCCCACCCACAAGCCGAAGCTGATGGGGGGGAAAGAACAAAAAATTGTGTCGATCCCCTCGGCATTCCCCCTCAAGGAGGGCGCCTCAGGCGCTGGGCAATAAACCCAGCCCTGCCCCCAAGAAGGCAGGTATTGCCTGGGGGGATGGCCCCCTGGGATCAACACTATTATTTGTACTTTACCGGTCCAGTGGCCGAAGCACACTGGACCCCCCGAGGGGAAAAGGTAAGTATCCTCTTTATAAGTCTCCTTGGTAAAGTGCTAGCAAAAAGGGGATAGACTCCCTCGCTGTTCAGCTGATACTGACAATAGTCCACTCTGCCAACTTAGTAACCCCCCACTAAACATTTGGATTCACAAATAAACCGCAGGAACCTATCCTATTATAAGTCTCCTTGGTAAAGTGCTAGCAAAAAGGGGATAGACTCCCTCGCTGTTCAGCTGATACTGACAATAGTTCACTCTGCCAACTTTACTCACTTAATTGCAACACATTTATCTTTTTTTTATTTTCAACTTGCTTTTTTTTTTAATACTTCCTTCACCCATTAACTTTATTCTTATAAAAGAAAGAACTGGCCTACAATGAATCTTGAACACACATCATCATTTACCACAGAAACTTGTTTTGTCATGCAGCATACTCTTGAGAATTGGTTTATAAAAGTATTTTTGCTCAAGGAATCCAAAAATACTTTTTTAAAAAGTCTGAAAGTTAACCTGTTTTAGATTATTAATGATTTCTGACTTGCAAAATTTTAACTGATGTTGTAGCTTCGATTCTGAGCAAACACCAAACTTTCTTTTTGGTACAAATAATGTTGAATAGATATGAAATAAAAAAAAAAAATCCTTGTCATAGATGCTGTGCCACATCGGAATATTGATCTTGCTATGAAAAAATCATCAATAACTTAAAATTGGTTAACTTTCAGACTTTTTTGATTTTTTGGATTCATCGGGCAAAAATGCATTTATAAACCAATTTTAGTAGTAGTGAAGCTCTAGAACTCATTTTACAGAAAAAAAATAGATTACAAAAAGTCGCCATTTTTTGTGAACCCCACAAAATTTGGAGAGCTAAAAATAGACATAACTCATGGAAGCTCAAATTTAGGGGATTGTCTAACTTTAACATAATCCACAAATGAACAAAATTTCAGAAATATTTAAGGGGGTGAGTGATATGGTCTGGAAGATTTGAATTGAAATTACCCATAAGAAAGTTTTAGACCGATTGTCTCCATTCTTTTCTATGAACAGAGCTGAGATATATGTCCTTTTTGCTCCATGATTCAGGACCAAAAAGAGATAGGTGTTGTCCCTTTGAAGAAAGGAATCAAAAGAAAGTTTCCAGGGGCTGAATTATCATGTGACCAATGGACATGTGATATAGGCAATCTTTGTCTCCCTTCAGAATCTAAAACATAATAAATTAAAACAAATTTCTAAATAAGTTTTTAATGTGGAAACTGTATTTAACTCTTTGCCTACTTTAAGCTGCTCACAGTGACTCTCCACCTCTGCAATCTTACTGTAAACCACTGGCAGTGGCTCTCACATGTGTCACTTGTTTACACTGAATAATCACTACATTAACACCCGTGACACAGATGCTGATAGGTATGCATCCTGCGTCACTGACGCATAAAAATCTGAAAGGACACAGTAAAATCGTATCCATGCGTCACCATTTCTAGCTTACTGTAAAGAGATTTCAATATTTTCTTGGAAATGAATTACAAGCTAAGGGGCACAAGGTAGGGGTTAGACAGCTTTAGTTGTTCATAGATAAAAACTCTTCAAATCACTAGATTAAAAAGCTATCAGCATCACTGACCCCTGCCACCTTCTGGTTTGTCTGTGAACCAACCCTGTGACAGGTACTTGATTTACAATAGGGAATGTTGAATGGAATAATTCAGTAATATTTGGTAGGCAAAGTGTTAATTGATACACCTCTCTAAGAATGGTGAAGTCAGCCATAGTTGTCTGCCCCTGGATCAACTACTATGAATATTAAGCTAATCTCCATCTATATATTAATACTCATGTTCGTACGGCCGTTATCATCTTGCAACACCCTCTGGTTAAAAATGAGAGTCCAAGATGAAATGCAAAAATATAAATCCTGATTATTTGGTGTTGCTTATCCACTGAATTCTTATTTCTTATGAATGCCATTACCTTAGCTAAATAATGGATCATTTTATTTTTATCATAAAAAAAGGAAGAAAAAGGACTTGCTGCACAGAAATATAATAAGAAAGAAAGAAGGGGTGAGTGCACATAAGCAATAACACTAATCTGTTTCAATGAAACACAATGAAAAGATTAAAAAAATAAAGAAAGTGAGAGAGCGTTACATTAAGATTATTATACTTTTTACATATTGAACTATATAGAATACTAAGTCCAATTACCGTCGAATTGGCAAGACAAGACGGTAAACAGTCATAACTGAATACGATTCTGAGATGCCGTAAAGACCACTGAAAAGTGGCAGGATTTATGGAGCCTCAGAGGACCCTACAAACCAAGCAGCCAATCAGGACTCGGGGAATGGACTCACCCAAATGCATGGGTGGACTGTCCTGAATTCCCATAAATACCAGTTGTCTTGACACTGGTGCAGTTAGGCTTGGTCATTCACATTGCTCAAACCAATTGTTGACTGTCTAACTGACTTACTTCAATAAACTATTTTGCAATTTTAAGTAAATATATCAAATGTTGTAATAATCAAATTCACATACTATGGTATATCCACAGGTCCTGCTAATTTTCATATAAAAGTGAACCAAACTTAAGAACTTTTGTAAGAAGACAAGTCAATAAAAATTATTGAAAGGAACTTTGTGATTTTTAAGGAAACATCTCTATGAGAAAGACTGCTGCCTAAATATAGCTTATGTGTATATATTAGGCATACCCAATTTTTGTTTGCTTTTCATTTTCAAAAAAAAATTAAAATTAATTAAATCGATTATTTAAGGTCAAATTTTTGTCTAAGTTGAAATGTAGTAACATAATGAGCATCAGTAAAAAAAAAAATAAAAAAAGAAGCAAAATAATATTACACATGTAATTTATCTTTAATATGTTTAAAACTATTTTTTTTTGTCAATTTTGCTCAAATATGGCCGTAAACGTTGTCTAAAAGATGGCATAAAATCCGTGTTTTCAAAATAAATTTAACCCTCCCAATTGAAAAAAAATTATGAAAAATCAGGGAATTATGCGATTTTAATGAAATTTTCAGTGTTGATCTATCAACGAATGAATTTTATAATGCATCAGTTATTTTATTTCAAAACTTTATGATTTTTTTCTGGTCCCTTAACTTTGACCGCCTGTTGTTTTGGGGTGCAAAATATTGGTGGGGTTATATTCATTTGAAACTAATTACAAAATAAATAAAAAGACAAAAGACCGAAGGTGTGAATAGAAAATAAGTACCAAAAATGTAGTGTATTCTACAGCCCCAGCCAACAAGGCAGGAGAGTGGATGAGGGGTAACTCACTAATCAGGATGTCATATTAACTGCTAGATAGAAGGGATGGAAGAAATGGTAAGAAAACAATGATAGAATCAACAAATGTGGTGGAATTTATTTACAGAAATGTACAAGAGGTCTCTCTTTCCTTATTTTAGTTCTTACAAAATTCAACTTTATTCATCAACATAGTCTCCTTCTAGGGTGATACACTGATTTTAATGCTTCTCTAACAATTTGATGCCTTTTTTGTTGAACAATTTGAATTTTGGCCTCAAAATATGCCTCAGTTTCTGATATCACTTCTTCAAGGTAATCAATGCGCATCCCAAAATACTGAGGCCAAAACCTTGCCTGCTGATGTTTGCGTCTTTGGTCGCTTTGGACGGATTTCAACTGTTGCTGTCCACTCAGCTAACTGCTGATTTGACTCCGGATTGAAGTGGTGGATCCATGTTTCATCCATTGTCACATATTTACACAAAACTCCTTTTTGTTGTATTAAAACAGTTGCAAATAATGTTCTGAATCATCGACACGTTTTTGATTGACTGTGAGCAAACGTGGCACCAATTTTGAACACAGCTTTCTCATTGACAAATGTTCATGCAAAATGGTGAATAAACTGCCTTCTGATATCTTCAACTCCTCTGCTATATCATGCAACTTCAATTTACGATCGGCTAAAATGAGTTTGTGGAGTTTTTTGGTGTTTTTCGGGACAACTGCTGAATTTGGGCGACCTGAGTATTCAGTATAATGGTGTCTATACGACCGCGTTTAAAGTCAGCATACTACTTCTTAACCATTGTTTCCAATGGAGCAGAGTCCGAATAACACTTATCAAGCCATTGCTTTGCTTGAACAGTATTTTTTCCCATCAAAACACAATGCTTTATCAACACACAAAATTAAGATTTTTTCATTGTTTTGAAAATTTGCAAGAGTAGCTTCACTTAAATCATATGTATTTTTTATTAGTGGTACCATCTATGTGTCAGGCCTGGGACTTATTGAGTGTTGCGTTACATCCATATTCTTATATTGCATTAGGTTAGCCAAAAGGTTAGGTTAGCCATTATATTCGGTAGAGAAAAAGACAAGTCAATTACGATAATATAACATTTAATTATACAACATACAAAGCAGGAACATAGTTCTTGTCCCAAACCACAAAAGAGCCACATGATGTTTGGGGAACATGAAGGGTTATTTCCTATAACTCCAACATAAAAAGGGGAACCACTCTGAATCAATTTTATCTGTTAATTAATCTACCCATTATTTTCCCATTAAACTAACCTTAAACCCTAACCCCGTCTTCTTTTTTCATAGTAGATCAATAAATAAATAAATAATCTATCAGTCAATCAGAGTGGTTCTCCTTTTTTATGTTGGAGTTATAGGAAATAACCACATAAAGAAATGTTTAACCAACAAAGGGGTGGAAACAACTGAGGAGGTCTGGGAACAAAGACAGGTGTCATTGGTAGCTGCTGGGGAGTGAATGACTACGTCTGTCACTTCCAATGTCGTGTTCATAAAAGAGGGAGATTCTAGGGTTCGGCCTGTCATGTGACCAAAATGAATAGGTAACATGGGAAAGCCCCTACGTAATATAAAAAAGGGAGGCAATTCTATTTTGTCACCCAAAACAAAGAAGCTAAGTTATTGAATATATTGGTTTCTTGCTAATTTCATGGATGACTTATTTTGGACTATCCATTGGTGTGTATGTGAAGTTCATGACATGCAACACTCTGGCCCTTACTTAGTTGCTTGATGGGCAGTGGTAGAGGCCCCCTCCAATCAATCAGCTGGGAATGTCAAGCTGTAGCTCCTATATGATTGTCCCAACCCTATTGCCCTTATGGCTTAGGTTGTTAGTGTCCTGGGTATGACGTTAAAGTCAATGTGATGGTGAAGTTCTAATTCTGGATCTTTGGGGAATGCGAAGTACTCATTTACCATCATTACTCCCAGGTCCACCCTGACCCGGAGTGGTAGTACCTGTTAGGGTTCCATCTATGGGTTGAATAGAAAAACATGAGTTTAAAAAAAATGTGTTTAAAAAAAGTAAATTGTGTACCCATCAAGAATGAATAAAACAAAAACGTCTTCAGCATAAAATAACCCAATGGGTTTACATGCCGTAAAATCCAACCAACCAACCAATCAAAAGGGATATGTTCTCCTTGGTTACCTAGCCAAGCCTAAAGAGCCTAGTTTGCCCTACTATTTACCCATAGCTGGAGAGAAAATAATTGGATGCATACCTTTCTCAAGGGTATTAGTGCTATGTGAAATGCAAACAGCCTCATCCAGGATTTGAACTCAGGTCCAGGAGTTGATTTCATTTGACTGTAACCATTACACCATGTGCCTTCTTTTATAATGCTGCTGGTTATGCTACCTAGTGACTGTTGGCATACATGGGATATAATTACCTTTCGTGTCTCCTATTAGTTGAGAGATAAAATCCCAACAGCTGGTCCTCTGTGGATCACATCCCTTATTCTTCCACATAGTCACCATTTCTCTCAATAGCAATGTTCCACCTTTGAATGAGGCATGTATCCCTGTGCCGTAAAATTCTATTGACTGATTTTCCTTGACTCATCACTGGAATAATGTTTCCGCCCTGTTGGCTGGGGTATTAGAATGCACCGACTGCACCTCTGCAGAGGGGTAAGACTCCCTCAAAGGGGCCACCTGTTGGTCTTAGTTATGATGCTTAATAATATAATCCTGGTGGTTGAGCAGTAGATAACTTGAAATACTCCACTTTGGCCCTTTCTTGGGCAAGACAGGCAGTTGGAGAGGCCCCCTCCGATCTGGCATGTCAAGCGCTAGCACCTATATGATTGCCCCAACCCTATTGCCCTTATGGCAAGACCCAATCCTTTTTATCATATGGGTGCTAGTAGGCAGTGTATGAGGGTCTTCATATCCTTGGAATGATGTTAAACTCTCTGATGGTGAGATTCTAGTTTTGGATAATGTGAAGCACCCCTTCATCACCATTGCTCCCTGGTCCACTTTGACCTGAGGAGTAGTACCTGTTAGGGTCCCATCTATGGGTTGAATAGAAAAATGTATTTATTAAAAAAAAATGAGTATCCATTAAGAATGAATTTATTTCAAAATTTTGTAGGCATTAAATGACCCACTGAAGTTGATATGCCGTAAAACAAAACAAACTAAACCAAACAATGCACCATGACAGGAAGTAATTCGTTCTTTACTCGTCAGGGGAACAACTCTGGATATTTTGTTAGGATGATCCTAGCAGTTTATTAGCAAAGAAGCAAGTAATGAATGATAAATAAATGATAATCTATAGAATAATTGGACCAAGTAACCAATAAGTACCCCAAATCATCAACTTAATGAAAAGTTCAGATTTTAACTCATCACCGGTAAGTTTCGCTTCCAAATATTTGAAAATAAATGAACAGACGATTTTTGCAATTATATTGTATCTGACAAAAACAAATTTTACAAATTTTGTGATACTATTTCTGAACGACATCCTTTTATTTAAATCTTATTATAATGGAGATTGTGTGTTTGTTTGTCTGTAACCGAAACTATATTATTACTCAATTCACAGTTCCCTTAGTTATTTACATCACATTCTCCATGATTTTATTTAAACCTCAATGAATAATAAAATTGTTTTACATTATTAAGACTGTTGACCATATCTACATACTAATAATACGCAATTGTATTTATATATACAACAAAATAGTGGTTTACAGTGTGAATGGGAAGGCTAATTTGTATATTGATCTTTAAAAAAATGATTTTAATAAATATATGCTAAGTATTATTGATTTCTAATTATTTGATTTTATCTTAATGAATATGAGCAAAAATCTCTGGGATAAATCTTAAAAGAAATTCATTAAGAAGAAGAAATAATTGTGATATTATCCTTTACTTCCTATTTTAAGTAAAGAGATAAATTAGGAAAATTTACCAATGAAAGACGGGAGTAATGGAAAATGATGGAAGAGTTAGTTTCAAAGCTGTTCTATTTTTCGATAATACCCCCTCTGTTTCAAATCTTTTTATCTGCTTTCTTTTTTAGTTTTATTAGCCTTTCTAATTTAACATGATATTTTATTATATTAAAACTTAAAAACTTGCACCCGGAGGGTGCATAAATTTGCTAGTAAGTATAAAAATATTTTGTAAATAAAAACTGTATTTTTATTTAAATAAACATAATTGTATTTCTCTTCTGATTAAGTAAAAACTATTTTAGTATAAAAACGTCTTTTATCTTTTTTTTTAAATCATCATAAGTGTTGAAAAATATTCATAAATTTCTGATTAAAAAGTATTTATTTAAAAAAAGATTTTGCTATTGAATTTTAATTTGATTACGTGTACCAACCATCTATTTATTTAATTTATTGTGAGTTCAACATTTCCATAAACTTCTCATTAAAATCATTTGTTTACAAAAAATTGGAAGCGGAAGTTACTGGTGATAAGTTAAAATATGAACCTTTAATTAAGTTGATGATTTGAAGTGCTTATTGGTTACTTGGTCCAAATAATTCATACAAAATTTAAGTGTTTGTAATTTAAGTGGTACATTTCTTTTTTACTTTAATAATTTTTTCTTTATTAGAAAGCATAAAAAGTCTGATTTATACATTTACTGTTTGTTATTATTTTTTTTTTTTTTTTTTAAACTCATAATCATTAATTGAATTTATTATGGACACTAAAATTTGTTTTTTTTTTCAATTTCAGATTGTTGAATTCTTCCGTCCCCGCCGAAGAGCCTTGTCAATGCCGGGTTTGATGCTCAAGTTTTAAATCTCAACTCCCAGGCTTCACCCCCACCCAATGCATGACAAACCACAAGAATCATTCCCCCCAGGAACAACATTCATGTGTCCAGATCAGCAATATTTGGCTTTGCAGCCAAATTTTCCCATAAAAGAATTTTTACTGGAACTTTCCATTTTAAAGAAAAACGGTAATTTAAAGAAATTGGAATTAACAGATATTTAAAAAAAAAAAAAAGAAAAAAAAGAAAAAGAAGTCTCATATTCAGAAAGAATCTTTTTTAAAAATTGTTTTTCGAATTTATTGAAAACGCAATTAACAATTCACTGTGTGTAGTTATTAAACAATTTATATTTCCATGTACAAATCTGCTTTTATATACTTTTTATATACTTACCTATAGTTGGTAGAGCACCCACCTTGGAATCGCAAGGTTCTTAGTTCGATACTGGTCCCTGCCAAATCAGCATATGAGTAAAACAGATTGTGTAATCTGATCTGTGCGGTAATGTGGGAGTTGACAGTAGGTTTGGTGCTCCCCCACAGCAAAAAATCCTTCCTGGTCTAGCGCTAGCAAAAAGGACTTTTTTAAAAAAACTGTTGACCCCCTTGCTGTCTGGCTGATACTGAAAATAGGCCACTCTGCCAACTTTATTTACTTTATATACTTACCTAGTTCTTGGGAACCTGTGTCCCATGGTTTCAGCCATTGGACTGGTAAGATATACAGTGATGCTGATAACTTTTTAATTTAGTGCATCCTGGGATGCATATATTTGAAATTTTATGGTCCGAACTAAAGTTTCTTAATGTAGGATTTCTATTTATGAACAACTAAAGTTGTCTAACCCCTACCTTGTACCCCAAACAGTGTAATTTGTTTCCAAGAAAATAATGAAATGTATTTACAGTTAGCTGGAATGATGGTGGAAGAAAGAAAACACTGGATGCAGGCATACGATTTTTCTGTGCCCTTTTAGATTTTTATGCATCAGTGACACAGGATGCGTACCTATCAGCATCTCTGGATAAATAATACTGGTGTGAATCCTAAAGATACATCTCCCCAGGCAACACCTGTCCCCCTTATCTAAAAGGGGCAGGGCTGAGTTTATTGCCCAGTGCCTGAGGCACCTCAAAAAAGGGATGCTGACAGAATACATGTAATTTTTAACACTGGCCACCGCATGAACTTCAATTTATCCAGGTTGCCTGCGGGTTGACTTTTCCTAATGATTGCTAGGAGGCCACAATAAATGATTATACAGGGTGTCCACAAAGTCTGGGTACATGGGCATTAACACATACTTTAAAAAAAACAATTTTATTTAATTATAATGTTAATAAATAATATTTTCAATATGATTTCCATCATTTTCAATGCATAACTTGATGCGCCTTGCAAAATTCAGGTGAACTCGATTAAATAAGTCTACATTGCCATCAATTTCAGCACACTGACTGGTAATGCGTTCTCTCATGTGGCTTAAATCTGTAATCTTTATTGAGTAAACTTTCTCTTTCAACATACCCCAGCAAAAGAAGTCAAGGGGAGAAAGGTCTTGTGAACGAGGGGACCATTCCACCTGACCCCTTCTTCCAATACAGTGAAAAATAACATAAATAAATACAATAGTGAAATCTCCATGCACCCAGACTTTGTGAACACCCTGTATAGTTTTGCTGCCCTTCATAGATTTTCTTCCTAAGCCCCCCCCCCCCAAAAAAAAAATGAGATTTGACTAACAGTTTGATACCACAGTGACTTGTTTATCCAAAATAAATGGTGTACATCCAGAATAACTTCCAGATTAAATTCCTGTCATGATATACAACAAAAATTTATATAAAGTGTGGCATAATCTATGTGATAAAATAGATTATTGACAAAGATCTGTAGAATAAGGGGCCATTGTCCTTCAAATCAGAATGTAGGCGGGTAAGCTTCCCTTGGAAAAATACCAGACCATTGGTAAAAGCGGGAATCTTGCACGTCACGTGATTTGACTAGTTAGGTAATCAGTTGCAAACTAAATGGCAAGCAGAACATACATGTTCTACTGAGGTTGAAAATGGGCAATACAGAAATAAAGCTTTGATCAGAGAAAAACAAAGTCTTGTTAGTTAATCACATGACTTGAAAAGAAGCCCTTAGTTAGAAAATGAAGCAGCAATAAGTTAGAAGACCAGACACGGCGATCGGCCAAAAGAAGGAAGGAACGGAAATGGCAACTAGATGTAGAAAAGAATGAAAAACAAGTAAGTCACAGTCTTAACTCTATCTGTCTCTGTCTCTCAATATCACCTGAAGACTCTCTCTATCATTCTTGTTTATATAACAAAAGGAGTGACAGGGATGCTATTTGGTCACATGGTCAAACAAGGTGAAGTGTGATCTACAATAGGGGTGGGGGTGACCTCTAAAAGTAGTTTTGACTAATGAAAAGAGAGCCCCTTTGGTTTGAATTCAGAGTTTTCCTTCTCCTAGACTGGTTACCATACCAAAGTTAAAGAGCTCAGTCTGTCCTACTATTTACTCATACCAACTCCCCGCATGAGCAGGATGTGACACAAGGTCCATTTCTTAAGTGGAGTTTTACAGGTTTGAATTCAGAGTTTTTTCTTCTAGAATAGTTGATTAAATAAGGTTAAAGAGCACAGTCTGCCTTAGTATTTACTTATAGCTAGAGGGAGAATAGTTGGATTTGTACCTTTCCCAAAGGTATTAGCACTATGTGAAATGCAAGTAGCTGTGTCCAGGATTTGAACTTGTGTTACTGTGTCCATTTCCCATAATGTTAACCATTACACTACCAGCGCCTCCACAATATAGAAATGTAATATTTGCATTTACTGTCCAGATAAGAAAAAGTTTCAGTTATTTGCTTCATCTTTTTTTCTTTTTCTTTTTTGTATTAAAAGGTTTGGTTTGGTTTCTTTGTTTAATGGCATACCAACTTTCATGGATTATTCAACGTCAGTATTGAAGTCAGTTAGCCTACTGTTGGTTTGAATAACAGCAGCTAAGAACTACTCAAGCAGTGTCCAAGAAAGCTGGTATAAATAGGACTCAAGAATTATCCATCCATGAATCTGGGTGATTTGGGTGATTCCATTCCTTGAGTTCTGATTGGCTGCTTGGCTGCTTGATTTGAATGACATTGTGGAGTCATATATATACTCTGTCATTTTGCAGTGGACCTTGTAGCTTTCAGGATTGTATTGAGTTACAAGCGTTTGCTGCCTTGTCTTCCCAGTTCAACGGTAATTGGACTTTAATTATTCTTCAGTCAGAACCATCCTTATAGAACAACAGTAGTGGTACTATTTAACCCACAGCTGAAGGGGATGAGGAGGTTCATTGCTTTAGCAAGGATATTGGTCTGATAGTGAATGTAATAGCATGACTGGAGTACAACCTCACCTAATGTGATGTTGCAGTCCAGCGCTTTAACCACTGTGCCACGGAGATTCCCTTCTTCCATTAAATTAATTTGATGTCTGCAGTATACTGAGGACTAGGACATTTTTTTATTCTTGCGTGCATGGACAATCTCATTAAATTGACCCTTGTAGAATGATCATACTAAGTTCCAATTACCGTCGAATTGGTAAGACAAGGCAACAAGTAGCTGTAACTCAATACAGATCTAACCTTGTTGCAATCCTACTGCAGAATGTCAGAGTATTTATAAAACCGCATAATATCATAGAAACCAAGCGGCCAATCAGAACTCAAGGAATGGAATCACCCAAATACATGAATGGACTGTTCTTGAGTCCCATAAGTACCAGCTATCTTGGGCACTAGTTCAGTTGTGCTTAGCCAGTTGCTGTTGTCCAAACCAACAGTATACTGACTGACCTTAATAATCTACTAAGGTCAGCCTATTCTGGTACAATATTCAATAACCATGTTTTTGTTTTTTTTCTAAAAGATCACTAATTATTACTGAATCTATTCTAGTAGTGACCACCCCAAGTGGAGTTAAACAAGTTTGAATTCAGAGTTTTCCTTCTCTAGACTGGTTGCTTAACCAAGGTCAAAGATCCCAGTCTGCCCTACTATTTTACCCATAGCTGGAGGGAGAATAGTTGGATTAGTGCTATGTGAAATGCAATCAGCCTGATAATTTTCTACAATGATAACCATTACACCATGTGCCTCCCATTTCTATATTAGTTGAATGCAAACATCTACGTTGTGAGGAAATGGAAATCCAGCAATAATTTCTCATTACTCTCTTGTGAGACCAAGTTACATGACACATGTGTATGTGTCCCATTGGGTTTTATGTATATAGTTACCCAACCCTTCCACCATGAACAGGATGTGACACAGGTCAGTATTTAAGTGGAATACAACTGGTTTGAATTCGGTTTTCCTTCTCCTATACCAGTTGCCATACTAAAATTAGAGGCAAATTTGCCCTACTATTTATTCATAGCTGAATGGAGAATAGTTTGATGCATACTTTTCCCAAGAGTATTAGTGTTATGTGAAATGCAAACACCTCCAACCAGAATTTGAAATCAGTTGCTGTGTTGATTTTCTTCAGTGATAACCATTACACTGCAATTGCCTCTTAGCTTCATAGTGAATGTGCATGTAACTGGTTTTAGGCATGGAGCTCATTTATGGTGATAATTTACCCAACCCCTCCACCATGAGCAGGATATGACACACGGTCAGTATTTAAGTGTAGTACAACAGGTTTGAATTCAGTTTTCCTTCTCCTATACCAGTTGCCTCACCAAGGAAAAAGAGCCCAGTCTGCCCTACTAATCACTCATAGTTAGATGCATACCTTTCCCAAGGATATTAGTGCTATGTGAAATGCAAACAGCCTCGTCCAGGATTTGAACTCAGGTCGACAAGTCCATTTTCTATGACTCTACGTAAAGTAGGTGGAGTGGTCTATTGTCGGTATCAGCCTGACAGCGAGGGAGTCTATCCCCTTTTCACTAGTGCTAGACCAAGGAGATTGTTTTTGCTGAGGTGGAGCGCCACACCTGCCGACAGTTCTTACTTTATGGTACAGATCAGATTACCAATCTGTGCTACTGATACGCTGAGTTGGCGGGAAATAGTCTCGAACATCAGAACCTTGCGATTCACAAAAAAAATGATATAACTGGGTGCCCCGAGAATCAAGTCATACAATACTAACGCACTCCTATATGCTCAAACAAGAACAACAACCACAATGTGGAACATGTCAAACACCTATTCATGGAATGCAGGTTTTTTGCTCACATCAGAAACCGTTATTTTAAAGCAAACAATATGAAAGACCTGTTTGAAAATGTCAACATGGAGGATATTCTCTCTTTTTTTAGGGAAATAAAATTATACCATAGAATATAGACATGAAACTAATCAATACCAATACAACATAATCCACCATTGTTTGGACAAATGGCTGTAAATTGTTACATATAAAATGTACATTGACCAACCAAATAAAAAGTTTCAGTCATTTGCTTTATTTTAGGAACAAACAGTTATGCACTCCTGAATTACATATACTATGAGCTACAAGTCAGCCATCAGCCATATTTCTTTAGATCTTCCAACCATTGAGAAGGTATCAATTATTGCTGATGGTGGATTTGTAATTTTGGGATTTAACTGTAAAATTCAGTAAAAAAAAGGAAACAAATGTCTGAAGCTTACTGGTTGGTTGGTTGGTTGTTTGATTTAATGGCATATCAATCCTTGTGGGTTATTTAATGCCAAATCCTGTTCCTTTATATATATATATATATATATATATATATATATATACCAACCAACCCCTCCACACCAGCAGGATGTGACTTAAGGTTAATTTCTTAAGCAGATTTTAACAGGTTTGAGTTAAGAGTTTTCCTTCTCCTAGACTGATTTCCTATCCAAGGTTAAAGAGCCCAGTCTGCCCTAATATTTACCCATAGCTGGAGGGAGATTAGTTGGATATCTACCTTTCTCAAGAGTATTAGTGCTATGTGAAATGCAAACAGCCTCGTCCAGGATTTGAACTTGGGGTGACAAGTCCATTTCCTATGTAACCATTAGACCTTGCATCTTTTTTCTTTAAATATACTAGCAAATATATGCACCCTCCGGGTGCAAGTCTTTAAGTTTTAATGTAATAAATTATTATATCAAATGAGAAAAGCTAATGAAACTAAATAAGAATGCAGATAAAAAGATTTGAAACAGAAGGGGATATAATCGAAAAATAGAACAACTGAAACTTACTCTTCCATCACTCACGTCTTTCATTGTTATTTTTTCTAATTTAACTATTTAGTTAAAAGAGGAAGTAAAGAATAAAATGACAGTTATATTTTTTTCTTGTTAATGGATTTCATTTAAGTTTCATTGAAGAGATTTTTGCTTATATTCATTAAAATAAAACCAAATAGTTAGAAACCAATAATACTAAGCACATATTTATTAAAATTACATTTTTAATATCAATATGCAAATTAGCCTTCCCGTTCACACTGTAAACCGCTATTTTGTTGTATATATAAATATAATTGCATATTGTTAGTATGAAGATATGGTTAACAGTATTAATAATATAAAACAATTTTATTATTAATTGAGTTTTTAATCAAAATAAAATCATGGAGAATGTAATGTCAATAACTTAGGGAATTGTGATTTGAGTAGTAATATAGTTTCGGTTACAAACAGAAAAACACACAATCTCCATTATAATAAGATGTACAAATTTTTTAAGAAATAATTTTTATTAACTTTTATATATATTAATAAATATTGGTAGTTGACCCTCAGCCACCACCTATTAGCACCCATATGATTAAGAGGGTTGGGTGTTTGTTATAAGAGCAATTTGAAGAATACAATAGGACAATCATATAGTTGCTAGGGTTTGACATAACTAGCCAATTGATTGGATTGAGCCCCTCCAACCGGTTGTCTAGCCCAGCTAAGGGCTGAAGTGTAGTGGCCTCCTCCAGTCAATCAGCTGGTCTTGTCAAGCCCTAGCACCTATATGATTGTCTCTTATGACAAGCCCCAACCCTTTTTATCATATATCTGCTAGAAGCCGGTGGCTGAGAGTATTCATGTCCTGGGTATGATGTTAAACTCTATCTGATGGTGAGGTTCCAGTTCTGAAGGTCTGGGCAATGTGGAGCACTCCTTTATCACCAGTGCTTCCAGGTTCACTCTGACCTGGAGTAGTAGTACCTGTTAGGGTCCCATCTATGGGTTAAATAGAAAAAATATGTTTAAAACAAATTGAGTACCCATCATGACTGAATAAAACAAAAATGTCTTCGGTGTAAAATGACCCAATGGGTTGACATGCTGTAAAACCCAACCAACCAAAGTAGAGTGTTGCATGTCATGGGACCACTTAGTATCATGTTCTAGGTATGATGTTAAATTGCATCCACTGATAAGGTTCCAATTCTGGAGCTTTGGGGAGTCTGGAGTACCCCTTTATTGCCATTACTCCCAGATCCACTTTGACCTGTAGTGGTAGTACCTGTTAAGGTCCCATCTATGGTTTAAAAAATGTGTTTAAAAAAGAAATGAGTTCAGAAAAAAAATTGAATATGCAACAAGAATGAATAAAAGAAAATGTCTTTAGTATAAAATAACCCAGCAAGGTTGACATGCCATAAAATCAAACCAACCAACAACTTAATACTTGGGTCACAGACTTCTCAGTTACCTGTCAGGTTTTATGGGTCACTACTTAGCTGGCCCTATCGGGAGATGGGGTCTTACCCCTCTGCAAGGTGCAGTTGGTATATTCTACAGCCCCAGACAACAGGACAGGTGAAACTTACTCTTATCTGGATGGTGAATGTAAGTATTCATATATATATATATATATTATTATGTACATTTCTGCATAAATAATTTTTTTAAATTTTGGTGGGTTATTCTGGACAAGCACCAGATAAATAGATACCTAGTTTTCATTTTTTTTTAGTGATTATTTCTTGAAATATGATACCTCATATATATTTGAATTAACAATCTGTTTTTCCTCAAGATTCAGGGAAATAATGCTTTTGTCATAAATTTTTATAAAAATATTTGCTACATTTTTTTTGTTTTTGTTTTTGTTTTACTATTTCATTCTTTCATGTTAAGTTTAACCCTTTTGGTGCCGAGAGCAACTCAAGTCACCCAAATATACTTAACTCTTTGCATATCAAATTTCTCCTGTATTTTTTTATCTGTCTCATGGGATTATAAAAATTAAATGTAGCTTTTGTGTTCACATCACATTGAGTGTCACCAGTTATAAGAATTAAATGTAGTTTTAGCCTCTTATAATATGTTAGGAGGTTCCGAAAAGCTTCTCAATGTAGATGAATATTCATACAAGTCATATACAACAAAATCCGACAAAGACATAGATAACAAAATACAGACTTTATTGTCTGAGCGCCTGTTAGGGTCCTATCTATGGTTTAAATAGAAAAAAATGAGTTTTTAAAAAAATGTGTTTAAAAAAATTGTTTTAAAAAAATGAATGAAGCAAATTGTCTTTGGCATAAAATAACCTAACAAGGGTTGACATGCCATAAAATCCAACTAATAATAAATGCACTGCACCAAAAGGGTTAATTCTTTCAATTCTGTGAAAAGTATTCTGTTCAATTTAAATTGTCAAGAAATATTTTTTGTCTTCCAGATTTGACCCTTGACCTCCTGACAAAAAAAAAAAAAAGAAAGAAAAGGAAATTTTTTTTTTTTTTTTCGAATAACTTTTTTTACTTGATGATTTTTTTAATATGATATTCAGGATTTGATCTTTCTAGTAATGAAAAAATTAGAGACCGGAAAATTTGTTTATTCAAATAAATATAAATGTACAATAAACATGACTCCCTAACCTCTAGGTATAATATAACCCTAGATTGGTTGGTGTACTGTGTATAGCATTAACTTGTGTCTTGTGGTGAAATTCTAATTTTGGAGCTCTGGGGAGTGTGGAGTACCCCTTCATCACCATTGCTCCTGGTCCACTCTGACCAGGTGGGAGTATTTGTTAAAAAATGTCAATAAAAAAATGTATTTAAAAAAGCTGAATTTGAAAAATGTTAAATACCCATCAAGAATGAATAAAACAAAAAATTTTCTTCATAAAATAACCCAACAAGGTTTAATATGCCATAAATCAAACCAACCAACCTTTGACTGATTTTTAATGGCATGTCAACCAGTCTAGGCTGGTTGATTGGATTTTACAGCATGTCAACCTTTATTGGGACTCTAACAGGTACTACCACTCCGGGTCAGAGTGGACCTGGGAGTAATGGCGATAAAGGGGTACTTCACACTCTCTAGAGCTCCAAAATTGGAATTTCACCACTAAATGTAGTTTAATATTATACTCAAGGCACCAACCTGTCTAGAGTTATTGAAACATAGGGCCAGTCAGGTTGTTGTAGTAGTCGTTAGTAGAAACAACATATGCAAGTCATATAGTCACAAGGGGGCTGTTTATTTATTTCTAGGCTCGTGGGTTCTTTTTCAGAGAGAAGGAGAGAGAGAGGGTATACACAGTACACCAAATTATTCTATTGTAAATCATGTTTGGTACTACTATGCGAAACACATCACAGGGAACTTGGGAAGCTCTGTCTGCTCCTTACGAAGGCCTAGACAAAAAAAAAACGATTTTTTCTCTTCTTCCGTTTCTTGTCCCGGGGTGGGAGGGTCACCCACTTCTGCTTCCGGTCAAAACTCAGAACTTCCGTTTTTATTTTTAAATCTAGTTCCAGGGTCATTCGTCGGTCAATTTTACCCTTCCAAACTTTAGCCTTTGTTCTTATTTCTTTTTCTTCTCTCTCTCCAGAAATCCAATTACCGTTTTCTTTTCAATCCCCAAATTCCCCGTAGACTATAATAATTATGCTACAGTTATTTTATACCAAGAGGTTAGGAAGTCATTTATTGTATATTTATATTTTTTGTGTAGCTATTTATTTATTTATTTTGCAGTTATATGATATCAAGTATTCCTGTCAAATGCAATTCATTTGCACATAGTTGTAAGGTTTCAAGTATTCTTATCTAATACTAATAATTATGGTTTCAAGTAATTATTTTAACTAATGATCGTCATTTGTTTGCACACCATTTTAAGTAACTAATAATAATCCTTAGTAAACAATTATAGCTTCATGTAACTATTCTTAATACAAATAATTTACTGTTATATAGCTTAAAGTATTCTTATCTAATACTTATAATTATATGGTTTCAAATAATCATTTAATAATAGGAATACGAATAATTTTTAAACAGATCTATTTGACCCATCGATGGAATCCTAACAGGTAAGAGCAGAGCTGGGAATAATTGCAATGAAGTAGTACTCTACATTGCTCAAATTTCTGAAACTGGATCCTCACAGTCAGATGCTGTTTAGGGTCATACCCAGGCCAACCTCCCTTTTTTGTTGGAAGGAGAGGGCTCTTACCCTTCTGCAGAGGGTGCAGTGTATTCCAAACCCTGCTGACTGGTGGGTTTCCTTTTTTAGTATAATTAAAAAAGCCGGGGTTGACCATAAAGTATTTTCGTTTGCTGGAATAATTTTTTTTAAATATATTAACTCTTTATCTACCAGAGCGCCCCCCCCCCCGAAAACGCCTGAGATCGTCAGCTCTTAGAAAAGAAATTAATTAAATGAATACATTTTGATTCAGTAGTAAAGGATCAGCTATATGATACTAGCTTGTCAACCATTTCACCACGGTATTGTATTGCAGATGGCAGATAAAGGGTTAAAAGATATATTGATATTTCTTTTGTGTTTCTCATTTTTCATTCAGCCTTGTTTTATTATAATATTCAGTTTTTCTATCCATTTTATAGCATTAATCTTTTTTTTTTTTAAGAATTAAAAAAGAGAAATGAATTAAATGAATACATTTCTATTCACTAGTAAAGGATCGGCACTAGCTTGCCAACTATTTCACCAAACTATTGTGGATGGCAGTGGTAGATAAAGGGTTAAACTGATAAACAGAATGGCAAGTGTTTATTTTTAAACGAGACTGAATAATTATTGGCTTCAACTTATTCCAAGACAGATAACTCTATGATACACACTTCAAGGGAGATAACCATTATAGACTGAAATCTTTTTTTAAAGAAACTAGCAAAAATATGCACCCTCCGGGCGTAAGTAATGAAATGAAATAAATTAAATTAAATTAAATTAGTAAGACTAACGAAATTAAAATTTTGTTGAGTGATGTAATTTAACATGACTAATATCATTTATAAATCATATCCGTATTAATTTGATATGGTTATTTTTGTTTAACGGCATATCAACCTTTGCTGGTTATTTAATGCCAAAGCCATACTTCTAGAAGAACAGTAAAAGTAAGTAAGTGAGAGAATCTATCTCTTTTTTGCTCGACCAGGCAAATTATTTTTGCTATGGTAGAATGCCACACCTATCACCAGTTCAAAGGTGCTTTACTACTTTGAAAGTGAATGTAATAAATTTGCTTACTACAATGTTGCCTAGCCCATTAACCACTCCACCATATATCCACATATTAAGTAAAAAGGTTAAATTTGATTTTTACTTACCGGAACCAAAAAGGTATGTACTGTTTCACGTTTTTCGTCTAAACAGCCATTTGTAATGTGATTCATGTGCATGTGCAAATTGTGAGTATTTTTCCAGGCCGTAGTGGTATCAGTGCTGCTGTATGGCTGCAACACTTGGACCGTGACAAGACGCCTGGAAAATAGGCTGGATGGGAGCTGCACAAGGATGCTGCGTGCAATCTTTGAACAAATCGGGGAAGCAACATCCCACAAGAAAGCAGCTATACGGCCACCTTCCCCGCAAACCATCTGAGTAACACTAACAAGACATGCCAGACACTGCTGGAGAAGTAAGGATGAACTAAGTAAAGATGAACTCATAAGCAACATTTTTGTCGAAACCAGCACATGGACATGCTAGTGTGGGTCGTCCAGCAAAGACCTACATAGACCAGATGTGTGCGGATACTGCATGCTGTGCTGAAGACCTTCCAGTGTCAATGAATGATAGGGATGTTTGGCGAGAGATTGTCATGGAAATCTACACTGCTGGCATATGATGATGATGATTATGATTACTGTTCCTTATTAACTCTTAACATCCTGTTGAGAATTTTCCAAGCCCAGAGCCCCATTCTTCTAAGGATTTATCAATAAATGTCTAAAAATGGCCTTTTCATTCAACTCTTAACAACCTGTTGAGAATTTTCTAAGTCCAGAGTATTCCTATAAGGATATATAAAAATTTGGCTAAAAATGACCTTTGCATCTAAAGTTACCTGTTATTTCCCTTAAATCAAAGACTTCTGGATATATGTTTAATATTACATTTAAACAAAGGCTATCGTTTGGGGCGGATTAGGAAAATGAATGAGACTTCTGGTCGGGTGGAATGAGGCGGTATAGGATGTTAAGAGTTAATATGCATAAGTTACCATGTACTTAAAAGGACTCATCCAAACTTTCAAGTTTTAATTCATCAAGAAGAGAACCAGAATGTGAGTGACACTTGATTGGCGCACATAGAATGGAATTTTGTAGGTGAGAGAGAGAGAGAGATAAAAAGTTCTGTCTGACTTCATCAGTGAGGAGAAAACAAAAACAAGCTTTGTTTTGACAACAGGCAGAAGGATGTGACATGTTCTTTTAGGATCATGGCTCTCCACAGCTTCTTTTTATTAGTAAACTGTGCATTACTATGATTGCTCTTGGGGAAAGAAAGTGAAGTGGTTTCCCCATTGCTTTCTTTGATTTGAATATACACTTGTCCTAGACTGGTTGCCCACCATAGCTTGAGAGCCTAATCAGCTGACCTATTTGATAATATTGGATAAAGAAAACTCAGTCAATTTTTCTTTTGATTAAAAAAAATGATTTCTCTGAATTTTTGAGATAAGGCTTGATAATTTGTATTATTCAGACTATTGTCCTCATCTTTATTGTTATATACACGATTCAGCTGATGTGCCCTCTGGCCTTCTTCAGGAACCTTCAGAGTTCGACAAGAAATACCTGAAGAAGGCCGGAGGGCATGAGGACAATAGTCTGAATAATACAAAGTGAATGATGTTTTTCACTTTGTTGTTAAAAATATTTCTATTTTGAAAAATCTCTTGAAAAAAAAAAAAAAAAAAAAAAAAAGTACAAATGAAAAAGTTAGAATTATTTTTTTTGCCAATTGATATTTCCAAGTGTCGTTGATATTAAGAAAAAAAAAAAATGAATATATAAATACAGTTGTACCTTGACTTACGAGTTTAATTTGTTCTGTTTGTAACTCAATTTTCCCTACTGAAATGCCATTAATGCATTCCAGCCCCTGCCCGTCATTATTTTTGTTATTTAAAAAAAATAAATAAATAAATAAATAATAGTGCTGCATTGTATAAAAAACATAATAATGATTTATATGCTGTAATATGTTTTTGTTTTTTTACAAAGAGTAACAGAGCACTTGTAAGTCAAGGTATTTCTGTAAATAAATAAATGACGTTAATTGGTTTGTTGTTAAAAATATTTTTATTTTGAAAAAGCTCCCATAAAAAGAAAAAAAAATATTGCAAATGAGAAAAAGTTTTAGAGAGGGAGAGAATTTTTTTTTTTTTTTTTTTTTAGTCAATTGTCATTTCCAAAAATGTTGTTGCTTTTTTTTCATATCCAACAGCTGATGTCCTGAGTGAACAAAAAAAAAAAAAAAAAAAAAAAAAAAAAACACCACTCAAATGTTTAATCAAATAAATGACAGTAGGCATTAAAAAATCATCGTCAAGGCAACCAGACTTTATTTTTAGAGATTCTTTTCATCAGCATTCTCATCATTTGTTATTCTTGTTCATATTTACGATGTCTTGACTTTAAAAAAAAAAAAAAGAATTTTCAAACTATTTTTTTTTCGATCTGTTCCTTGTTCAGTTAATCCAATTATTTTCTATATAAGTACGTAATAAAGTCTATCTCCTTTGTTGCTAGTGCTAGGTCAGCTCCCAGATGCTTTCTCACAGAAATCAGATTACCCAAGCGGTGCTACTAACACACGGAGTTGATGACGACTTATCAAACACAGAACCTTGCAATTTGAACTAAACTGTATTACATCAGGATGACTATGGCCAACTAAAATGTCGGGGGGGGGGGCGAGATAAAGATACAAGTTATTAGAATTTGAGATTGAATTTCACTACTGTTTCATCTTATAACTAGATGGTGTCCACAAAGTCCGTGTGCACTTTAAAATCTAAAAAAATTTTTTTTAAATTCACAGACTTTATGAACAACTTGTATTTTTCTTTGTTGCTTCCAAAGAATTAGATATTTCAAACTGCTGAAATAGGGCAGCAAGAATACTTGTAAAATCAAGGAATTATATATATATATAAAAAAAAATATAGACATCAGCAAACAACAAATATTTGGTTATGATGGTATAGTTATTATAATTATTATTATAATCAATAATAATAATAATAATAATAATAATTGGTGGCTTGAAGATTTTGTTGGAATCAGGAAGAGCACAAATTGTCATTTTTATTGGTCGGTTGAAGAGGCAGCAGTGGTTTATTCTTTACAAAGGACAGTCATAAATATATACAGATTTATCATCTGATACAGATACAACTTTGTTACCTTCAGGATTGTATTTGGCACACCAAACCTATAAAAAAAAAAAAGAAAAGAAATAAATAAGACAAAAAAAAAAAACAACAATAAAACAATTGCAGCTTATTTCAATTTGTTTGTTTATTTTTTTTATTTTGTTTTATGGCATATCAACCTCGATGGGTGTTAAGTTTTTAAATGCCATCCTTGGCCAGTTGAAAGGGACTTAAAGTAAGTAAGTCCTGAGTTATGGAATCCTTTGGTAAGTGAATAAGTCCTATCCTGCGTATTGTTAAAGATCCAGTGATTTAATCCTATGTCCATCGTCCACGAAAGTCGCAGTAGTTATGAGTAGTACTGCCGGTTTAAGTATTGTATCAGCAGCAGAGTACTACCAGTGATTGGCCAAGAGAAATCACATGGTTCTCGCCGAGTCTATAAGTAGGAACACACACCTTATAACAGAATTTTCTCAACACACCCCCTATTTTGATATAAGGTGGATGATTCCATTCAGAAATATTAAATCATTTCATTCAATAATATCATTATAAATTTTAATATTTCTGAATGAAATGATTTAATGCTGGCCAAGTTTTGAAAGATTTGTAGCAATAGTTTGTAGAAAATGTTTATAAAAATTTTTTTAATTTTTTTATTTAACCCATAAAATCTCCAACCAACCGCCCATCTAGCCTACGTAAGGACCAAAGTGGAGTGTTGAATGTCATGGACTGCTCAGCTCCCAGGATTCCGTCCTTAAGCATCATAAGTCACCATCCACGTGCAGTTGGTGTATCTTTCTATTTCAGAAAGAGTTGAAAAGATTTAACACATCTGGTCCACCATTTCTCAAGTTCAACCCTTTATACTTGTATTACCCAACTCCTCTGCACAAGCTGACACAAGGTCAATTTTTAAGAGCAGTATGTATTTACCCAACCCCTCCACATGAGCAGGATGCAACACAAAGTCAATTTTTAAGCAGACTTCTTTCCCTAGACCAGTTGCTATACCAAGGTTAAAGAGCCCAGTCTGCCTTACTATTTACCCATAGCTGGCTGATACTGATTTTAGGCCATCCCGACGACTTTACTTTTTACTTTTCTTATTGTTGGAAATTTTGAGATGAATAATTCTGATTGTTTGTGAATTGTTTGGAACTTACCTGATCGGAATGTTCTCCAAATGTATGTACACACTGACGATTGGTAGCGTCCCAGACCTTCACTTTGCGGTCAGATGAACTGGAGAGAAAAGGGTATAAAAAAATGAGAAGAAGAAAAAAAAAACAACTTTCTGTCACAAAATGGCTGCTACTATCTTCTGACAAATAAAAATATTGTTTTGTTTTTATTTAACCTCTACTTATTCTGAGAATATTCTCTTTTATGCAGTGGAGGTGCTTGTGGCATAATGATTATTTTAATTTGAACCTGATATACACAGGCAAGGTCTTGGTTTTTATTGTTGTTTCAAACCACAATTACAAAAAACAGAAAATTAATAAAGAAAAAATTGAAAGAAAATTGAAAGAAAAAAAAGGAAATAAGAAAAAATGAAAGTAAGGAAAAAGGAAGGAAGGTTGGATTTTATGGCATGTCAACCCTTATTGGGCTATTTTATGCAGAAGATGTTTTTTTATTCATTCTTGTTGGGTATTTTTTTTTTTTTTAAACATTTTTGCAAACTCATTATTTGATCTATTTAACTCTTAGATGAGACCCTAATAGGTAACACCACTCCAGGTCAGGGTGGACTTGGGAATAATAACAATGAAGGGGGTACTCCACTCCTCAAATCTCTATAATAGGAACTTCACCATTAGATACAGTTTAATGTCATACCCAGGACACTAAGACTCTCAGCCACTGCATTTTAGCACTTATATGATAAAAAGTGTTAGGGTTGTGTGCCATAAGAGTAACAGGGTCAGGACAATCATACAGGTGCTCATGCTTGACATGACTAGTCTATTGATCAGAGGGGACGTTTCCAACCACCCGCCTAGCCTAAGTAAGGGTCAATGTGGATTGTTGCATGTCATGGACTGCTTAGCCACCAAGATTCCATCCTCAAGCATCAAATCAACTTGTCAATGATAAATGCGCCACTACTATAATCTGGTGTGTCGTGTAGCTGCATCCACAACATAACAGAGGACACGGTTACCTCTCGGATATATATATATATATATATGTATGTGTGTATGTATGTATGTATGTATATTTATTACATAAGATTTTTGCAATTAAGAAAAGAAAAGAAAAGAAAAGGAGAGAATACATACCCAGAGACAAAATGAATATTGTCAGGATTGAAATCAACAGTTAAGACCCAAGAACCATGTCCAGACAATGTGTCTACAAGATTTCCATGTTGGCTAAAAAACAAAGAAAAACAATAAGATTAATATATAAGTGTTAAATAATAATTGATTGGCAAAATCTTTTATCGGCATGTAGTGTAGTTATTTTAGAACAGCTGCAAAATACATTGGGTCATCTAGTGTAATTGACGCCTGATTGTAAAATAATTAGGGATCTCAATTATTTTAGTAATTTATAATTTGGGGTTTAGATTCGGACAAAAAAAAAAAAAATTTTTTTTTGGAATGAAAACAATCCAAGAGTTAACATGTTGTTTACAAATGAAAGATACTGGAATGCAAGCATCGGAAGAATGGAATAAGGGTTTACACATTACATAAGTCAGTAATCTGCTGATATTTTAAGTTCTATGCTGACGTGGAATGAGCTGATTAGGGAAAATTATTAGTTAATTAAAAATCATCAGAATATTTAAAAACCATGTTCTGTAAGAAATAGAAAGAACGAGCAGGTGATGAATGATTAGGGATAGTCATCCACTTTCTCTGCTTTTCTTACTTACTTTCTGCCTTGTCACTGTTGGCATTAACAACAGCCTTCTATTTCCCTGCCACCCTCCTGCTTTGGTGACTACTACTATAGATGGTCAATGGTGAAAATAAATTTGATACTGACAGATGAGTAAGGTGATTGACATTTGATTCTTTTTAACACAGGTTACTACAAAAATGAGAAAGGATTTATTAAGAAAGTAATGCCACACTTCTTAAGTATGGGCCATAGCACAACATGATGACCCCCAAGGTCATTTGAGATTGTAGCTTCATTGGACTAGAAAGTCACATGATTAGATAAGAGTTAGGAAATAGATTTAAGGTATCTTAGAAGTCAGTAAGAAATTGCTGATGTGAGTGGTTAAGGATTCTATCTTTGCTTGACTCTCCCCCTGTGGCTGCAACAGGTAATGTATGCAAAGAAAGTTTGACATGAATAAAATAAATATGTTCCAGTTGTTCTGTATCTCAAAACAGAATGGGCTGAGACAAAATGGCAGCAGAGTGATGCAGCAGTAACAGACAATAAGTGAGGAGATGGGTGATCATCTGAAGAAGATAGTTTAGTTTGTTGGATTTTATGGCTTGTCAACCCTTGTTGGGTTATTTTATCCCCAGAAGTTTTGTTTTATTCATGCTTGATGGATATTCAAAATTTTTTTTTAACTCAATTTTTCTCAAAACATTTTTTTTCTATTTAATCCATAGATGGGACACTAACAGGTACATTCACTCCGGATAAGAGTGGACCTGAGAGTAATGGCAATAAAGGTTCTGGTAAAACAAGAATCTATATAAGTTTATTTCATGAGAAATAACCATAAGTTCTGTTAAGAGTTCTTTAAGATTTTATATATTAAACATTAAAGTGTTGGAGTTTTTTGGTATATAAGGCGTGCGTCAGAAGGTCACTTCTATTTATAGACTCGCCTATAAGCACATGACCTGGGAAAGATTCTATTGTCCAATCACTGGCAGTGCTGCTGCTGTTGTATTTATACTAGCTGGATTCTTAACCTTAGATCATTACTAACTGGGATCTTCGTGGACGACGGAACGTAGTACTATACCACAGGACTTATTGACTTACTTACTTATTTACTTTAAGTCTGGCCAAGGATGGCGAGATACTCAACAGTAAGACTTTGAAATGATTGCATGTTATTCATAACATTAAAATCTTATTTTTCTTTAAAAAGATTTTTAGGTTGGTGGGATGGTTGGATTTTACGGCATGTCAACCCTTGTTAGGTTATTTTATGCCAAACTCATTTTTGTTTTATTCATTCTTTGTTGAGTATAGGTTGGAATGAATTACTCGATAAGATATATTAAAATAAAACATTTACTTACACATCATAGATTTTTATGTGACTGTCATCCGAGCCAGTGACAAGGAGTTGAGAATCAGGGGAGAAACATAGAGACCGAATTGGCATAGCATGACCTGAAAAAGAAAAAGAAATTGGGTGAAAATTAAAAAATAAAATGAAATAAAATTTTTTCTGTATAATTAGATTGAGTTTTTTCTAACTAGGCTGAGAGTGTAGTATCTGCGTGCTCTGCCTATGATCAGAATGTAATATTTGTACATGTAGAAATCTAATGAAACTTTAGATCAAATGAAAGAAAAAAAAAAAAAAAGTCACTTATCTTGCTGATAATAAGAAAACGGATTTGGTTATTTCCTATAAGTCTAACATAAACAAAGGGGAACCACTCTTGACTGATAATTTATTTATTTAATCTACTAGGAAAAAGAAGTTAGGGTTAGTTTAATGGGAAAATAAATAATTTATCAGTCAAGAATTTATGTTAGACTTATAGAAATAACCACTGATTTGATGAGGGCGGGAGAGTTATATAGATCATGGTTTCTTAACAGGGGCCATGAGATTTTTTTGGGGGGGGCCACAAGGCCAAATTTGGCCACAAAAAATATATATGGAGTATTTTGTAATTAATAATTATTATTTAAAATAAAATATTAAATTTATTATTTAGTTAAAATGTTAACTAAATCTAAGCCATTTTGTTAACAAAAATATTTATTCATTATATTTTTTTTAATCTGATCTATGCAAAGCAGCTGTTTTTAGTTTTCAATTCCTTAAAATTTAAAACTCTTAATTTATTCTTTAAAATTCAAAGAGGAGGGGTGTATAAAAACTCAAGTTGACATGGGTGTCCACAAAGAACTCGCATTGGGTTTGTAGGGGTCCAGTCAAAAACAGGTTGAGAAACAATGATATAAATAGAGAAAAAACTAGGTTGGTTGGATTTTATGGCATGTCAACCTTTGTTTATTTTATGCCAAAGACATTTTGTTTTACTCATTCTAATAGGGTAGTCAGTTTTTTTTTAAATACTAATTTTTAAAATCTATTTAACACGTAGATGTGACCATAACAGGTACTACCACTCCAGGTCAGAGTAGTACTCCACATTCCCCAGAGTTCTAGAATTGGAACCTTGCCACCGGATGTAATTTAACGTCAAAATAAGGAATTGTGGGTAGTGAAAATAACTACCCAAGTTAATAGGAGGTTCAGTTGTTAGAAGTGTCAGGCAACTGCATTTGAGAATTGATGGAAAAAAAAGGAAAGGAGGAAAATACAAGAGAGATTTGTTTACCTTCCAAAGTGTGTACTGAACGTCCAGTTGTTGTGTCAAAAATATTCACAAATCCATCAATAGCACCACACGCAATATATTTGCCATCAGGACTCTTAAAAAAAAAAAAAAGACATCAATCAATCAGGGTCAAGTGTAAAAAATAAAGAAAGTAAAACAAAAATGTACAAGCTGAAATATTTCTCTGAATGTTTGAGATGAGGATTGATGATTAGTATTATCTGCGTTATTCAGACTATTGTTCTCACCTTCATTGTTATCTGTACTACTGTCCAATTGGACACATAGCCTAGTGGATAAAGGAGTTAGGTTAAGACAGTTCTAAGTAACAGTTATCTCTGGACTGCAGGTTCAATCCTGGTCAGGGGCAGCAGTAACATAGAATAATAATTAACACAACTTAAGACCTGTACCCCAGCTATGGTTAGCAGAATGAGAACAGGATACCTCCGTGGACCGAATAAAGGGTTGGGTTTAAAGTTTCGTGATGGCTCCTGAGTTCAAAAAGAAGGTTCCCGAGTCCAACAAGAAATACCTGAAGAAGGCTGGTGGGCACATCGGCCAAAAGTACAGATAACAATGAAGATGCAGACAATAGTCCGAATAACACAGATAATACTAAGCTGAAGTATGTATTTACCAACTTCTCTGCACGAGCAGGATGTGACACAAGGTCAATTTCTTAAGCGGAGTTTAACAGGTTTGAATTCAGAGTTTTCCTTCTCCTAGACCAGTTGCCATACTCACAGTGCTAATACCCTTGGGAAAGGTATGCATCCAACTACTCTCCCTACAGCTATGGGAAACAGTATGGCAGACTAGGCTCTTTAACCTTGGTTAGGCAACCTGTCTAGGAAAAGAAAACTCTGAATTCAAATCTGGTAAACTCCGCTTAAGAAATTGACCTTGTGTTGCATCCTGCTCATGCGGAGGGTGGGTAAATATATATATGAAATGCAAATAGCCTCATATAAAAGTAGAACTTTGGTTACCGTATCTATTTCTATGATGATAACCATTACATTGTGAGTGACTCCTTTAATAATAATGAAAATTGATGATGACCATTAACTAAAGTGAGGCTGAGCAAATGACATAACAGGTGACTTTGTAGCTGAAATGAAAACCTGCTCTATCCAAAGGTGTTATTATGTTCCCTCTATCTGTTGTTTCCAAGGAAATAGATAAATAAGAAGTATTACTTGCAGTGTAATTAGTAAACAATTACATGATTTCATGTGTTTTTATCTAATAATTAATCCTATTTAAGCCATAGATTGGACCCTAACAGGTAGTACTACTCCAGGTTAAATTTTTCTCAAATATATATAAGTTTTACTCTTAAAAAGGAGCAACTGTAAACAGCACTTCCTATTGGCAACTTCTTAGGCAAAATTCACCTTGTTTATTGAATGACTCTTATAATGCATTCTTGTATTAGAACCCTCTGCAATGCATTCCTATAGTAAAAGCCTATTCAATAGTTTAAAAAATCTGATGAATTTCTATAGTAAAACCATTTCCAGTGCATTTCTATTAAAACTATTAATAGTTTGAAGAAAGTCAAGGGAATAAAATACTTACATAAGCCAAACTAAGGACAAATTTTCCTCTCGTATCCATGGAACTTTCCTTTTGTCCAGAGTCAACTCCAAATAAATTTATTTTACCAGTGTGACTTCCAGTTGCTAAGTAACGGGAGTCTGGAGAGAATGCAATGGTCCATGCATCAGCTGTCAGGGAGATAAAGATATATGTATATAAGAAGGTGACAGATTTGATAGGGTTAGGTTATGTTTTTTTTTTTTAAATTCATAGTAAAGTCAGCTGAGTGGCCTATTATCAGTATCAGCCAAATAGTGAGGGAGTCTATCCCCTTTTTCGCTAGCGCTGGGCCAAGGATTTAGTTTTGTTGAGGTGGAGCGCCACACCTACCGCCAGCTCCCAGATGCTTAACAGCACAAGTCCGATTACCCAAGGTGTGATACTCATGCGCTAAGTTGGCAAGGACCAGTATCAAAGCAGGAACCTTACAATTCCTAGGCAGATACTCTACTGACTGCAGTAACTGCACATGACAAAGGCTGAATGAGACATTTTTTTTTTTTTTTTTTTTTTTAAGTTGGTTGGATTTTACGGCATGTCAACCCTTGTTAGGTTATCTCATGCCAAAGACATTTTTGTTTTATTCATTCTTGTTGGGTATTCAGTTTCTTTAATGAACTCAATTTTTTTTAAACACATTTTTAACATTCATTTTTAAAAATCTATTTTACCCATAGATGGGACCCTAACAGGTACTACCACTCCGGGTAACAGTGGACCTGAGAGTAATGACGATAATGAGGTATTCCACATTCTCCAGAGTTCCAGAATTTGAACTTCACTACTAGATTCAGTTTAATGTCATACCCAGGACAATAAGACCCTCAGTCACCACCTTCTAGCACATATATGCTAAAAAGGGTTGCCATAAGGGTAATAGGGTTGAGACAATCATATATGTGCTAGGGTTTAACATGACCAGCCGGTAGATTGGATGGGGCCTCTCCAATCACCTATCCAGCTTAAGTAAGAGCCAAAGTGAAGTGTTGCAGGTCATGGACTGCTCAGCTACCAGGGTTCCATCCTTAAGCAGCACGGGTCACCACCCGCAGCCAACAGGTGGCCCCATTGGGGTGGGGGGATTTTACCCCTCTGCAGATATGCAGTCAGTGTATTCTTCTTCCCCAGCTGACACGGTGTAGTACTGATTGGTTTGGTTTCTTTGTTTAATGGCATATCAACCTTCGTGGGTTATTTAATGCCAAATCAATCAAACAAATAATTTTTTTTTACAATAGCGCTAGACCAAGGAGATTGTTTTTAGCATCTGAGGTGGAGCGCCACACCTTCCATCAGCTCCTTACTTTACCGCACAGATCCCTGTGCTACTCATACGCCGAGGACTGGTATCGAACTAGGAACCATGTGGTTTCTAGCCGAACGCTCTACCAACTGAGCTAACCCGGCCCGTACTCATTGAAATATGTAGTCTTTTTGAATTATATTAGACAATTTTACACTAGTTCATAAATTTTTATTTTTGGATGTGCATGTTGCTTACCTGGATTGGCATCAATTCCTTTGGCCAGTTTTCCCGTATCCAGATCCCAGACTCGGATCTGACTACCCAGGCTACTTGTTGCAGCCACTGCACGCAAGAGTTAAGGGAAAAAAATAAACAGCTTTCTAAACCAATTGCTAGTGAATTCCAATTCCAAGTAAAGAGTTGTAAAGAGAAAGTTCTGATGGTAAAGATGAGAATAATAATGTTACATAATTTATGAGCAGCTTATAAGTTATGTGTGTACCTGTAGTTAGAATATTTTTGAATAGGGTCCGTTAGACTTAGAATAACAGGGTCCTGTGGAAAGTTACCCGATAGGTATTGGCGGTTAATAACCTTTTTACTTGACCCCTTGAAGAATGTGCCATTACAGATGCATGGGAATTAGTTCCAGATAAAACCCAATTTCCGAGGAGCGCGGACACTATTGTCAGCTCTGATGGGTCGATCTCATCGCGGCGGAATCAACATGGGCTGGGTTGTGAAAATAAAGTTTTATCATAAACCAACCAGGCCTTGTGATTTGATTAATTCAAACCCATAAGGACACGCCCAAAACGAAGAAGAACAAAAAAGAAGAAAAAGCAACCCTTAACAGAAATCCCACTAGATCAACGGAAGAACATGGTGGCCAAGATAAAAGCAATAAGTAGAATGTAATAAATAAGAATCATCATCTATTATCTCTACTATATCTGTCTGTCTCTCCCGTTTATATACCCAATGTTGAATGAGTATATAACAATAATACTGGAATTATTAATATTATCGATTAAAAATTATTTATAATACTGCAATAATAATAGGGCAATTATTTGGGTAATCTGAACATTAGCTACATAAATGAGAGTAATCTCCCTTGTTTGTTTCACTTTCAGGAACCCTTACGTTTTGGTCGGCTATTTTCATTTCACTGTAAATCTACACTGAAAATAGGAATTTGTTCATACAATACAAATGCATGTTTTAACACGAAAGTTTCATAAAATGTATTCTTAATAACAATTAAGTTCATTTCAAATAATGTGCAAGCACAATTAAGAACACATTTTATGATATTTTCATGTTAAAACATGCAGTTTTATTGATTCAAACAAATTCGTATTTTCAATGTAGATTTACAGTGAAATGAAAATGGCCAACCAAAACACAAGGTTTCCTCAAAAAGAAACAAACAAAGGGAGGTTACTCATTTATGTAGCTAATGTTCAGATTACCATTATTTGTACAAGCAGGACCTGTGGATATACCACTGTATGATAATTTAATTATTACAACGTTTGAAATGTTTACTTAAGAGCTATTGCCAAATAGTTCAATATGCAAAAAGTATAATAATCTTGATTTAACTCCCTCCCTCTGTTTTTTTTTCTTCTTTCTTTTCATCATGTTCAATTGAAACAGATTAGTATGTCATTTTTCTTCCCTTTCTTTCTTTCTTTCTAAAAAAAAAAAAAAAAAATGGAATGGTCTATTATTTAGCTCAGGAATAAGAATTCGGTGGATAAGTTACACCAGATAATCAAGATTTACATTTTTGCATTTCACCTTGGACTATTTGGACAGTCTCATTTTTGACCAGAGGGTATTGCAAGATGATAACGGTCGGAAGATTAAGGAACAAGAGTATTAATAAATAGATATAACACAACACTCAGGTATAATATGCACCTATAATGCTGGTTCTTTCTTTTCTTTTTATTCTTTTTTGGATTTTTTACGGCATGTCAACCTTTGTGGGTTATTTTATACTGAAGACATTTTGTCCTATTCATTTTTCATGGGTATTCAAATTTCTGTTAAATCACTTTCTTCTATTTAACTCATAGATGGGACACTAACAGCATTAACTTATTTCAAACTTGTTCTCACGGAACCTTAGGGTTCCTGGGACTCCCGGTTGAGTAACACTGGTCTAGATTGTTAACCATTAGACTACATGAAACATCTTTTATTTGTATAGTAATAAACATGTTGGATGAGTGAATATTTGTACCTCACTTTTCGGGTATTCCTAATATGCATTTAAGCCTTAAATTCATATTCTATCAAATCCAAAAGAACCGAACCCCCCCCTTCAGTTTTGATAAACAGTTTTCTTATTAATAGTCTATTAGGATACAAGTTCCAGAAGTGTTGATGTCGATGGAGACAATGCCCAATTGATGACCTTCAAGAATGTGCCTCGGCTGAAGAGTGTTGTCTTCCCTGTAATAGAAATAAAATATATAAAATGTTTAAAGAAAAAAAAAAAACCCAAAAACTAGAAGCAGCTACTTGGCATTGCCTAGGTAGAGGTGGGGATAATAAAAATTTAGTCTTGTAGATGCAGTAAAATCGTATCCATGCGTCCCAGGGTTTTTCGTTTTTCTTCCCTCATCATTTCAAGCTAACTGTAAATACATTTCAATAGTCTCTTAGAAACGAATTACACGGGATAGGTTACAAGGTAAGAGTTAGTCGACTTTAGTTGGCATCCATAAATTTTTCCCAGGACTCATTCAAAGCAAATATGTGCATCCAGGACGCACTAAATCAAAAAGCTATCAGCATCACTGTGTATATATATATATATATATATATATATGAAAAGTGAATCCGACAGTATGAAATAAATATTTTTAGAAAAATATTTTTTCATATATATTATATATAGGTTTTTTCCTATAATCTAACATGATCACTCTTGACTGATAAATTATTTATTTATTTTTCCCATTAAACTAACCCTAAACCCGTCTTTTTTTCCCTAGTAGATCAATAAATAAATAAATAATTTATCAGTCAAGAGTGGTTCCCCTTAGATCATGTTAGACTTATAGGAAATAACCTATAATATATATACACATATACATATACATATATATATATATATATATGTTTCATGTATTTTTAATATGTATATATAAGTTTTGTGTATTCGTAATATATGAAGAAAAAATAGAAAAATGTCTGACTCACAATTTCCAGATTTTGACAACATCATCAACACTTCCAGTTACAATGCTCTCAACGCCGTCATTTTCATTCCGTCCCCAAGCACAGCTCCAGATGCTGTCGTCATGAGCTATCAACAAATAAACATATTAATCAATAATATTTTGCAGTTATAATGATAGATTAGGTATTTTATAATGGGGAAAAACTACACATTACAATATAGTATCTATCTCCCTCCCCCACCATCACCACTACAATGCTAGAATAGGACATAACATCAGTTTAAGTAGGAAGACCCTACAGGAAGCAAACTTTCCTAGTGTGGTGCCAAAAATAGCTCTGATTCTTTGCCATTTCACCAAACCTATCACTTAGCCCTTTAGATGACGAGGCAGGTGCTGTTTGGTGGTAGGGGAAGGCTCCTTGGAACTGAACTGATTTATTTTTCACATGACTGTACCAGGTAAGTAAGTAAAGTCGACGGGGCGGCCTAAAGTCGGTATCAGGCATACAGCGAGGGAGTCTATCCCCTTTTCAATAGCGCAAGACCAAGGAGATTGTTTTTAGCATCTGAGGTGGAGTGCCACACCTTTCATCAGCTCCTTACTTTACCGCACAGATCCCTGTGCTACTCATACGCTGAGTTGGCGAGCACCGGTATCAAACTAGGAACCAGGTGGTTTCTAGCCGAACGCTCTACCGACTGAGCTAACCCGGCCCGTACTCATTGAAATATGAAGTCTTTTTGAATTATATTAGACAAATGGCAGAAATCATGGAACAACCTGACTCAAAACAAACTCCACGAAATACAAAAAGTTATTGGAGAGTGGCCGACGGGCCACAGAAGTATTAGAAGAGAAGAAGTAATACTCACAAGATTGCATATTGGGCACACCCACATTACCCATTCGTACCTGTTAAAAGGGGAGGATGCCCAGTGTGCCCAACATGCAAAGTACAATTTACAACCAAAGATATCCTTCTAAATTGTAACAGCCTTAAACATATCCGCGCTAATTACTATCAAGCAAGAAACGTGAGAGATATCTTTAAGAATACAAACAATGAAAACATTTTAAATTTTATTAAAAAAAGCAACCTTTTCACATTGTATAACTAAACTTATATATACAATAATGAATTTACATGGAATGTTCTGGAAAATAGATAAATTTTACAATTACATTATTCAGTCCACAAGAGAAAAGTTAAAAAAAAAAAAAAAAAAAAAAAAAAAAAAGGTATTTTCCATTTATTTTAAGCAATTGGGAAATTTTCCCTCAGATTTGGCCACATTTTGGCTGTTATTTATTTCTTAATTTTATGCCCATTTTTTTAAAATTTGAAATAAAAATTAATAAACAATAGAAAATAAATTAGAATGATATTTCATAAACTGCTTGAATTGCATAATGTTCGTATAAATACTGTAACTGCTTACCTTGTTCATTCTTCAAAATAATGGAATACTGAAATATAAAACAAAAGGATTTTTTTAAATACATACAAAAGGGAGATAACTGCAAGAACTTAGGTAATGTCTCCATCTAATGGAAACATCAAATCGGTTTACTTAGGTTGGTGCAAAAATAATTGCGTTTTTGTTATTTCAAAATTTTCATGCGTATTTTCGAACAAACTATTATGGGTTATTTCCTTAACTCAAACCTATAAAAAAGAGAAACCACTCTTAATGAATTTTATCTGCTTATTAATCTACCCATTATTTTCCCATTAAACTAACCCTAAACCCTAACCCTGTCTTCTTTTTTCCTAGATCAATAAATAAATAAATTTATAAAATTCATTCAGAGTGGTTCCCCTTTTGGGGGGGTGGAGTTATAGGAAATAACCCTATTATGTTTATATAATATACCAATTTAAGTTGTGAATTAAAATTAAATTACTCACAAATGTTGATATGCCATTTAACAAAGAAACAAAACCATGGTAACATTAAAATTCTAACAAAGTACAACCAAACAAGATGAATGACAAATTAGGTTTTAAACTTTATTTGTTACTATCAATATTGGAAGTGAGTCCCATCATGGTGTAATGGTTAGGAAGCTAGTCTTGTAGATCCATTACTACTGAATAACGATTTTGACCATCACTGAATGCCACATTCTTGCAACCTTGTGTCATATCCTTAACTGTGGGGAATAGGTTGGGTAAATACCTACAATCAATATTGGTTGGTTGGTTGGGTTGGTTTTTGGTTTTTTTTGTCAACCCAGTGAGTCATTTTATGCCAAAGATGTTTTTGTTTTATTCATTCTTGATGGGGGACTCAATTTTTTCTATTTAACACATAGATGGGACTCTAACAGGTACTACCACTACAGGTCACCTTCTTCCTCTCATTTTCCCCTCTCTATGTATATCTTGATTACCTCCTCATGTTATTTTGTCAGTGAGTGTAGAGAGAGAGATTTGATAGATTGAAACATATTTGTATGTTAATTTTCATAAGCAGCCAGCCAAGCCAACATCTTGGCTCTTAATAAATTTAAATTAGGTCAAACATTTCCTTTCTTAGAAATCTTACAAAATGATTTTCTTTTTTAATTTTTAGCTGTATTTATTTTTTTTAAAATTTAATACGCTTTGCAAACTCACTTTTCCCTAATCCCAATTATCTATCCAGAGCTCAATGGGTGACCTAACAGGTCACATTTTGTCTAGCATAATATTAATAATATAGTTAGTTATATGGTTTGATATATTTATAAATTATAATAAGAGTGGTCAATATCGGCGATAGAGCAGACGTATATTTAAGTTTGAATAACGTAGACACAGAATCAATAGCACTTGTGTTTTTTTTGTTTTTTTTAATCATTTAAGTTAGATGTTCCAGTGGTGTACCGGGACATTTATATTCAGTTGTTCTTTTCTAGAATTTGTGCTATGTATTTTTGATTGTTCTAGACATGTTTGTTATTACCTTATATACTCGTGGAAACACTTGGTGTAATGGTTAAAGTCATGGGAAATAGACTCGTCACCCCGAGTTCAAATCCTGGACGTGGTAATTGCATTTCACTTTGCGCTAATACGCTTGGAAAAGGTATGAATCCTACTCTCCCTCCAGCTATGGGTAAATAGCAGGGCAGACTGGGTTCTTTAACCATGGCTAGGTAACCAGTCTAGGAGAAGGAAAACTCTGAATTCAAACCTGTTGAACTCCGCTTAAGAAATTGACCTTGTGTCATATCCTGCTCGTGCAGAGGAGTTGGTGTATATATATATATATATATATATATATATATATATATATACTCGTGGATAGGTCACTTAAAAAAAATTTTTTTTTAAATTCTGCCAAAATCCGAAGTGCAACCATATCCATTCGACATAAATGTTAAAACTGCACTACTTTAATTTTTATTTATCATTAATACAATGATGCAAAATGTATGCAATATGCATTAGAAAGATTTCAAAGCATTTCATATAAACAATATATATATATATATATATATATATATATATATCAAAGATTCCTAGAGACTCATTGCTTTAAACTGACCTGAACTGCTGTTATGCTTTTTTTTACCCAGGCTCATTTACGATTATAATGCTAAGAAACGCATAGCTTGTTTCTATATGTTTGCATTATGCATCACAGTCTATGGCAAAGTGTTTTAGATCTAATATTTGTAAGCAAGGTTTTTGAAACAAAGGTGAATATTTGATATAAATAAATATTGTTTTATGTTAGAATAGGTCACATAAATAGTCATTTATAATGTAAACTATCTGTGGGTCAACTGCAAAATACCCACTTTGACAACCACAAATTACGAGTGCAACATATCCAAAGTGTATATGGTACATTTAGATTTCTTTCAAAGTTTATTAAACGTCATCTTAAATAATTGGTCAAAGGGAGATAAATGAGAGAAACTGTCAATTGCATTTTAACTCTTAACATCCTGTTGAGATTTTTCTAAGTCCAGAGCATTCCTATAAGGATATATAAGAAAATGGCTAAAAATGACCTTTGCATCTAAAGTTACCTATTATTTGCCTTAAATCAAAGATTTCTACATACGTTTAATATTAAATTTAAACAAAGGCTATTGTTTGGGGCTGATTAGTTAAAACGAATGTGACTTCCAGCTGGGTGGAATGAGGTGGTATAGGACTTACAAGCTATAGGACTTTAAGAGTTAACTCTTAAAGTCCTATACCACCTCATTCCACAACTTTTAATAACAGCCATGTTTAGTTGGCTTTAACAGTATATCAATCCATCTGGGGTTATTTTATTCCAAGAAGTTAGGGAATAATATATACATTGTAAGTCTATATTTCATCATCATCATGTTGTGCTATTAGCATGGCTATCCATGATAATTTCTCTCCAATCATCACTATCACTCATTGTTATCGGGGGGTCCTCTGCACAGCATCCAGTATCCGCACAGAGCTGGTTAATGTACATCATTGCTGACCGGCCCACACTAGCGTGCCTATGTGCTGGCTGCCACAGGACATCACTTATGAGTTCGTCCTTGCTTCTCCAGTGTCCTGTGTGTCTTGTCCGTCTTACTCGGATGGTTTGGGTGATATGTGGCAGGTGACTGTACAGCTGTTTTCTCGTGGGGTGTTGTTTTCACGTTTTATTTAGGATCGCGCGCAGCATTCTTGTGCAAGTCTATATTTTACACCTTTGTATTCAACAGTTTTAACGATGTTAGCATCATTGGGGATCGTGCTGAGGAGTTACTTTTGTATTGTATTTCAGACACTATTAAACAGGACACTTTATATGATGGTTGTCACTTCAGATTTTATGCATTTCAATTGGTTTAGTTTCTGCATTTAATAGCATATCAACCTTCATGGGTTATTCAATGCCAAAGCCATCCTTGTAGAAGAACAGAAATGGTATTATTCAAAACCATAGTTGGGTAGCATTACCAGCACTTCACTGAAATTGGTGGACATTGACAAATTTGTGACCTTATTCGGTTTAATTCGCAATTTCTCAAGTATTTCTGATCCAATCTTTTAAAAAATTTATATGGTTGGAAATAAAATAAAATAATCTTTCTAAATATGTAATTTCCATGTGTTTTTATCCATTGAATTATTTTTTTACAGCAATTTAAAGCGGTATTTTACTTCAAACAGCTGAAAACACAAAATACAATTTTTTTTTCCAAGGTTAAAATTTACTCATTTGTTTGTTTCACAAAATCAAAGACGATAATCTTGGCTGCACATTTTGTGGTGTGCAACATAGGTGCATATGCAACAGGCAATGTGTGTGGTTAGTTATATAAATAAGTAGTACGAGAGTAAGACAAACCAATGCAGAAGTGCTACTCCATAGACAAATAATCCTATGATTTTTTACAGGTATTATGCATGTTATAAATATAATTACACCTGATAAGAAACATCTAATCCATTTTACTTTTTTTTAATTTTGGATCATAATTCTGATTTCCCAATGAAAGATTTAACTTATCAGCAGCATCTCGTTATGGGATAAACAGGATTACTTTGAAAGGAAAATTTTTCATCCCCAAGGAGAATTTTAAGTTAAAACCTTTCTTTAAAAACAGTTTTAAAAAAATGAAAAAAAAAATAATCCACTTGAAACGGATATATATATATTAGAATAGATAAAGAATTGTGATAATCCCACTAAGGTGACATGTGGACAGGGTTATATGAATCAATTTTTGGTACAACAAATAGCCATGATTACTTTTATAAGAGGAATCATACTTTATTATGAATGAACAAAAAATTAAAAATTAAAGAATGTAGTAAAATCATATCAGCGCATCCCAGTGTTTTTCTTTTTTCTTCCTTCACTGTTTCAAGCTAGTTGTAAATACATTTCAATAGTTTCTTAGAAATGAATTACACAGGATAGGTTACAAGGTAGGAGTTAGACTGTTTTAGTTGGAACCCATAAATTTTCCCGGGGACTCATTCAAAGCAAATATGTGCATCCCAGGATGCACTAAATCAAAAAGCTATCAGCATCACTGCTCATAATTCACCCAGGGTTAGCTGAGCTGGCTCCATCTAATGAATTCAACATGTAAGGGCAGTCTCCCTTGTACTTACAGTAAGTGGTTACCACTTTGTCTATTAACACTATTGTGTATATTTGGACACTTGTGACATTAAATAGCCTGGGGAACTTTGTTCTCCTAATATGTTATAATAAAGTTGTATAAATGTAACTAACGCGTTTGTTGTTTTCCCAACTGAAGTATTCCGCATTGGGTACTTATCCTTTAAGTAACCCAATGCTTTATAAGAACCAGAGTTAACACTCTGTGGACCTCTTATAACCATATCCCAAATAAACGCAAGCCATGCATAGTGATCCAACACAATTGATGATGTACGCATCAGCCAATCAGTTCCATCGATGAACTCCATAAAGACCTGGGCCCAGGATCAGTTTGGCATCTTGCTTGACTGTTTTGAGCCAGGTTTTCAATTGATCCCCTTCGTATTTCTTCCATCCCTGATGTGGTACTGGGTTGATGGTTTCACGGATGATGTCACCGGTCGTCGACGAAGAGCATGACCGAGCCAATGACAAAGTCTTGAAAGAAGGGTCTGTCGGAGGGAGGAGATTCTGCATCTTGCCCAAACCAAACAGTGGTGTTAGAGATGAATTGACACCATCGAACACGGAGGATGCGGCAAGGGCAATAATGGTCAAAGCGCATAAGCTTACTCTTTTTATGAATTCACCAACAAAATATTATTTTGTGGATATACCACAGTATGATAATTCAATTATTACAACTAGCAAATATATGCACCCTCCGGGTGCAAGTATTTAAGTTTTGGTATAATAAAATATCATATTAAATTAGAAAGGCTAATGAAACTGACTAAGAATGCAGATAAAAAGATCTGCAACAGAGGGAGTATAATCGAAAAATAGAACAACTTTGAAACTAACTATTCCATCATTTTCCATTGGTAAATTTTCCTAATTTAACTATTTAATTAAAATAGGAAGTAAAGGATAATATTACAGTTATTTCTTCTTGTAAATAAATTTCTTTTAAGATTTATCCACGAGATTTTTGTTTATATTTCTTAAGATAAAACCAAACAATTAGAAATCAATAATACCAAGCACATATTTATTAAAATAAAATTTTAAATATCAATATGCAAATTAGCCTTCTCGTTCAAACTGTAAACCGCTATTTTGTTGTATATATAAATACAATTGCATGTTATTAGTACGTAGATATGGTCAACAGTATTAATAACGTAAAACAATTTTTATTAATAACTGAAGGTTTAAAAGAATGAAATCATGGAGAATTTGACGTAAATAATTAAGGGAATTGTGATGTGACTTGAGTAGTAATATAGTTTCGGTTACAGACAGAAAAACACACAATCTCCATTATAATAAGATGTTTGATATGTTTACTTAAAAACTATGGCTAAATAATTCAATATATAAAAAGTATAATAATCTTGATCTAACTCTCTCACTCAGTTTTTCATTCCTTCTTTTCATTATGTTTGATTGAAACAGATTAGCATTATCGCTTCCATGCGCTCGACCCCTCTCTATCTTTCCACTACTCTTTCTTTCTAATTATATTTTCTATGTAGCATGTCCTTTTCTTTCCTTTCTATCTTTATAATAAAATGGAATGATCCATTATTTAACTTAGGTGATGACACTCATTAGAAATAAGAATTTTACAGATAAGCAAAACCAAATAATCAGGATTTACATTTTTGCATTTCATCTTGGATGATCTCATTTTTAACCAGAGGGTGTTGCAAGATGATAATAGTCATACAATTAAGGAACAAGAGTATTATATATAGATGACTCAGTAGGTCCCATCCCATCAGTGAAACAGGATGCATACCTATCAGCATCTCTGAAGAGATATGTTGTTCTATATATATTGTCTGGAGATAGTTGTAGCTAAAAAGAGTTTGTGTCTCTTAAAAGAAATATTGTATGTATTATTCGGACAATCTTTATTGCTATATACATAACGTTTCGGCCAATGTGCCTCCCGGCCTTCTTCAGGTGTTTCTTCTTATAATTGGGAGCCTTCACGGAACTTTGAACTGAACCCTTTATTCAATCCATGAGAGCAGATTGTTCTCATTCCATTAACCATGACCAGATACAAGTGTTAAGCTATGTTAAGTATTCTGTTATTATCACCCTTGGCCAGGACTGAACCTGCAATCTAGAGATGATTGTCACTTAGAATTGTTTAAGTTAACCCTTATATCTGTTGTGCCATGTATCCAGCTGAAGGCTCCCGATTACAGCAAGAAGGTTCCCAAGTTCGACAAGAAACACCTGAAGAAGGCCAGAGGTACCATCAGTCGAAACGTTGTGTATATAATAATAAAGATGAGGACAATAGTCCGAATAATCGAAATAATACACATCAAGCCTCATCTAAAAAGTTCAGTCAAGTAGCTCGGATACACTGGAAACACCTGAGGAAGGCCGGAGAATACAGTGGCCAAAACGCTGTGATTTTATATACCACAATAAAGATGAGGACAATAGTCAGAAAAAAATCAAATTTATACACATCAAACCTCATCAAAAAAAATTGAACTTCGAACCGAACCCTTTATTCAATCCATGAGAGCAGACTGTTCTTATTCCGTTAACCATGACTGGATACAAGTGTTAAGCTATGTTAAATATTCTGTTATTATCACCCTTGGCCAGGACTGAACCTGCAACCTAGAGATGATTGTCACTTAGAATCGTATTAACTTAACCCTTTATATCCATTGCACCATGTGTCCAACCCAAATGTGTATATAACAACAAAGATGTTTCGTTAAACTCTGACGATTTCTGTTGGACGAGTTTTTGTTCGATCCTTTCTAATTTTCTGGCCTTCTCTTTAATGTCAGGGTGGAACTGGTGTAGCAATCTACGAAAGGTTTCTTTACGAGCGCTTTCGGTATGTCTATCTGACATCTTCAGGTGTGAAACTGATGGGATGTTTCAGGTGTCTCGTTTTTAAAAATAAATCAGATTTTATATTCAAATGTTTTATAAGAACGACCATTATTGTCCAAACAATAAAGATGAAGACAATAGTTTAAATAAAACAAATCATCAAGCCTCATCTAAAAAATTCAGAGAAATAGAAATATTTTAGTTAATATCTAAAATAGGCTAGTGTTTGTATGGGTGTTATTTAGAAATCTGTTTTGTTTATTTTGGATTGTAATGGATTTATTGAATGAGGTGTTTCAGGTTATTTTCCTTTTTTTAGTAGAATCCCCATACTCTCCAGTAGCTAAACCTTTCAATCTACCTGGACACACTCTAGACAACTTCAAATGCATCCTCATAGATACTGTGTTCCATTCCATACACACACATAGCACACAAGAAATTAAATGCATATATAAACTACATACACAAAAATATGGACTAAATACTGATATAATGTGTTATTTAACAGCCTTACAGATATCTAATTTACAATATATACACCCTCCAGGCATAAATATTTAAGTTTTAATGTAATAAAATATATCAAATTAGAAAGACTAATGAAATTAAATAAAAACACATAAAAATATTACTTATTTTAATTACATTTTATTTATTTTTTTCATATGTAAAAAAATTCATAGGATTAATTTTAACATGTTGGAGAATAAAACAATAATATTAGTGAGCAATAACACCAAGTAATTATTTATTAAACCCGATTTTGTTAAAACCAGTGAAAAAAAAAAACCACTGAATCTCCACTGAATTTATAGGCACTAGTGATGTAGAAATGGGAATACTCTGAATGGAATTTGGGTATATGTACTTCTAGGTAGCAGTACAAATATCGGGTTCTAAGGATTATATACAGTTAACATCTTTTTTTTCTCGATTTGTAAAATAATTTAATAATTTTGAAAATAAATCAGATTTTATATTAAAATGTTTTATAAGAACGGCCATTATTGTCCAAACAATTTAAGTTTGGGTCAAATCCCATCTTTCTCTCATCTCAGTCTAGTCATGCTTAACTTCTATAGTTTTTATTCATATTTCCAAATCTAAAAATAAATTCTTTAACAATTTTAGTAAGTGATTTTAGTTAATAGAAAAAAAAAAAGAAAAGAAAAAGAATTCTGGATTTATTAAAATCATGTCATTATTTATTCAAAGTTATTTTTTTAGGATTTATTAAAATCATGTCATTATTTATTCAAAATTATTTTTTAGGCATTACCTAACTTTAAAAATTTTTTTTTAGGTAAAAACACTGATTTTAGAAATCTACCAAAATTTAACTAATCACTTGATTTTAAATTTTCAGTACTTATCTAATAAAGGATCTAAGTTTCCAATCAAAATTGAAAAATAAATTAATTAAAAAAAAAAAAAAAAAAAAAAAAAAAAAAAAAATAAAATAAAGATTAAAAAAAAAAAATAATTAACAAATAGATAAAATAAAGAATTAAAAAAAAAAAAAATTAACAAATAGATAAAAATAAAGAATTAAAAAAAAATAATTAAAAATAGATAAAATAAGAATTAAAAAAAAAAAAAATTAACTCTTGCCAACTTTCTTGTTTGATGAGTTAGAAATATCTTATTTTCCAGTCTTTCAATTTCTAAAGCAAGGTCTTATTTGGGCATGGAATTATCTTTCAAATGTACAAAAAAATTAATATCTTGTACTTTGTAAATCTAATCATCAAAATTAGGGGGGGGGCACAAGAAGAAAAATGTCAATGAAATTTGCACTGGAAATTTCTTTTAACAAAATCTGCATTCTTTAAATACCAAAAATTCTAATTATAAATATCGCTGTTGTCGTCATTAGGGTGGCCTAAAGTTGGTATCAGCCAATCAGCGAGTCTATCCCCTTTTCACTAGCGCTAGACTAAGGAGATTGTTTTTGCCTTCTAATGTGGAGCACCACACCTACTATCAGCTCCTTACTTTACCGCACAGATCCCTGTGCTACTCATATGCTGAGTTGGCGCAGGCTGGTATCAAACTAGGAACCTTGTGGTTTCTAGCCGAACGCTCTACCGACTGAGCTAACACGGCCCTCTAATATATAATCAATTTTAAATTTAATTCTGCATCAATTCTAATCAAAATTAAATTGACATGTTTCACTTCTTCAGAAAGTATTTTTTTTTAAATAAATAAATAAAAAATAAAAAACTTTTGAGACATCCACTTAATTTGCTAGATTGCCTTGCTTTTTTATTTATATATGTATATATACATACAGGTATATATTTATATATATATTCATCATTAATTAATATTGATAATATAGTTTGGTATATTTATAAACAAAGAGTGCTCTCTATAACTGAGAGCATGTATATCTAAGTTAGTGTAGCGAAGACAAAGTCAATGGTGTACAGTCAACTGTCAGTTTCTCACTATGTAATTAATGTATAATAAATCAATCTCTTACACTTTGAACTAGTAAATTAAATCAACAAATTAGTGGATTACTAATAACAAAAAAATAAAGTTATTGACGAAATTTCAACAGGAAACTTCTTTAAATAACATTATCATTCATTAAACAAGTACCAAAAATATTATTAATATCAACTAATTTTTTAATTTGGCAGAAATTTTGGACCATATGGCCTTTAGGCACCCCTTTTGCGATCTCGTTTCATAAGGAAATTTTTTTCATTTACACCGTCAAAATCTGGTTGTTTGTTAGGGTAGTTTTATAATTAAAAAAAAAAAAAAAAATTAAAAAACTTTAAAAATCGTCTGTTAACAAACAACCGGATTTTGACAGTGTAAATGAAAAAAATGTCCTTATGAAACGAGATCGCAAAAGGGATACCTAAAGGACATATGGTCCGAAATTTCTAACATAGGGCTTACTTGAAAAGTTTTAATTCAAATTTGGTTAAATCTATAATAAAACGGAGTTATTTTTTTTTTTTTTAACAAAAAGGAAAAAATAATATACAATTTGATTTGTTCACCAACTGGAAAAATTCTCTGTTATAAGTTGGGCCATTTTTTCTTTCTGTCTATGCGTTATTTTAACATTGTGTACGTTAAAGTGTTTCTCAAGAGAGTGCCGTGATTCAAACACCATGCCACAATTGGCGTACATGCACTGAAATCCTAGTCCATCATGATCACATTGCAGATGCAAGTCAAGCTTTCGCTGCACCGTGTAGACCTGCAGACAATTCTTTCTTGGACAGCGAAATGACTGCGGCTCTGTTGCACGCTGCTTCTGGTGTTCTGTTGATGAAGATTTGCACCCGAATGACGATGTACGTTTAATTGGATTGTCAATCAGTTTCTGTTCGTTGCTGAGTACCTGCTGATCAGTTTTGGAATCGGTACTCTTAGTGCAGTTTTTTGCTTCAAGTTTGGGAATGTCGTTCGATTCTTGAAACCTGTCATTTACATCTGCATCTATGACAGAAATGAGTTGAGGGAATTGAGGACTTTTCGCATGTTTGTCCATAAGAGATTCTAGTGTCTGATTTTTATGAATTTGTGTCGACTCGGTCTTGTATGAAGAATGTGTTTCTGTGTTGGTTAACAAGCAAGTATCTGAGGAAGGAATTGTTCCTATATGAATAAAATGAATTTGTGAATTTATAATTGGTATGCCACTTTTATCATTTTGCATAGGATTGGAATGTTTCTTGCAGTTTCCATCTTTATCTTCTGTATCCTTAGCATTTGCTATAATAGAACCCACAGCAAGCTGAGTGATATTTTCATTCACACCTTCTACAGGAGTTCCTATAGTTTTCTGAGTACCGGAATTGGCTTCCTTTACTCTACTAGAATTGTCTATATCCCAAATTTCACGGCTTCCTCCCCAATCACAGGAAGGTAATTCAGCTTCTGTTTCATTTTTAGATGAATGCAGTAGATCATCGCTATTTAAAGATTCCTTTGCAGTGGCCCCATCTTTAATACCAGTTAACCGCAAGGCAACATTCTTTTTTCGGTGACCCTTTTTAGGGTATTTCTTCTTAATCCGTCCCTTAATTGAGTGAGACTTGAGGTGTTCTTGCATCTTGTGCTTGAATGCAAATGTCCGGTCGCAGCCTTCATGTGTACATGCAACACGGCGCCCATCATGGTAAGATCTAATATGGGCATCCAAATTACGCTTTTCCGAGTAGTAGCGTCCGCAGCCCTCTTGTGGGCATTCGTACACTTCTCGGTCCTCGGAGTGGATTTTCATGTGGATTTTTAACCGATTCCGATGAGAGAAGGTTTTCTGGCATATGTTACAGGTCTGTTGCACCTGGTGTGCAGAGGCCTTATGTTTGAGCAGCAGTGTCCACTTTTCGAAGGTCTCATTGCATTCTGAGCAAGTGTAACCCTCGTGGATTTTCATGTGTCGTTTGAGACGATTTGGCCATCGGAAAGACATCTTACAGCCTGGGTGGGGGCAATCGAACGGATTCTTTTGGGTGTGTTCGAATCCATGAGCCCTTAGTTCTTGGTGTTTTTTAAATATCTTCGTGCACCCTTTAAAGGTACATGGGAATGTTTTCTTTTTCGTTAGGTGGGAGGTACGGATGTGTTTACGGAGACAATCACTGCTTTGATACTTATTTTCACAGCCTTCTACCGTACAAGTGAACACAGGAGATTCGGTCGACTGCAGTGACGACGGACACAGCTTCGTATGCCGGTTGAGGTGGTCTTTCCGTTTGTAGCTTTTGTCGCAGCCTTCGTTCGGACAAACGAACGGTCGCTCGCTGGTATGAATACACATATGCTGTTCTAGATAAGATTTCTTTGAAAATCGAAGACTACAGTCTTCTTCAGAGCAAATGAAAACCTGTTTATGGTTTTCTTTTGATGGTGGAGGGGAAGAAGTAATCAAAATGTCTTCTTCCATGGCTACGAAAAGCAGATCACTAACACGGGCGAAAGAAACAAAAACCTACCACAAAACACAAAAAGACTGGTAATCTTTAAGAACTAATAATTTCGACAGAGTCAAAGATTATTTTAAATCATTAAATACTGGCGTATATAAGAAACATTAATTAAATATTACCCGCATTTAAAATCGACACACCACGCTTTCATTTAGTTAGCTGACAGAGCAGTGCGTTAACAAAGGTATGAATGAATAAAAATACTCTTTAAACGATATACAATAGCATCACAATAATTAAAAAGATACAAGCAAGGACACTGTTTTTGGTAATTTAAACCAAGGAACATCGCATTAAATAGTTAGAAACGACAAAAGAAGTAGAGAGAAAACATTATTTGTCCATTTACCATGCCGCTACTTGCTTGTTTCCAGCTCGCTGCTCCTGGTGGCGCCCTCTGTTGAATCTGATTATCTCCCCTTGAATTCTGCATTGTATAGTATAGAATGGTACAGTACCCATCGATATTGAAGTTTAATATCAAATATAAAGTGGAAAAAAAAAAGAAAAAGAAATTCCTGAAACTTTTAAATGTTCAAGCTTGCCATGAATTTAAGATATTTTCGAATATTTAATAAAATTTTATTGATTCATTTTTAATTCTTATTTGTTTATTTACAATTATAATGATGATTTAAAAAAACAAAAAAAAAACAGTTTTTACTTCATTTCTGTAACCCGTATGCATCCCTCCCCACCATACATACAAAAAAAAAGAAGAAAAATAAATTTTAACACTAGACTGTGGAGCTGGCGCTTTTTCAATTTTAGGTATGTTCAATTTTTTTCAAGTGAGGTAATAACATTTTTATTTTTATTTTAAAACAATTACCAAAAATCAGAGAATTGTTCAATTTTAATGAAATTTTGAGCACTTTATTCATTAATAACTTAATTCTAAAATGAATTGCTTATTTTATTTTTAAAAATTGGAAAAAAAAGAAGTGTTTTTATCAATTATGATTGTGTGTGTGGGGGGGGGGGTCAGCTTTAGGTCATTTGAATAAAAAAAATTTCAAACCCTAATTTTTACATTTCTAGAAAGATCAATACTACACAAAAAAAAATTTTTTTAAATAAAAATTCAACTCTGAAAAAAGTTATTTGAAAATTTAAGTTATTTTCTAAAATACAAAAAATAATTTTTGTAGTTTATTTTCTCTTTTCATAGTTTTAAAATCAATATTTTCTTTGAATTGATGTAAAAAAAAGTATTTTCTCTGATTCAATCGACATATTTTTATTCACTTAAAAATTTAGTACTCAATTTTAAACATCTGGAAGGTGGGATGTTGTACGTAATATTTAATAGGTGTTACTCATCATGGTTTGGTTTGGTTTGGTTTGTTGGATTTTACGGCATGTCAACCCTTGTTGGGTTATTTTATGCTGAAGACATTTTGTTCTATTCATGCTTCATGAGTATTCAAATCTATTTTTAAATTCAATTTTTTTAGCACATTTTTTTCAAACTCATTTTTTCCTATTTTACCTATATATGGGACCCTAACATGTACTACCACTCTGGATCAGAGTGAACCTAGGAGTAACGGTGATGAAGGGATACTCTACATTCCCCAGAGTGTAACATAGTGCCTTTTCTTTGACGGTGTAGCGTTAGTTGGTATTCGCCTTGTGGAGTTGTCTGCCCCTTTTAGTTTGCTGGGTGCCCGCTAGGGCACCATATAGTATTTAAGCGCCGGTTTCAAATCCTTTGGCTCTCTTTTGATAGTTTCAGCAACTACGAGCCACATGGGGTAGATTCTATCTAAACCCTCTCGTGGGGCTCCGCCCCCCTTACATTACTGTAAGTCCTCACAGCATGGACTATTCCTAGTCTCATGTCTGTGCCTTTTATTGTATATTTGTATCATTCATGAATGTGTCTTATCTTTATTTGTGTACCCCTTACCATGTACTCTTCACCATGAACGTTGTATCAACTGTTATCCATGTGATGTGTTTATTAAATGTTTGTCTATTAACCTTTGTCGGAGTTATTTGTATCCAAAGTATGTTGAACTTTAAACCTACGTTACAACGGTACCAAATATCTATATGTTATATACCTTCTTAGTTCTTATTCTTGTCGTCTATTCTTCTGACCGGTATATCTTCTAAGGTTTGGTCTTCTTGGGATTCTGGGTCTGGTCTCTGTTGGGATCACTGCTTATCAGAAGCCCTGTGCTATTGTTAGCTTTTAGTAACGAAAACAAGACTTCGATTTACGATGATGTTACTTTATTCCATAAACCCCCAGACCAGACAATGCGCGCGGATCCTTACATCTTGCTAGTTTCGCTTCTAAGTTCTAACTGTAACTAACTGAGTTGCTTACACCCTAAACCGGAAGGGGGCTTCTATCGGCTTCCGATTCTCACGATCATCCCCAGAACGCAAGGTTAGAGTGAGGTCAAACGCTGTCACTCACTCTCAAGGCCATCAGCTGCACTAATATGATTTCTACACTATTGTCATAATCATTAGGTATCCAAATGATTATGTAACAAGAGTTCCAGAACTGGAACTTCACCATCAGATAGAGTTTAAAGACATACCCAGATCACTAAGACCCTCAGTCACCGCTTTCTAGCACATATATGATAAAAAGGGTTAGGGTGTGGCGGACTGGAAGTTCATACTTCGACAGAAAGAGATCGAATGACAAAAATGATTGTTTTGCGCATGGGATTGCGCATGTTATAAAAAAGAGAATTTTTTAAAAAAATTCGTAAAATTCAACCAATCACAGGCGTTCCCGCTTAAAAAAAAAATTATCAAATAAAGCCTTGCAGAGCCTACCTAAATTCTATTTAAACCCAAACTTTTTCATTTTCAAGCAGAAAGATTTTGCCTGCCTAAGAGAATCCTTGTCACCTGTTTTAAGAACTTTTAATGCAGAAGGTATGAACTATCTATCTATCTCTAAATAATTATCGCTTTCAGAGACAAACTAAATATCAGTTCAACTATTGCCTGACTGCTGATTGTTGTGACTTAAAAACTTTACATTTTCTTTCTCAGTTTGTGAATTGTGAAATATCAGCTTACATTTTACATTGAACTTTAAAAAAAGAACTTTTGGCTGAACCTCGCCCAGTATTCAATGCTGCCTTTTTGTATACATTCTGTTAATACAATTTTGTTTGTTTAATCAAGAGTTTTGTCCTCTATGCGCTTGATTGTTTTATGGTCTTTTAAATGTTTGAACACTTTTATTAAATATTGACATCAAACAGCCCATACTTAACACCATAAGGGCTTGCTATAAAGGCAATAGGGTCGGAAATATCATATAGGTGCTAGGGCTTAGTGACCATTCAGGATTTCTTTAAATGCTACTGCTTGATTATTGCTCAAGGTCTATTTAATGTGTACCACCATCAGAACCAAATTCTTTCTGCATGTGGCTGTCACTGTTTTAGGCTGATTTCCAGCAGTAATCTAAATTTTGTCTTGTCATTGGCATCATGTCCGGTTTTAGGCCTCCCTTTCCCACTTCCTCCTCTGACCCCAAATAAAGTACCCCATGACCCTGGTCATCCTCCTGGTAAAAATGGTTACCCTATAAGAAATAGTTCTTGGGTTTTTAATAACCGCAATTATATGTGTAAGTGCATTTTTTGAGATTGTTTGGAGTGCTTATTTTGCCTTTGTGTTATATGATGAGTAACTCACTTCTGTTTGTGCAGTGAAATAGAAAAGGGTTTTAAATAAAAGATAAAGTCTTGGACTGAGTAGTAATTTTTGGTATTGTCAAGTCTAAAAGAGTCCTGGCAAGTGTCTTGCTTTCCGTTGAGATGGTCACTTGAGCAAGTCAAGTTTTTTGAGGCTCCTATTGTGAGCAACTTTGGCGGTATTTTTGAAACCGCAATTCTTGGTATAAGAACCACTAAGATATTGGTCTATTTTTAATGTGCAAGTCCCTACGTGCCAGCAAAGGTATTTAAGTTCTCCATTCTCCTCTCTGAAACTGCATTTATTTCTTTCTGCATGCTGGGTGGAATTGTCAGAAATTCCATATGAGTTATCTTCCCTTGCCACTTGGGGGACAAATTGCCAATGGGATATTGGCGCGAGAATCAAAACCCCAGCACTAGTCTGTGGGCTCGTCCGGGACGGACATACTTACCAGGGAACCGTTAACAACGAGAGACCTAAAAACAAATGCTCTCACTCACTTAGCCCCAAAACAGGGTCCATTTATCACGAGAACCTTACAACCAGATTCCGTCTAAGGCCATGTACCAGCATATTACAAAAAGGCTGGTACGAACGCACACTGACCAAAGGAAAACAACTACTGAGACGAAGTGTCTTAACAATATTTCCCACCAACGAGAAGAAAACTGTGTTATCTCCAGTACTACAAGAAATCCCCCCACAGATGAGTCTGGTAGCAAATACCAATAAATTTGCAACATTTTATGTAATTTTATGTCAATACAGTGTTTGCATTTACTTTTGTGTTGTTCCTTCTTTGTCCGACAATTTGCCTTCAACTACGGAGAAATTAAAGCTCCTTCGAATCCGTAAATACTTTTAGAATTCAAACTGTTTTCATATGTTGTATACTGCCATACTCATCTTGTATATACATATCTGCATATATTGTATACCAGTATACCAGTGGCTGCATACGGGTATACCTATCTTCTTCTCTTGCATACTTAGCTTCTGTTTCTTCTGTCTTGCTATCTTTCATCTTAGCTTGGGCTGGATCAGTCTATCTCTGGGTGTAACACTATGCTCTCCTTTTGGACTGGAGAGATGTGTTAAATACCTTCTGTTTACTTTACCCTCTCCTAGTCAGAATGGCTGAGATGATGACGTGTCAACTCTTCGTTACGCCTTGCACTCATATTCAAATGGAGAAATTTACATGTCCACATTTCTTAATGTTACGGCTCTTCTTCTAATGGAGCAAAACTATGTATGGATAAAGAAATATTCAATATACTTATCTCTGTACTGGTATACATCGGAGGTTGAATCCTTGTTGCTGGACTGATGTTCAGTTGTTGGCAGTTCTAAGATGTCATGGAATCTGGAACCAATTTGTGGCTGAGGGACATCTTGCCTTGTGCCATTTGGAGTTTTTAATAATAACACAAGGCCACTTCTTTTTTTCTCATGAGTATTTTATTTCCCCCAAAGTTACAACTTCAGAGAGCAAGAAATTTCATGTCTTACTCCGTTAATGCATTCTCTCAGACTCAATTTACACTCTGGCCTCTCACTCTTCCTTTCTCCCCTCACCATTCGCTCGTCGAATCAAACCACGCCATGCATCCATGCCAAATCATCACTTAAACTTTTCCATTCTAATCCACACATCAGGCTACCCTCACGGCTCCACGTCATGCTCACGATGTGTTGGATAAAGAAATATTCAATATACTTATCTCTGTACCGGTTTTACATCATTCTTCAGTTACGTCTTGCACTCATTTCCGAATCGGAGAGATGATGTGTCCACGTTACTTAATTCTTCTTCTAATGGAGGGATGATGTGTTGGATAAAGAAATATTCAATATACTTATCTCTGTACTGGTATACATAGGAGGTTGAATCCTTGTTGCTGGACTGATGTTCAGTTGTTGGCAGTTCTAAGATGTCATGGAATCTGGAACCAATTTGTGGCTGAGGGACATCTTGCCTTGTGCCATTTGGAGTTTTTAATAATAACACAAGGCCACTTCTTTTTTTCTCATGAGTATTTTATTTCCCCCAAAGTTACAACTTCAGAGAGCAAGAAATTTCATGTCTTACTCCGTTAATGCATTCTCTCAGACTCAATTTACACTCTGGCCTCTCACTCCTCCTTTCTCCCCTCACCATTCGCTCGTCGAATCAAACCACGCCATGCATCCATGCCAAATCATCACTTAAACTTTTCCATTCTAATCCACACATCAGGCTACCCTCACGGCTCCATGTCATGCTCACGATGTGTTGGATAAAGAAATATTCAATATACTTATCTCTGTACCGGTTTTACATCGTTCTTCAGTTACGTCTTACACTCATTTCCGAATCGGAGAGATGATGTGTCCACGTTACTTAATGTTACGATTCTTCTTCTAATGGAGGGATGATGTGTTGGATAAAGAAATATTCAATATACTTATCTCTGTACCGGTTTTACATAGGAGAATGTGGAATTCCTGTTGCTGGGTTAGCTGTTCTGTTGGCTGGCATTTCTATGATGTTATGGAGTCTGGAACCAGCTTGGGGGCTGAGGGACATCTTGCCTTGTGCCATTAGAAGTTTTTAGTAATAACACAAGGCCGCTTCTTTTTTTCTCATGAGTATTTTATTTTCCCCAGATTACAATTACAATCTAATACTAATAATTATATAATAGAGATTATAAATCATATAAAGAGACCCCAACAAATAGTACAAGTCAGAGTAGACCTGGGGGTAATGGCAATGAAGGGGGTACTCTACACTCCCCAGAGCTACAAAATTAAAGCCACAGGATAGGATGCAGTTTAGTATCATACCTAGGATCCCCCATTTTTTGGTGTGTGTGTGGGGGTTACCCCTCTGCAGGGAATACTGTCACTATACTCTAAGTCCTGGTGATAAGGAGCACTCCACAATCCCCAGAGCTACAGAAATTGAGCCTATCAGATGCAATTTAGTGTCATAACTAGGATCCCCCCCCCATTTTCTTGGTGCATGTGTATATGAGGGGTCTTACCCCTCTGCAGGGAATACTGTCACTGTATTTTAAGCCCTGCTGATAATGGGCACTCCACAATCCGTAGAGCTACAGAATTGGAGCCTTTAGCTCAGTCGATAGAGTAGCCATCTTGGAATCTCAAGGTTCTGAGTTCTATACCAGCCCCCGTCAACTCAGCGTATGAGTAGCACAGATTGTATAATCTGATCTGTGCAGTAAAGTGGGGAGCTGACGGTAGGTGTGGTGCTCTACCTCAGCAAAAATACTCCCTCTGGTCTAGCGCTAGCGAAAAGGGGATAGACTCCCTCGCTATCTGGCTGATACCGACAATAGGCCACTCCGACAACTTTACTTATCAGGTTAGTGTCATAACTGGGCTTCCCTATTTTCTTGGTGTGTGAGTGTGTAGGGGGGGTATTACCCCTTGCAGGGAGTACTGTCACTGTATCCTAAGCCCCACCGACTAGACAGGCCTTATCATTTGCTTGGTATTATTGTCGTTGAAATATTCTGTTGGAATTTTGATAATTTTCAGAGAAGATGAATTATCGTTTCTGTACGCTACTTGAATTGTTTACATCCCAAATTTCACAGCTTCTGCCCCCCCCCCCCCCCCGTTCATAAGGAAGGCAACGTTGAAAAAGATTCTGTTTCATTTGATGATAAGAACATCACTATTTAAAAATTCCTCGGCAATTACCTCATCATCTTCAATAACAGTTAACAGCCAAACAACATTCCATCTTCACTGTACCTTTTTAGGGTGGGGAATAGGTCAACAAAAAGATTAAAAATGTGTTATTTCTTCACTATCTATCTATCTATCTATCTATACATACATAAAGGTCAGTTGGTGTGTATGTATATGTGTATGTCCAGAGGAAACTATGAAAATAAAACAATTAACAACAAAGTAAATCTATTATTATACTAAAGCTGAGTTAATCAACTGTAGCTTCCTTAAAGGCTTTTTTACTGTTTAGTTTAATGACACAAAAATTATTCTAAATCATTCCTTACTTTTAGGATTGAATTACGCTTGAAAAAATTCTGTTTTAATTGGTTCTAATTAGTTGTATATTGCAGTTAAGTCAAAAAACATACCAATCTCTTACTTTACTCTGTGTCTATTTCTTTCTTCCCCTCTATGTATCTCTTGACTACCTTCTTGTTATATAATATTAGTTTCTCTGAAGAGTAGAGAGAGAGGGAGAAATTTGAAATGTATTTCTATGTTAAATTTCGCAAGAAGAAAGGGTTGGGGGTAGCTCACAAGGAAAATAGGGTTTGGTTTTGGTTTGTTTACAGAATATCAACCTCAGTGGGTCATTTAATGCCAACAAAGTTTGGAAAATAAATTCATTCTTAATGGATACCCAATTTTTTTATAAACACATTTTTCTATTTAACCCATAGATGGGACCATATCAGGTACTACCACTCCGGGTCAAAGTGGACCAGGGAGCAATGGTGATGAAGAGGTGTTCCACATTTCCCAGACCTTCAGAACTGGAACCTCACCATCAGATAGAGTTTAACATCATACCCAGGACATGAAGACCATCAGCCACCACCTTCTAGCACCCATATGATAAAAAGGGTTGGGGCTTGCCATAAGGACACAATTACATTTGGAACAATTACATATGTGTTAGGGCTAGACGTGACCAGCCAATTGATAGGAGGGGGCCTCTTTGACTGCCCGTCTAGTCTAAGTAAGGATCTAATTGAAGTATTGCATATCATGAACTGCTCATCCACTAGGATTCCGTCCTTAAGCATCATGGGTTGTCACTAACGGCCAACAGGTGTCCCCATTGGGGGGGGTCTTACCCCTTTGCAGAGGTGTAGTTGATGTATTCTAAAGCCCCAACCGACAGGGCTAGAGCAATAGGATTTGGACAATCTAAATAAATAAAGAAAAAATGACTGAAACTTATTTATCAAAAAATTATAAATATCATTTTTTGTTTATGATTTTATCATAATTTTATAGTAAATAATAATGGTAATATAATATATATATATATATATATATATATATCTTATTATAATGGAGATTGTGTGTTTGTCTGTCTGTAACCGAAACTATATTACTACTCATTTCACAGTTCCCTTAGTTATTTACATCATATTCTCCATATTTGAACTCGGTCAATATTCTTTTTTCTTTTCTTTTTAAGAAAAATGTTTTTGTTTTTTTTAGATATGTTTTTTTAGATATGTTTTTTTTTAGATATGTATTCATTGACTTTTAGTTGATAACAAAGAAATTAATGATAGCAATTATCACTTTGTTCTGTTAATGTAGAAGAAGGATATAAAGACGTAGTTGTTGTTGGATTTTGTGTAAAGTATTCAACTCTATTACAAGATGAATGCCAGACTAAAACTAGAGTTTGGTAGGTGGCTTATATGGAGCTTTGGATTGTTCCATTATGAACTCAGGCAAGTTCATTTCCTGGGTTCTGATTGGCTGTTGGATTTCAGGGTTAGTAAAAACAGGGATAAGTACCCACTCTTCAGCCACCACTTTGCATTATGCCAGCAACATGCAAGGACTGTATTAAGTTACAGCTTGCCTGCTGTTCTCGTCTACTAACTCGACGGTAGTTAGAACCCCACTGCGATGGTGAGTATCGTATTGTTTCTATATCTGGAGGATAACTTCTACAGTTGTCATGTGTGGCCCTCATGACAGACATATGTAATCTATGTGGTCCTCATGGCATACATGTGTAATACATGTGTCCCTTAGGGGCTACCCAGTTTGACATGCCTGCTCTAGACCAGTGCTTCTGGAAGTTGTGGATCGGTTGACATTGTTTTTTTTTTTATCAATATACGAACCGGTGTATAAAATTAAAGAATTTTCTTAAATTTCGAATAAAACATATAAATGCTAACAGAAATTAAAAGTAAAACAAATACTAACGTTACAAATATGACTGTATTTGTGAAGGATAGGTACAAGGCAAATATAGCGTGTATATTTGGATAACAGTTTATTCTGGGTTAGTAATAATGTGTTAGAGTATACAATTATTATGCAAATGTCTTTAAGAGTTGTTGTAAATGTCTTTAAGAGTGCCAGAGGATTTCTCCTGGCGGGGATATATTTTTAGGTAATACAAGGAGTTTCAAGTCACTTATCTTAGTTGTATAGGTCTTTGCAATGTCTCTAAGTTGTCGTAAGGTCGCAGTGGTTCCATTATGTCTGCTTTGTAGTAGTTGACGTGTTTCTCACGGGTGTCGGCTATGGTCTTACCCTCGTGCCTGCTGTATCTGTTCTGCTGAATTTTAGGGGTCTGCCCCTGGCCTGTGATTCCAGGAACTAATAGGGGCAGATAACCCAATTTCCGATAATGCAGGCATGTTAAAATTAGCTTTATTTAAAACAGAAATATATCATCAAATATAAACTACACCCCACACCCAGTGTTACAGTCAATGGTGAACAGTGAGACTGTTTTCTTATTTGTCAATTTGTCAAGTCTTGTCTCAATAGAAGAGTGTGCCACGTATGTTAGGTTTGTTTCGATAAGTTGTGAGGACTTGTACTCAATAGCTGCCCTTCTCATTGAAGATCAATGTGGCAGTACTGAAATATACAAAAAGGAAATTTAGGTTTCTATAAAAAACACGTAGGGCAAAAAGATGGTAAAATAGCCATCGTTGGTAAGAACAGAAAATGAACCAAGTTGATATTTTTAGAAATATACTAGAATAAACGTGACCTGTTTGGTCACCCATTAAGCTCTGTGTAAATAATTGAGATTAGGGGAAAGTCAGCTAGCAAAGGGAATAAAATTTTTTAAATATAAATACGGCTGGACAAAACATTAAAATCATTTTGTAAGCTTTCTAAGGAATGTTTGACCTAATTTAAGCTACGGTTGCTGCTTGTGAAATTCAACATAGAATTACATTTCAAATTCTTCCGTCTTTCTCTCTCCCCCTCCACCAAGAAACTTTTGACTTAATTGAAAATTATGACTAATTAGAACCAATTAAAATGGAATTTTTTAAAAACACAATTCAATCCTAAAAGTAAGGAATAATTTAGTATAATTTTCGTATCATTAAACTAAACAATAAAAAAGCCTTTAGGAAACAAAAGTTGATTCACTCAGCTTTAGTATAATAATAGATTTCAAATTATAGTTTATATATACGGTTGTCGTACTTAAAAACTATACAATTTTTAAGTACGACAACTGTATATATAAACTATAATACGAATTTGTTCGAATCAATACAACTGAATGTTTTAACACGAAAATATCATAAAATGTGTTCTTAATTGTGCTTGTGCATTATTTGAAATGAACTTAATTGTTATTAAGAACACATTTTATGATATTTTCCTGTTAAAATATGCAGTTGTATTGATTCGAACAAATTCGTATTTACAGTGAAATGAAAATGGGCAACCAAAACATATGACTCCCTCAGAGTGAAATAAACAAGGAAAGGTTACTCTCATTTATGTAGCTAATTTTCAGATTACCAAATATTTAACCTTTGTCAAGATAGATCCGGAGAAATCGAAGTATATCTGTCAGCATCCCTCTCTCTCTCTCTCTCTCTCTCTCTCTATATATTATATATATATATATATATATATATATATATTATTATTATTTATTATTATTATTATTATACTAAAGCTGAGATTATCAACTTTCTTTTCCTAAAGGATTTTTTCTATTTATGTTATGGACACAGTATTTATACTTAGATATTCCATGGTTTTAGGACTACTCATTGTTTTAAAAAAAAAATCAGTTTAATTGGTTTTAATTAGCCGTAATTTAGCAATAAGTCAACAACAGACCCAATCCCTGTCTTATATTTATATACGATTCTTTTATTCCCCTCATAAGAGAGTTAACGAGAGTGGAGAGTTAACGGGGCAGTGGGAGGGCTACAGCCTGTAATAGATTTATTACTAAAATCAAAGCAGTCAAACCACCTCCTAGCGCCTCCCTAACTCTAGGTAGATTCGCCCCCTCCCTTTTCTCAGACCACGAGAAATGTTGGTTTGTTTTAATAAACAAAACAAAGTATCTTTTTACGGCATGATTTCAATTTTAGTTGAGCGTAAATTTTACGAAATTGAAATCATGCTTAAAATAGATTTTTTAAATTATTTTTAATTATTTAATTTTATAGAGTCAAAATTCGAGAATACAGGTCTGGTTTAATATTGATTATTAAATTACTTTAAAAAATTATTTCAGGTTTGGGTTTAAAAAAATAGTATTATATTTAAATTTTTATGGAATTCAAATGAGCAAACATTGAACTACCCCCACTGTTTAAGTGAAAGGTTTTCTTCTGGGTTTAAAAGTTTGTTTTAGTTAAAACTAAAACAACTAGACTGACTTCTGATTTAGGTCGGTAAAATTAAAATGGAAAGTTTTTTGCTGGTACCAAATGACAGTTTAACTGCAGTCTATTTAATAACATTTGCGAATTTGGTTAGGGTTTTAGGGAATTAAGGTTGTTTTTAATTACGTATTGCTTAAAAAAATACCCAACAAAAAACCACAAATTACTATCTTACATTTAATGTTGAAAAATATTTTTTAAACTAAGTTTAATTGAAATTATACATTGCTATATTAACACAAACAACTGTCTCAATAATAGAAATTCAATAATAATTTCAATGGTTAATTAAATGTATAGTAATTTTGGTTTTTTGTTGTTTATTTTTTAGCAATACGTAATTAAAAACAACCTTAATCCCCTAAACCGTAACCCAATTTGCAAAATGTTAATTTCATAGAATGTAAGGCTGACTTCTGACTTAAGGTTGGAAAATTAAAACGGAAAATTTTTTGCTGGTACCCAATGGACAGTTTAACTACAGTCTATGATTACATCGAATTGTGGTTACGGTTTAGGGGATTAAGGTTGTTTTTAATTACGTATGGCTTTAAAAAATAAACAACAAAAAACCAAAATTACTATTACATTTAATTACCATTGAAATTAAATTATTGAATCTTATTATTGAGACAGTTGTTTTGTGTTAATATAGCAATGTATAATTTCAATTTAAACTTAGTTTAAAAAATATTTTTTTCAACATTAAATGAAAAAATAAACTCTGTCTTTAGCCTTTTTATTTATGCAGAAAATAGTATCAATCAAATATATACGACTCGATATTACAGTCTGAATAATACAAATAATTGTAATCTTTGTGGAGTTCCGTCATGGCCTCTTGCCTCAAAACATGCTGGCCGGTGACTGCTCAAAAAACAAAAAAACAAAAAAACAAAAAAACACCCGCCTACGATTGAAGTCCGTAGCGGAAGCGGCGTTGAAAAACAAAAAACTAGGATTAGAGTTTAGAATTTGGGGTTGGGGTTTAGTTTGCATTTTAATGGAATAAATAAATAATTTGGGCTTCTGTTTTTTCTGAGTCACTCTGTATACAGGGTGACCCAGAAAAAACAGAACATTTTAATAAAACAGTTAAATTTTAACTAGGTGGGCTTTGGTTCAGGGTTGGGTTTTCAATGGAAAATGCCCTAAGCTTGGTTTCTTTTTTTTTTTTTTTCCAGAGTGATACCGCTTTGGATACAGACTTCAATCATAGCTGGTGTTTTTCCACCAGTCAGCAGCTAGCAGTTTTTGAGGCAGAAAGCCAGGACGGAACTCCGCAAAGATTACCATTATTTGTATTATTCAGGACTATTGTCCTCGTCTTCATTGTTTATCTGTACAAAGTTTTGGCTGATGTACCCTCCGGCCTTCTTCAGGTATTTCTTGTCAGACTCGGGAACCTTCTTTGTAATTGGGATGCCATCGGAACTTTGAACCCAACCCTTTATTAGGTCCACTGGGGTATCCTGTGCTCATTCCACTAACCATAGCTGTTTAAGCTGTGTTGATTTATTATTCTATGTTACTGCTGCCCCTGACCAGGATTGAACCTGCAGTCTAAGATAACCACTGGCATTTTAGAACTGTCTTGATCTAACTCCTTTGTCTACTAGGATATGTGTTTCAATTGGAAACAATCCAGTCGTGAATTTTTTTCAATTGCAAAAGTTACAATTTATTTTGTAAAAAAACGGAATTTTAAGTAGCCTCTTGCAGGCATCTTGATCAAAATGGACGAAAAAACGTTTTAAAATATATCAAAATATAATTATATGTGTAATCTTACTTTTGCTTTTTTTTTACTGATGCTTCATTAATGTTTACTACTTTTCGACTTAGACAAAATTTGACCTTAAATTAAAATTTAACAAATTTTTAGTTCGTTTTTAAAAATGAAAAGCAGGTGATATTTTGGCAGATCCTACTCTTTTCCCTAATCACTAGTGAGAGCTTAATGGGTGACCCAACGGGTCACGTTTTGTCTAGTTATATATATATATATATATATATACTATATATATATACTATATATATAATGTTAGCATTTCTGTTCAAAGAGTTTTAATTTGTTTTTGTTTGGTGAGTGGACCTGTACTCGAATTAGTGACTTTGTGAATCGTGAAAGACAGTTTATTTCTTGTTGTTAACAGACTCTAAACCATTATTTACAGTTGATTTCACTTATAGCCACTAATTAACTCTTTGGAAAGGTCATGCATTCCAAATATTTCTCCCCTTCAGCTATGCGGTAAATAGGACTTATGGACTGGGTTATTTAACATTGGTTAGGCAACCAGTCTAAGAAGGAAAAACTCTGAAATTCATTACCTGTATATACTTCGCATTAGAATTTCACCTAGTGTCACATCTTGCTCATGCTAGAGGATTGCGTACAGTATATATATATATACTATATATATATATAATATATTATAGTAGGTTAAAAGTAAAGTCGTCGGGGCCCGCCCCCCGGGGTGGCCCTAAGTCGCGTATCAGCCCAATCATGATCGGGAGTCTATCCCCTTATATATATAATAAACAAATTTTGTTGGAAAAACAGAATACATAATTTTTGATTTTTTCGGACTGTTGTCCTTCATCTTTATTGTAATATATAAAAATACATACGTTTCGATCGCTGTTATCCTCCGGACTCTTTGGGTGTTCCCTGTATATCCAAGCATATGCAATGGCATAACCGGGAAATCATTTTGAATAGTTTAAACTGTCTGATCAAAACAAAGCATGTGAAGAATTTGAGATCTCATTCAAATACTGACACATTGTTTTTTGCAACGCCTATCAATTCGAGATGCGTCACAAGAAGCATCACGGTCATTTAGAAAACATGTTTATTTGGCCATATTCTCTGCAATACATACCCAATAAAGATGAGGAACAGATCAAAAAATCAAAATTATACACATTCAAGCACTCATTTCATCTTCCCGTATGATCGTGTGAAGGTCTTCCAAGTGGTCGTTTCCGGCTTCTCCAGATACCACTGATACTGCAATACACCTATTATCTGTGAACTTTCAATGTGTTTATGGTGGTTTCGTATATGTATATATGTTGATAATTAGCTTTTAACCAACCTCCATGCAATCGAACAAGTAGAAAAGCAAGAGCGAAATATTCAATGAAATAATAATGAAACTTTGTATATTCAAAGTGATAAAAATGTTACAAGAGTATTATTCGTCAAAGTTCATTGATATGTAGATCAAGAGAAGATGTAAGTTAGTAAGAATATCAGCAGTAGAGAAAGAAAGGGTTACTTATAGTCTTTTAGCGGTTAAAAAAAAATGTAGTCCCAACGTCTGCAGTGGAAATGGTTTAGATAGACAGAGGAGACAACTATATTTAAGGTTGGTCAGTCTGATAAGCAGCAGTAAAAATTCTTGCAGCGAGTGACGTGGAGTCGTTAGGGCTGATGTTTTATCTGTTTTCTTCACCGAAACCAGCCCTACAGATAGGCTCCAATTCAATCTTTAAAAAAAAATTCTTGTTTAGGCACAAAGGGCCTTCTGATTGGTCCAAAATTATGAATTTTTATTTTACTTGTATACTTGTTGCCGTTCATGTTTATTTTTGCTTTTTGTGAGTTAAACTTCTTGCTTTTTTTATTATTGTATCATCTGACATGATTAACCCCCAGCGGAATTCTGTTTCTGTAGTCTACAATCACATCTTTCACTCAGCTCCGCTCCCGAAAAAAACACAATGAAAAGATGAAAAAAGAAAGGAAAGAGAAAGAATGAGATGTTAATCTAAGATTATTATACTTTTAACATATTGAAACTATTTACCAATAGCCTTCTTAAGTAAACATTATCAACGTTTGTAATAATTAAATTATCATTACTGCGGTAATCCACAGGTACTGCCAGTTATTATTATTATTATTATTATTATTATTATTATTATTATTGTTGTGTTGTGTATAATGTTTCATAACAATACATAGTTTTTTCTAAAACTGCCAAAATAGGCTCAGTTTACTATAATCTTATTGTGGAGTCTAAGGAGGTAACTTAGAATTGTAAGTCCCGTTTCCTAAATAATAAACAGTTTGGTGTACACCGGTTTGCCATCAGCATTTTTTACGGTTTAAGTTAATATTTACCAGCGTGATCGCCGGCACTGCAATTAAGTAGAAATGCTATATATATACGCTAAAGTTGTTTTTTCCCTATTTCTTGCACTTTTGTCTTCCTTACACATAGAGACCATTGATTTAGAGAACGACAAGAACAAGAAAGAAGCCACTTTCACTCGTTCTTCCATTGATAGGCAAAATATTCATTTAAATCTTTCTAATATTTTTGTTCGTTGTGTACAAAGAAACCTAAGGAAGATGTTTAAACGAAACCCTTCTTTTTTAAAAATCTGATTTCATTTATATAATTTTCTTCAAAATGTTCTATTTTTTATTTAATTTCAAACTAGAAAAAAAAAATGATTTTATAAAAAATGCTGTTCAACTGAGACAAGTTAAAATTTCTCTCTTTTAGGACGATTTTCAATGAATAAGTTAATAGTGATATATACAAAATACGTGTAATTTTGGAATAAAAACTAAGGTCTGTGTATGCGTTCATAATATTAATATTTAAGAAGTTAATTAATAAGAAATTTCTTTCAGTGTAATCTATAAAAAAGGAGTAATCATCAAACCTTTTAAAAAAACAAAACATGAATGTATGTATACGTGTACTTTTGCATTTTAGTATAAGAATTTAAGCTATGATTAGAATTAAACAAATTAAATTAGAATTTTCACATCGTTTAAAAATCCAATCATTTCTAAATCAATTTCAAAATTACGTGGATTTTTTTTTTCATTTATTTATTTTTTCATCAATTTGCAAATATTACCGATGTAAACAATATATGTACTTTTTTAGTAACTCTTACAAAAAAAGCGATCCAAATTCTATAATTAATTATTCAGCTGATTTTATAATTAACGAACTCCCTTTTTTCTTTTTATTAGCTATTTACTTTACTTATAATTATATATTTTATTATATATATTCGTAAGTTGTTGTTGTTCTTTTTTATCAATAATAGCCTCCATTTAATTATTATGTATTTTTTAGATTAATACTTTTTTTCATTTAACCTACTACATAGTATTTCTTAATAAAACAGAGAATATTAGGTTAGAGTTTTCTTTTTTGTTCTCAATTTATTTTGCTCCTATCTAAAACATTTTTCTGTTGCTGTTGGTATATTTTTCCCTTTAATTATAAGATTTCACTCTTTATTATTTGAATGTAAAAAGACAAAATAGTGCTCTTTTGCTCGTTTTAAAACAATTAATAATACTTTTTTAAATTTAAATAAATAATAACCATATATTTTTACTTCCCCTTTTATTTATTTTTACTTGCGACTGCCTTAAAAAATTCATACAATTACTTAGTTTTACACTCCATTATATTATTATTATTTTATTATTATTATTATTATTATTATTATTAATAATAATACCTTTTTCTACTAGTATATTAAAGTAATGAGACCTGTCAGCTGTTCCTTATAAACATTCAGTCTTAATTTCCACAGTTAATATTTATATCTTTCCACAGCCATTATTCTAAACATGACCTTAAAGGAGTTTAGCAGATGGGCATTCAAT
>CM042160.1:49477174-49521475 GCA_023376005.1 Doryteuthis pealeii | reverse complement strand
TTAGACCTTGGAGCAATTAATCAAGCAGTAGCATTTAAAGAAAATCCTGAATGGCACTAACCTAGCACCTATATGATATTTCCGACCCCTATTGCCTTTTATAGCAAGCCCTTATGGTGTTAAGTATGGGCTGTTTGATGTCAATATTTTAATAAAGTGTTCAAACATTTAAAAGACCATTAAAACAATCAAGCGCATAGGAGGACAAAAACTCTTGCATTAAACAAACCAAAAATGTATTAAACAGAATGTATACAAAAAGCAGCATTGAATACTGGCGCGAGGTTCAGCCAAAAGTTCTTTTTTTAAAGTTCAATGTAAAATGTAAGCTTGATATTTTCACAATCACAAACTGAGAAACAGAGAAAATGTAAAGTTTTTTAAAGTCACAACAATCAGCAGTCAGGCAATAGTTGAACTTGATATTTAGTTTGTCTCTGAAAGCGATAATTATTTAGAGATAGATAGATAGTTTCATACCTTTCTGCATAAAAGTTCTTTAAAACAGGCTGACAAGGTAATTCTCTTTAGGCAGGCAAATCTTTCTTGCTTGAAAATGAAAAAGTTTGGCGTTTTAAATAGAATTAGGTAGCTCTGCAAGGCTTTATTTGATAATTTTTAAGCGGGAACGCCCTGTGATGTTGAATTTTACGAATTTTTTTAAAAAATTCTCTTTTTATAACATGCGCAAATCCCATGCGCAAAAAACAATCATTTTGTCATTTCGATCTCTTTCTGTTCGAAGTATTGAAACTTCCAGGTCCGCACACCCTAACCCTTTTATCATATATGTGCTAGCAAAGCGGTGACTGAGGGTCTTAGTGTCTGGGTTATGTCTTTAAACTTCTATCTGATGGTGAAGTTCCAGTTCTGGAACTCTTGTTACATGATCATTTGCGATACCTAATGATTATGACAATAGTGTAGAAATCAATTAGTGCAGCTGTGGCCTTGAAGTGAGTACAGCCGTTTGACCTCACTTCTAACCTTGCGTTCTGGGGATGATCGTGAGGAATCGGAAGCCGATAGAAGCCCTTCCGGTTTAAGGTGTAAAGCAACTCAGTCAGTTACAGTTAGAACTTAGAAGCGAAACTAGCAAGATGTAAGGATCGCGCGGCATTTCTGGTCTGCAGGGTTTTATGGAATTAAGTAACATCATCGTAAATCGAAGTCTTGTTTTTCATTACTAAAGCTACAATGCACAGGGCTTCTGATAAGCAGTGATCCCAACAGAGACCAGACCCAGAATCCCAAGAAGACCAAACCTTAGAAGGATATACCGGTTCAGAAGAATAGCGACAAGAATAAGAACTAAGAAGGTATATAACATATAGATATTTAGGTACCGTTGGGGTAACGTAGGTTTAAAGTTTCAACATACTTGGATACAAATAACTCCGACAAAGGTTAATAGAACAAACATTTAATAAACACATCACATGGATAACAGTTGATACAACGTATGGTGAAGAGTACATGGTAAGGGACACAAATAAAGATAAGACACATTCCATGAATGATACAAATATTACAATAAAGGCACAGACATGAGACTAGGAATAGGTCATTGCTGTGAGGACTTACAGTAAATGTAAGGGCGGGCGGAGCCCCACAGAGGGTTTAAGATAGAATCTACCCATGTGGCTCGTAGTGTTGCTGAAACTATCAAAAGAGAGCAAAGGATTTGAAACCGGCCGCTAAATACTATATGGTTGCCCTAGCGGCACCCAGCAAACTAAAAGGGGCAGACAACTCCACAAGGCGAATACCAACTTAACGCCTTACACCGCTCAAAGAAAAGGCACTATGTTACACTCTGGGGAATGTAGAGTATCCATTCATCACCGTTACCTAGGTTCACTCTGATCCAGAGTGGGTAGTACATGTTAGGCGTCCCATATATAGGTAAAAATAGGAAAAAAATGAGTTTGAAAAAAATGTGCTAAAAAAATTGAATTTAAAAAATAGATTTGAATACTCATGAAGCATGAATAGAACAAAATGTCTTCAGCATAAAAATAAACCCAACAAGGGTTGACATGCCGTAAAATCCAACAAACCAAACCAAACCAAACCATGATGAGTAACACCTATTAAAATATTACGTACAACATCCCACTCCAGATGTTAAAAATTGAGTACTAAATTTTTAAGTGATTAAAAATATGTGACGTTGAATTCAGAGAAAATACTTTTTTACATCATTCAAAGAAAATATTGTTTAAACTATGAAAGAGAAAATAAACTACAAAAAATTATTTTTGTATTTAGAAAATAACTTAAATTTCAAATTAACTTTTTCAGAGTTTGAATTTTTATTTTTAAAAAATTTTGTGTAGTATTGCATCTTTCTAGAAATGTAAAAAAATTAGGGGTTAAAATTTTTTATTCAAATGACCTTAAAGCTGACCCCCCCCCCCCCACACACACAATCATTTATTGATAAAAATACACTTCTTTTTTTTCCAATTTTTAAAAAAAAATAAGCAATTCATTTTAGAATTAAGTTATTAATGATAAAGTGCTCAAAATTCATTAAAATTGGAACAATTCTCTGGATTTTTTCGGTAATTTGTTTTAAAATAAAAATAAAAAATGTTATTACCTCACTTGAAAAAAATTGAACATTACCTAAAATTGAAAAAAGCGCCAGCTCCACAGTCTAGTTGTTAAAATTTATTTTTCTCTTTTTTTTTGTATGTATGGTGGGGAGGGATGCATACGGGTTACAGAAATGAAGTAAAAACTTGTTTTTTTTTTGTTTTTTTTAAATCTTCATAAATTGTAAAATAACAAATAAGAATTAAAAATGAATCAATAAAATTTATTAAATATTCGAAAATATCTTAAATTCATGGCAAGCTTGAACATTAAAAGTTTCAGGAATTTCTTTTTCTTTTTTTTTTTCACTTTATATTGATATTTAAAACTTCAAATCGATTGGGTACTGACCATTCTATACATACAATGCAGAACTTCAAGGGGAGATAATCAGATCAACAGAGGGCGCCACCAGGAGCAGCGAGCTTGGAAACAAGCAAGTAGCGGCATGGTAAATGGACAAATAATGTTTCTCTCTACTTCTTTGTCGTTTTCTAACTATTTAATCGATGTCCTTGGTTAATTACAAAAACATTGTCCTTGCTGTATCTTTTTATATTGTGATGCTATTGTATATCGTTTAAAGAGTATTTTATTCTTCCATTTAACCCCTTTTTTTTTGTAAAACCCCCCGCAAAACTATTTTTTGGCCTTTTCCTTGTAGCTAACTAAATGAAAGCGTGTGGTGTCGATTTTAAATGCGGGTAATATTTAATTAATGTTTCTTATATACGCCGGTATTAATGATTTTAAAATAATCTTGACTCTGTCGAAATTATTAGTTCTTAAAGATATACCAGTCTTTTTGTGTTTTGTTGGTAGGTTTTTGTTTCTTTCGCCCGTGTTATGATCTGCTTTTTCGTAGCCATGGAAGAAGACATTTTGATTACTTCTTCCCCCCACCATCAAAAGAAAACCATAAACAGGTTTTCATTTGCTCTGAAGAAGACTGTAGTCTTCGATTTTTCAAAGAAATCTTATCTAAGATACAGCATATGTGTATTCATACCAGCGAAGCGACCGTTTCGTTTGTCCGAACGAAGGCTGCGACCAAAAGCTACAAACGGAAAGACCACCTCAACCGGCATACGAAGCTGTGTCCGTCGTCACTGCAGTCGACCGAATCTCCTGCTTGTTCACTTGTACGGCTAGGAGGCTGCTGAAAAATAAGTATCAAAGCAGTGATTGTCTCCGTAAACACTCCGTACCTCCCACCTAACGAAAAGAAAACATTCCCAGTACCTTTAAAGAGGTGCACGAAAGATATTTAAAAAACACAAGAACTAAGGGCTCACGGATTCGAACCACCCAAAAGAATCCGTTCGGATTGCCCCCACCCAGGCTGTAAGATGTCTTTTCCGATGGCCAAATCGTCTCAAACGACACATGAAAATCCACGAGGGTTATCATTGCCCTCAGAATGCAATGAGACCTTCGAAAAATGACACTGCTGCTCAAACATTAAGGCCTTCTGCACCACCAGGTGCAAACAGACCGTAACATTATGCCAGAAAACCTTTCTCTCATCGGAATCGTAAAAATCCACATGGAAAATCCACTCGAGGACGAGAAGTGTACGAATGCCACAAGGAGGCTGCGGACGCTACTACTCGCGAAAGCGTAATTTGGCATGCCCATTATTTTAAAGATCTTACCATGATGGGCGCCGTGTCGCATGTACACATAGGCTGCGACCGCGACATTTGCATTCAAGCACAAGATGCAAGAACTACCTCAAGTCTCACTCAATTAAGGTACGGATTAAGAAGAAATACCCCTAAAAAGGTTCACCGAAAAAAGAATGTTGCCTTGCGGTTAACTTGGTATTAAAGATGGGGCCACTGCCAAAGGAATCTTAATAGCGATGATCTTACTGCATTCATCTCAAAAATGAAACAGAAGCTGAATTACCTTTCCTGTGATTGGGGAGGAAGCCGTGAAATTGGATATAGACAAATTCTAGTAGAGTTAAAGGAAGCCAATTCCCGGTTTACTTCAAGAAAATATAGGGAACGTCCTGTAGAGGTGTGAATTGAAAATTATCACTCAGCTTGCTGTGGGTTCTATTATAGCAAATGCTAAGGATACAGAAGATAAAGATGCGAAACTGCCAAGGAAACATCCAATCCTATGCAAAATGATAAAAGTGGCATACCAATTATAAATTCACAAATTCATTTTATTCATATAGGAACAATTCCTTCCTCAGATTACTTGCTTGATTAACCAACACAGAAACACATTCTCATACAAAGACCGAGTCGACACAAATTCATAAAATCAGACACTAGAATCTCTTATGGACAAACATGCGAAAATCCTCAATCCCTCAACTCATTTCTGTCATAGATTGCAGATGTAAATGACAGCGTTCAAGAATCGAACGACATTCCCAAACTTGAAGCAAAAAACTGCACTAAAGAGTACGATTCCAAAACTGATCAGCAGGTACTCAGCAACAAACAGAAACTGAGACAATCCATATTAAACATACAATCGTCATTCGGGTGCAAATCTTCATCAACGGAACACCAGAAGCAGGTGAACAGCCGCATCATTTCGCTGTCCAAGAAATAATTGTCTGCAGGTCTACACGGTTGCAGCGAAAGCTTGACTTGCATTCTGCAAGTGATCATGATGGACTAGGATTCAGTGCATTGTACGCCAATTTGTGGCATGGTGTGAATTCACGGCAACTCTCTTGAGAAACACTTTAACGTACAAACAATGTTAAAATAACGCATAGACAGAAAGAAAAAAATGGCCCAAAACTTATTAACAGAGAATTTTTCCAGTTGGTGAACAAATCAAATTGTTATATATTTTTTCCCTTTTTGTTTAAAAAAAAAAAAAAAATACTCCGTTTTATTTATAGATTTAACCAAATTTGAATTAAAACTTTTCAAGTAAGCCCTTATTTAGAAATTTCGGACCATATGTCCTTTAGGATCCCTTTTTGCATCTCGTTTCTTAAGACATTTTTCATTTACACTTCAAAAATCGGTTGTTTTGTTAACAGACGATTGTTTAAAGTTTTTTTAATTAAAAAAAAATTTTTTTTTTTAATTATTAAACTACCCTTTAACAAACAACCAGATTTTGACGGTTTTGTAACATGAAAAAAATTTTCCTTATGGAAACGAGATCGCAAAAGGGGTGCCCTAAAGGCCATATGTCCAAAATTTCTGCCAAATTAAAAAAATTAGTTGATATAATAATAGTTTTGGTAACTTGTTTAATGGAATTGATAATGTTATTAAAGAAGTTCTTGTTTGAAATTTTCGTCCAATAACTTTATTTTTTTGTTATTAGTAATCCCACTAATTGTTTGATTTAATTTACTAGTTCAAATGTAAAGGATGATTATTATACATTAATTACATAGTTGAGAAACATGACAGAAATTGACTGTACACCATTGACTTTGTCCTTCGCTACACTAACTTAAGATATACATGCTCTCAGTTATAGAGAGCACTCTTTGTTATAAATATACCAAACTATTATATCAATATTAATTAATGATTGAATATATATATAAATATATACCTGGTATGTATATATACATAATATAAAATAAAAAAGGCAAGGCCAATCTAGCCAATTAAGTGGATGTCTCAAAAGTTTTTATTTTTTATTTATTTATTAAAAAAAAAAAATACTTTCTTGAAGAAGCCTGAAAACATGCCAATTTAATTTTATTAGAATTGATGCGAATTAAATTTAAAAATTGATATATATATTAGAGGGCCGTGTTAGCTCAGTCGGTAGAGCGTTCGGCTAGAAACCACAAGGTTCCTAGTTTGATACCCAGCCCTGCGCCAACTCAGCGTATGAGTAGCCACAGGGATCTGTGCGGTAAAGTAAGGAGCTGATAGTAGGTGTGGTGCTCCACAATTAGAAGGCAAAAAACAATCTCCTATATTCTAGCCGCTAGTGATAAAGGGGATAGACTCGCTGAATTGGCTTGAAGGTACCAACTTTAGGCCACCCTAATGACGACAACAGCGATATTTATAAATTAGGAATTTTTTGGTATTTAAAGAATGCAGATTTTGTTTAAAAGAAATTTCCAGTTGCAAATTTCATTGACATTTTTCTTCTTGTGCCCCCCCCCCCTAATTTTGATGATTAGATTTACAAAAGTAAAGATATTAATTTTTGTACATTTGAAAGATTAATATTCCATGCCCAAATAAGACCTTTGCTTTAGAAATTGAAAAGACGGAAAAATAAGATATTTCTAACTCATCAAAACAAGAAAGTTGGCAAGAGTAATTTTTTTTTTTTTTAATTCTTTTATTTTAATCTATTTGTTAATTATTTTTTTTTAATTCTTTATTTTTTATCTATTTTGTTAATTATTTTTTTTTTTTTTAATCTTATTTATCATTTTGTTAATTATTATTTTTTTTTTTTAATTCTTTATTTTATCGATTTTTTTTTTTTTTTTTTTTTTTTTTTTTTTCTTTTAATTAATTTATTTTCCAATTTTGATTTGGAAAAACTTAGATCCTTTATTAGATAAGTACTGATAATTTAAAATCAAGTGATTAGTTAAATTTGGTTTTAGATTTCTAAAATCAGTGTTTTTACTAAAAAAAATTTTAAAGTTAGGTAATGCCTAAAAAAAACTTTGAATAAATAATGAACAATGATTTAATAAATCCTAAAAAAAATAACTTTTGAATAAATATGACATGATTTTATAAAATCCAGAATTCTTTCTTACTTTTTTTTCTATTAACTAAAAATCCTTACTAAAATTGTTAAAGAATTTATTTTAGATCTTGAAATATGGAATTAAAAACATAGAAGTAAGCATGACTAGACTTGAGATGAGAGAAAGATGGGAATTTGACCCAAACTTAATTGTTTGGACAATAATGCCGTTCTATAAAACATTAATATTAAAATCTGATTTATTTTCAAAAATTTATTAAATTAATTTTACAAATCGAGAAAAAAAAGATGTTAACTGTATATAATCCTAGACCCGATATTTGTACTGCTCCTAGAAGTACATATACCTGGGTGAAAAACCAAATTCCATTCAGAGTATTCCATTTCTACATCACTATTTTTTTTTTTTTTTTTTTTCATTTTTTTCTTTTTTTTTTTTTTATTTTTTTTTTTTTGGCTATAAATTTCAGTGGAGATCAGTGGTTTTTTTTTTTCACTGTTTTAACAAAATCGGGTTAATAAATAATTACTTGGTGTTATTGCCTCACTAATTATTATTGTTTTATTTCTCCCAACATGTTAAAAGTTACTTATGATTTTTTTACATATGAAAAAATAAATAAAATGTAATTAAAATAAGTAATATTTTAGTTGTTTTTATTTAAATTTCATTAGTCTTTCTAATTGATATATTTTATTTACATTAAAACTTAAATATTTTATGCCTGGAGGGTGTATATGATGTAAATTAGATATCTGTAAGGCTGTTAAATAACACATTATATTCAGTATTTAGTCCATATTTTTGTGTATTTAGTTATATATATTGCATTTAATTTTCTTGTGTGCTATGTGTGTGTATGGAATGGAACAAGTATCTATGAGGATGCATTGAAGTTGTCTAGAGTGTGTCCAGGTAGATTGAAAGGTTTAGCTACTGGAGAGTATGGGGATTTCTACTAAAAAAAGGAAAAATAACCTGAAACACCTCATTCAATAAACCCATTACATCCAAAATAACAAACAGATTTCTAAATAACACCCATACAAACACTAGCCTATTTTAGATATTAACTAAAATATTTCTATTTCTCTGAATTTTTTAGATGAGGCTGATGATTTGTTTTTATTTAAACTATTTGTCTTCATCTTATTGTTTGGACAATAATGGTCGTTCTTATAAAACATTTGAATTATAAAATCTGATTTATTTTTAAAAACGAGACACCTGAAACATCCCATCATTTTCACACCTTGAAGATGTCAGATAGACATACGAAAGCGCTCGTAAAGAAACCTTTCGTAGATGCACCACCAGTTCCACCCTGAACATTAAGAGAAGGCCAGAAAAATTAGAAAAGGATTGAACAAAAACTCGTCCAACAGAAATCGTTCAGAGTTTAACGAAACCTCTTTGTTGTTATATCCATTGCCACCATGTGTCCAACCCAAATTGTATATGAACAAACAAAGAGGGTTCGTTAAACTCTGACGATTTCCTGTTTTGGACGAGTTTTGTCAATTCTTTCTAATTTTCTGGCCTTCTCTTTAATGTCAGGGTGGAACTGGTGTAGCGCAATCTACGAAAGGTTTCTTTTACGAGCCGGCTTCGGTATGGTCATCTGACATTCTTAGGTGCTGAAACTGAATGGGATGTTTCAGGTGTCTCGTTTTAAAAATAAATCAATTATATTCAAATGTTTATAAGAACGACCATTATTGTCCAAACAATAAAGATGAAGACAATAGTTAAATAAAACAAATCATCAAAGCCTCATTCTAAAAAATTCAGAGATAGGAAATATTTTAAGTTAATATCTAAAATAGGCTAGTGTTTGTATGGGTGTTATTTAGAAATCTGTTTGTTTATTTTGGATTGTAATGGGTTTATGAATGAGGTGTTTCAGGTTATTTTTCCTTTTTTTAGTAGAATCCCCATACTCTCCAGTAGCTAAACCTTTCAATTACCTGGACCACCACTCTAGGGACAACTTCAAATTGCATTCCTCATAGATACTGTGTTCCATCCATAACACCAACATTAGCACACAAGAAATTAAAATGGCATATATAAACTACATACCACAAAATATGGACTAAATTACTTGATATTAATGTGTATTTAACAGCCTTACAGATATCTAAATTTTACAATATAACACCTCCAGGCATAAAATATTTTAAGTTTTTAATGTAATAAAATATATCAAATTAGATAAGGACAATGAATTAATAAAAACAACATAAAAATATTACTTATTTTTAATTACATTTTATTTATTTTTTTCATATGTTAAAAAAATTCAGTTAGGATTAATTTTAAACACTGTTGAGAAATAAAACAATAATATTAGTGAGCAATAACACCAAGTAATATTTATTAACGCCGATTTTGTAAAACAGTTGAAAAAAAAAACCACTGAATCTCCACTGAATTTATTAGGCACTAGTGATGTAGAAATGGGAATACTCTGAAGTGGAATTTGCGGCTACCCAGGTATTATGTACTTCTAGGTAGCAGTACAAATATCGGGTTCTAAGGATTATATACAGTTAACATCTTTTTTTTCTCGGATTTGCTAAAATAATTTAATAATTTTTTGAAAAATAAATCAGATTTTATATTTAAAATTTATAAGAAACGGCCATTATTGTTCCAAACAATTTAAGTTTGGGTAAATTCCCACTTTCTCTTCATCTCAGTCTTAGTTCATGCTTAACTTCTATAGTTTATTCATATTTCCAAATCTAAAAATAAATTCTTTAACAATTTAAGTAAGTGATTTTAGTTGAATAGAAAAAAAAAAAGAAAGAAAAAGAATTCTGGATTTATTAAAATCATGTCATTATTATTCAAAGTATTTTTTTAGGATTTATTAAAATCATGTCATTATTATTCAAAGTATTTTTAAGGCATTACCTAACTTTAAAAATTTTTTTAGGGTAAAAAACACTTGATTTTTAGAATGAGAAATTCTACCAAAATTTAACTAATCACTTGATTTTTAAATTTTCAGTACTATCTAATAAAGGCATCTAAAGTTTTCCAATCAAAAATGAAAAATAAAATTAATATAAAGAAAAAAAAAAACAAAAAAAAAAAAAAAAAAAAAAAAAAAAAAATCGATAAAAATAAAGAATTAAAAAAAAAAAATAATAATTAACAAATAGAATAAAAATAAAAGAATTAAAAAAAAAAAAATAATTAACAAAAGAATAAAAATAAAGAATTAAAAAAAATAAGATTAACAAATAGATAAAAATAAAGAATTTAAAAAAAAAAAAAAAATTAACTCTTTGCCAACTTTCTTTGTTTGAAATGAGTTAGAAAATCTTATTTTCCAGTCTTTCAATTTCTAAAGCAAGGTCTTATTGGGCATGGAATTATCTTTCAAATGCTACAAAAAAATTAATATCTTCACTTTCTAAATCTAATCACAAAATAGGGGGTGGGGGGCACAAGAAGAAAAAATGGTCAATGAAATTTGCACTGGAAATTTCTTTTAACAAAATCTGCATTCTTTAATACCAAAAATCTAATTATAAATATCGCTGTGTGTCGTCATTAGGGGCCTAAAGTTGTATCAGCCAATCAGCGAGGTCTATCCCCTTTTTCACTAGCGCCTAGACTAAGGAGAATTGTGCCTTCTAATGTGGAGCACCACAACCTACTATCAGCTCCTTACTTTACCGCACAGATCCTGTGCCTACTCATACGCTGAAGTTGGCGCAGGCTGGTATCAAACTAGGAACCTTGTGGTTTCTAGCGAACGCTCTACCGACTGAGCTAACAAACGGCCCTCTAATATATAATCAATTTTAAATTTAATTCAGCCATCAATTTCTAACAAAATTAAATTGACATGTTTCACTTCTCAGAAAGTATTTTTTTTAATAAATAAATAAAAATAAAAACTTTTGAGACATCCACTTAATTTGCTAGATTGCCATTGCTTTTTTATTTATATATGTATATAACATACGGTAATATTTATATATATATTCATCATTAATTAATATTGATAAGTATAGTTGGTATATTTTATAAACAAAGAGTGCTTCTATAACTGAGAGCATGTATATCTAAGTTAGTGTTAGCGAGACAAAAGTCAATGGATGTACAGTCATATTTTCTGTCAGTTTCTCAACTATGTATTAATGTATAATAAATCAATCATCTACACTTTGAAACTAAGTAATTAAATCAAAACAAATTAGTGGATTTACTAAATAACAAAAAAAATAAAGTTATTTGACGAAATTTCAACAGGAAAAACTTCTTAAATAAACATTATCAATTTAAACAAGTACCAAAAATATTATTAATATCAAACTAATTTTTTAATTTTGGCAGAAATGGACCATATGGCCTTTAGGCACCCCTTTTGCGATCTCGTTTCATAATGAAATTTTTTTCATTTTACACCGTTTCAAAAATCTGGTTTGTTTGTTAAGCGTAGTTTTATAAATTATAAAAAACAAAAATTTTTTTAATTAAAAAAACTTTAAAAATCGTCTGTTAACAAACAACCGGATTTTGGACAGTGTAAAGAAAAAAAGTTCCTTATTGAAACGGAGAATCGCAAAAGGGAACCTAAAGGACATATGGTCCGAAATTTCTAACATAGCTTACTTGAAAAGTTTTAATTCAAAATTTGGTTAAATCCTATAATAAAAAACGGAGTTATTTTTTTTTTTTTTAACAAAAAGAAAAAATAATATACAATTTTTGATTTGTTTCACCAAACTGAAAAATTCTCTGTTATAAAGTTGCGGCCATTTTTCTTTCTGTCTATGCGTTATTTAACATTGTGTACGTTAAGTGTTTTCTCAAGAGAGTGCCGTGTTCAAAAACACCATGCCACAATTGGCGTACATGCACTGAATCTAGTCCATCATGATCACATTGCAGATGCAAGTCAAGCTTTCGCTTGCAACCGTGTAGACCTGCAAGAACAATCTTATCTTGTACAAGCGAATGACTGCGGCTCTTGTGCACGCTTGCTTCTGGTGTATTCCGTTGATGAAGATTTGCACCCGAATGACGATGTATGTTTAATTGGATTGTCAATCAGTTTCTGTTTGTTGCTGAGTACCTGACTGATCAGTTTGGAACGGTACTCTTAGAGTGCAGTTTTTTGCTTCAAGTTTTGGGAATGTTCGTTTCGATTCTTGAAAACCCTGTCATTTACATCTGCATTCTATGACAGAAATGGTTTGAACGGGAATTGAGGACTTTCGCATGTTTGTCCATAAGAGATTCTAGTGTCTTATTTTATGAATTTTGTGTCACTCGGTTGTATGAAGAATGTGTTCCTGTGTTGGTTAACAAGCAAGTATCTGAGGAAGGAATTGTTCCTAATGAAAAAATGGAATTGTGAATTATAATTGGTATGCCACTTTTTATTCATTTTGCATAGGATTGGAATGTTTCTTGCAGTTTCCATCTTTTATCTTCCTGTATTCCTTCAGCATTTGCTATAATAGAACCCACAGCAAGCTGAGTGATTTTCATTCACACCTTCTACAGGAGTTTCCTATAGTTTTCTGAGTACCGGAATTGGCTTCCTTTACTCTACTAGAATTGTCTATATCCCAAATTTTCACGGCTTCCCTCCCCAATCACAGGAAGGTAATTCAGCTTCTGTTCATTTTTTAGATGAATGCAGTAGATCATCGCTATTTTAAAGATTCCTTTGCAGTGGCCCATCTTTTAAACCAGTTTAACCGCAAGGCAACATTCTTTTTTCGGTGACCCTTTTTAGGGTATTTCTTTCTTAATCCGTCCCTTAATTGAGTGAGAACTTGAGGTGTTCTTGCATCTTGTGCTTGAATGCAAATGTTCCGTCGCAGCCTTCATGTGTACATGCAACACGGCGCCCATCATGGTAAGATCTAATATGGGCATCCAAAATTACGCTTTTCCGCAGTAGTAGCGTTCCGCAGCCCTCTTGTGGGGCATTCGTACACTTCTCGTCTCGGAGTGGATTTTCATGTGGATTTTTAACCGATTCCGATGAGAGAAAGTTTTTTGGCATATGTTACAGGTCTGTTGCACCTGGTGTGTCCAGAGGCCTTATGTTTGAGCAGCAGTGTCCACTTTCGAAGGTCTCATTGCATTCTGAGCAAATGTAACCCTCGTGGATTTTCATGTGTCGTTTTGAGACGATTTGGCCATCGGAAAGACATCTTACAAGCCTGGGTGGGGGCAATCGAACGGATTCTTTTGGGTGTGTTCGAATCCGTTGAGCCCTTAGTTCTTGGTGTTTTTTAAAATATCTTCGTGCACCCTTTAAAGGTACATGGGAATGTTTCTTTTTCGTTAGGTGGGAGGTACGGATGTGTTTACGGAGACAATCAACTGCTTTGATACTTATTTTCACAGCCTTCTACCGTACAAGTGAACACCAGGAGATTCGGTCGACTGCAGTGACGACGGACACAGCTTCGTATGCCGGTTGAGAGTGGTCTTTCCGTTTGTAGCTTTTGTCGCAGCCTTTCGTTCGGACAAACGAACGGTCGCTCGCTGGTATGAATACACATATGCTGTTCTAGATAAGATTTCTTTGAAAATCGAAGACTACAGTCTTCTTCAGAGCAAAATGAAAACCTGTTTATGGTTTTCTTTTGATGGTGGAGGGGAAGAAGTAATCAAAATGTCTTCTTCCATGGCTACGAAAAGCAGATCACTAACACGGCGAAAGAAACAAAAACCTACCACAAAACACAAAAAGACTGGTAATCTTTAAGAACAATAATTTCGACAGAGTCAAAGATTATTTTAAATTCATTAAATACCGGCGTATATAAGAAACATTAATTAAATATTAACCGCATTTAAAAATCGACACACCACGCTTTCATTTAGTTAGCTGACAGAGCAGTGCGTTAACAAAGGTATGAATGAATAAAAATACTCTTTAAACGATATACAAATAGCATCACAATAATTAAAAAAGATACAAAGCAGGACACTGTTTTTGGTAATTTAAACCAAGGAACATCGCATTTAAATAGTTAGAAACGACAAAAGAAGTAGAGAGGAAAACATATTTGTATTTACCATGCCGCTACTTGCTTGTTTCCAGCTCGCTGCTCCTGGTGGCGCCCTCTGTTGAATCTGATTATCTCCCTTGAATTCTGCATTTATAGTATAGAATGGTACAGTACCCATCGATATTGAATTTAAATATCAAATATAAAGTGGAAAAAAAAAAGAAAAAGAAATTCCTGAAACTTTTAAATGTTCAAGCTTGCCATGAATTAAGATATTTTCGAATATTTAATAAAATTTTATTGATTCATTTTTAATCTTATTTGTTTATTTACAATTATAATGATGATTTAAAAAAAACAAAAAAAAAAAACAGTTTTTACTTCATTTCTGTAAACCCGTATGCATCCCTCCCCACCATACATACAAAAAAAAAGAAGAAAAATAAATTTTAACACTAGACTGTGGAGCTGGCGCTTTTTTCAATTTTAGGTATGTTCAATTTTTTCAAGTGAGGTAATAACATTTTTATTTTTTATTTAAAACAATTACCAAAAATCAGAGAATTGTTCAATTTTTAATGAAATTTGAGCACTTTATTCATTAATAATTAATTCTAAAATGAATTGCTTATTTTTATTTTTAAAAATTGGAAAAAAAAAGAAGTGTTTTTATCAATTATGATTGTGTGTGTGGGGGGGGGGGGTCAGCTTTAGGTCATTTGAATAAAAAAAATTTCAAACCCTAATTTTTACATTTCTAGAAAGATCAATACTACACAAAAAAAATTTTTTTTAAAATAAAAATTCAACTCTGAAAAAAGTTATTTGAAAATTTAAGTTATTTTCTAAAATACAAAAAAATAATTTTGTAGTTTATTTTCTCTTTTCATAGTTTTAAAATCAATATTTTCTTTGAATTGATGTAAAAAAAGTATTTTCTCTGATTCAATCGACATATTTTTATTCACTTAAAAATTTAGTACTCAATTTTAAACATCTGGAAGGTGGGATGTTGTACGTAATATTTAATAGGTGTTACTCATCATGGTTTGGTTTGGTTTGGTTTGTTGGATTTTACGGCATGTCAACCCTTGTTGGGTTATTTTATGCTGAAGACATTTTGTTCTATTCATGCTTCATGAGTATTCAAATCTATTTTTAAATTCAATTTTTTTAGCACATTTTTTTCAAACTCTTTTTTCCTATTTTTACCTATATATGGGACCCTAACATGTACTACCACTCTGGATCAGAGTGAACCTAGGAGTAACGGTGATGAAGGGATACTCTACATTCCCCAGAGTGTAACATAGTGCCTTTTCTTTGACGGTGTAGCGTTAGTTGGTATTCGCCTTGTGGAGTTGTCTGCCCCTTTTAGTTTGCTGGGTGCCCGCTAGGGCACCATATAGTATTTAAGCGCCGGTTTCAAATCCTTTGGCTCTCTTTTTGATAGTTTCAGCAACTACGCAGCCACATGGGGTAGATTCTATCTAAACCCTCTCGTGGGCTCCGCCCCCCTTACATTACTGTAAGTCCTCACAGCATGGACTATTCCTAGTCTCATGTCTGTGCCTTTTATTGTATATTTGTATCATTCATGAATGTGTCTTATCTTTATTTGTGTACCCCTTACCATGTACTCTTCACCATGAACGTTGTATCAACTGTTATCCATGTGATGTGTTTATTAAATGTTTGTCTATTAACCTTTGTCGGAGTTATTTGTATCCAAAGTATGTTGAACTTTAAACCTACGTTACAACGGTACCAAATATCTATATGTTATATACCTTCTTAGTTCTTATTCTTGTCGTCTATTCTTCTGACCGGTATATCTTCTAAGGTTTGGTCTTCTTGGGATTCTGGGTCTGGTCTCTGTTGGGATCACTGCTTATCAGAAGCCCTGTGCTATTGTTAGCTTTTAGTAATGAAAACAAGACTTCGATTTACGATGATGTTACTTAATTCCATAAACCCTCAGACCAGACAATGCGCGCGGATCCTTACATCTTGCTAGTTTCGCTTCTAAGTTCTAACTGTAACTGACTGAGTTGCTTACACCTTAAACCGGAAGGGGCTTCTATCGGCTTCCGATTCTCACGATCATCCCCAGAACGCAAGGTTAGAGTGAGGTCAAACGCTGTCACTCACTCTCAAGGCCATCAGCTGCACTAATATGATTTCTACACTATTGTCATAATCATTAGGTATCCAAATGATCATGTAACAAGAGTTCCAGAACTGGAACTTCACCATCAGATAGAGTTTAAAGACATACCCAGATCACTAAGACCCTCAGTCACCGCTTTCTAGCACATATATGATAAAAAGGGTTAGGGTGTGGCGGACTGGAAGTTCATACTTCGACAGAAAGAGATCGAATGACAAAAATGATTGTTTTGCGCATGGGATTGCGCATGTTATAAAAAAGAGAATTTTTTAAAAAAATTCGTAAAATTCAACCAATCACAGGCGTTCCCGCTTAAAAAAAAAATTATCAAATAAAGCCTTGCAGAGCCTACCTAAATTCTATTTAAACCCAAACTTTTTCATTTTCAAGCAGAAAGATTTTGCCTGCCTAAGAGAATCCTTGTCACCTGTTTTAAGAACTTTTAATGCAGAAGGTATGAACTATCTATCTATCTCTAAATAATTATCGCTTTCAGAGACAAACTAAATATCAGTTCAACTATTGCCTGACTGCTGATTGTTGTGACTTAAAAACTTTACATTTTTCTTTTCTCAGTTTGTGAATTGTGAAATATCAGCTTACATTTTACATTGAACTTTAAAAAAAAGAACTTTTGGCTGAACCTCGCCCAGTATTCAATGCTGCCTTTTTGTATACATTCTGTTAATACAATTTTGTTTGTTTAATCAAGAGTTTTGTCCTCTATGCGCTTGATTGTTTATGGTCTTTTAAATGTTTGAACACTTTTATTAAATATTGACATCAAACAGCCCATACTTAACACCATAAGGGCTTGCTATAAAGGCAATAGGGTCGGAAATATCATATAGGTGCTAGGGCTTAGTGACCATTCAGGATTTCTTTAAATGCTACTGCTTGATTATTGCTCAAGGTCTATTTAATGTGTACCACCATCAGAACCAAATTCTTTCTGCATGTGGCTGTCACTGTTTTAGGCTGATTTCCAGCAGTAATCTAAATTTTGTCTTGTCATTGGCATCATGTCCGGTTTTAGGCCTCCCTTTCCCACTTCCTCCTCTGACCCCAAATAAAGTACCCCATGACCCTGGTCATCCTCCTGGTAAAAATGGTTACCCTATAAGAAATAGTTCTTGGGTTTTTAATAACCGCAATTATATGTGTAAGTGCATTTTTTGAGATTGTTTGGAGTGCTTATTTTGCCTTTGTGTTATATGATGAGTAACTCACTTCTGTTTGTGCAGTGAAATAGAAAGGGTTTTAAATAAAAGATAAAGTCTTGGACTGAGTAGTAAATTTTTGGTATTGTCAAGTCTAAAAGAGTCCTGGCAAGTGTCTTGCTTTCCGTTGAGATGGTCACTTGAGCAAGTCAAGTTTTTGAGGCTCCTATTGTGAGCAACTTTGGCGGTATTTTTGAAACCGCAATTCTTGGTATAAGAACCACTAAGATATTGGTCTATTTTTAATGTGCAAGTCCCTACGTGCCAGCAAAGGTATTTAAGTTCTCCATTCTCCTCTCTGAAACTGCATTTATTTCTTTCTGCATGCTGGGTGGAATTGTCAGAAATTCCATATGAGTTATCTTCCCTTGCCACTTGGGGGACAAATTGCCAATGGGATATTGGCGCGAGAATCAAAACCCCAGCACTAGTCTGTGGGCTCGTCCGGGACGGACATACTTACCAGGGAACCGTTAACAACGAGAGACCTAAAAACAAATGCTCTCACTCACTTAGCCCCAAAACAGGGTCCATTTATCACGAGAACCTTACAACCAGATTCCGTCTAAGGCCACGTACCAGCATATTACAAAAAGGCTGGTACGAACGCACACTGACCAAAGGAAAACAACTACTGAGACGAAGTGTCTTAACAATATTTCCCATCAACGAGAAGAAAACTGTGTTATCTCCAGTACTACAAGAAATCCCCCACAGATGAGTCTGGTAGCAAATACCAATAAATTTGCAACATTTTATGTAATTTTATGTCAATACAGTGTTTGCATTTACTTTGTGTTGTTCCTTCTTGTCCGACAATTTGCCTTCAACTACGGAGAAATTAAAGCTCCTTCGAATCCGTAAATACTTTTAGAATTCAAACTGTTTTCATATGTTGTATACTGCCATACTCATCTTGTATATACATATCTGCATATATTGTATACCAGTATACCAGTGGCTGCATACGGGTATACCTATCTTCTTCTCTTGCATACTTAGCTTCTGTTTCTTCTGTCTTGCTATCTTTCATCTTAGCTTGGGCTGGATCAGTCTATCTCAGGGTGTAACACTATGCTCTCCTTTTGGACTGGAGAGATGTGTTAAATACCTTCTGTTTACTTTACCCTCTCCTAGTCAGAATGGCTGAGATGATGACGTGTCAACTCTTCGTTACGCCTTGCACTCATATCCAAATGGAGAAATTTACATGTCCACATTTCTTAATGTTACGGCTCTTCTTCTAATAGAGCAAAACTATGTATGGATAAAGAAATAATCAATATACTTATCTCTGTACTGGTATACATCGGAGGTTGAATCCTTGTTGCTGGACTGATGTTCAGTTGTTGGCAGTTCTAAGATGTCATGGAATCTGGAACCAATTTGTGGCTGAAGGACATCTTGCCTTGTGCCATTTGGAGTTTTTAATAATAAACAAGGCCACTTCTTTTTTTCTCATGAGTATTTTATTTCCCCCAAAGTTACAACTTCAGAGAGCAAGAAATTCCATGTCTTACTCCGTTAATGCATTCTCTCAGACTCAATTTACACTCTGGCCTCTCACTCTTCCTTTCTCCCCTCACCATTCGCTCGTCGAATCAAACCACGCCATGCATCCATGCCAAATCATCACTTAAACTTTTCCATTCTAATCCACACATCAGGCTACCCTCACGGCTCCATGTCATGCTCACGATGTGTTGGATAAAGAAATATTCAATATACTTATCTCTGTACCGGTTTTACATCGTTCTTCAGTTACGTCTTACACTCATTTCCGAATCGGAGAGATGATGTGTCCATGTTACTTAATGTTACGATTCTTCTTCTAATGGAGGGATGATGTGTTGGATAAAGAAATATTCAATATACTTATCTCTGTACCGGTTTTATATCGGAGAATGTGGAATTTTTGTTGCTGGGTTAGCTGTTCTGTTGGCTGGCATTTCTATGATGTTATGGAGTCTGGAACCAGCTTGGGGGATGAGGGACATCTTGCTTTGTGCCATTAGAAGTTTTTAGTAATAACACAATGCCGCTTCTTTTTTTCTCATGAGTATTTTATTTCCCCCAGATTACAATTGCTGAGAGCAAGAGATTTCATGTCTTACTCCATTCATGCATTCTGCCAGACTTCATTTACACTCTGACCTCTCACGCTTCCTTTCCTCCCTTGTATTCTGCCAGACTCCGTTTACACTCTGACCTCTGACCCTTACTTTCCCCCCCTTCGCCACGTACCATTCACTTGTCCTATTAAACCACGCCAAATCATCACTTAAACTTTTCTGTTCTCCTGAGTTCCTGACTAAACTTTCCATACTAATCCATACCTCAGGCCACTGTCACGGTTCCACATCACACCCATTATGTAACATGGGCTGGATCTTCTGTTATTCTGGATCTGATCTGGAATGTCTTGTGTTGTTATTGATTGTTGAGCCTGCTTTTGAGTGCTTCGGCCTCTGGAGCGGCTAAGTAAAATTAACAGTGTTGATCCCAGGGGGCTATCTCCCCAGGCAATACCTGCCCTCTTGATTTAAAGGGACAGGGCTGGGTTTATTGCCCAGCACCTGAGGCACCCCCATTAGGGGGAATGCCGATGAGATCAAGACATTTTTTGTGCCTACCACTCATGAGCTTCGGCTTGTGGGTGGGCCCACATAAAAATGTCCTTGTGTCACGCCCTCATAAGTGAGATGAGAGGCAAATACGCTTGTGTTGTTATTCTATACTCAATTAACAACACACAACTTCTTTTTGTTTCAAGCTCATATTCTATTTTTATGAATCTCAGACCGACAAACAAATGTGCAGAAATTTGGCAATTTGTACGAGAGACACCATGGCTGTCTTACTCATGCAAGCACTCAGCCAAAAACTGATTTTCTAAACTAACTTTCACATGGCTTGCACTGGTGAACCTGAAGAGTGGTCAACACAGGACCAACAAGTGCCAATCACCTTTCCTGTATTTATCCACTAAACATTATTTTGAATCTATGCTACAGTTATTATACATAATTAATAGGCTACCCATCAATCATATATCCCATATACATGGGTCAGCTGGTTGGAGGCATGTAGTGCAATGATTAGAGTCATAGGAAATGGACCTGGGTTCAAATCCTGGACGAGGCTGTTTGTATTTCATATAGCGCTAATAACCTTGGAAAAGGTATGCATCCAACTACTCCTTCCAGCTATGGGTAAATAGTAGGGCTGACTGGGCTCTTTAACCGTGGCTAAGAGGAGGAAAACTCTGAATTCAAATCTGTTAAACTTTGCTTAAGAAATTGACCTTGTGTTGCATCCTCCTCATGTGGAGGGGTTGGTATATATATATATTTAGTTGGTAGATATATACACGGGACAGCTGGAATCAGATCAGAAATCAGCTTGCTTGAAAGTCATGTGACTGATGCTGATTGGTTGGAAAATATTTTATTACCTTTTTTATTATCCATTTTTCACGTGCTGGTCCTGGAAGTGCGTGCATGAGACTGGTCATAATTTCAGTTTATTTTGGCCATATGAATGATGGCTGTCAAAGTGAAAACTTCCAGTTGGGTTCCGACAGGTTATGATAATATAGTTTCAAGTATTCCTATCTAATACTCAAGTATTCCTATCTAATACTAATAATTATATGATTTCAAGTTCCTATCTAATACTAATAATTATATGATTTCAAGTATTCCTATCTAATACTAATAATTATATGATTTCAAGTATTCCTATCTAATACTAATAATTATATGGTTTCAAGTATTCCTATCTAATACTAATAATTATATGGTTTCAAGTATTCTTATCTAATATTAATAATTATAGGATATCAAGTATTCCTATCTAATACTAATAATTATATGGTTTCAAGTATCTTTATGTAATATTAATAATTATATGATATCAAGTATTCCTATCTAATACTAATATTATATGGTTTCAAGTATTCTTATCTAATATTAATAATTATATGATATCAAGTATTCCTATCTAATACTAATAATTATATGGTTTCAAATATTCCTATCTAATACTAATAATTATATGGTTTCAACTATTCCTATCTAATAATAATAATTATATGGTTTCAAGTATTCCTACATAATACTAATAATTATATGATTTCAAGTATTCCTACCTAATACGAATAATTATATTGTTTCAATATTCCTAATACTAATAATTATATGATTTCAAGTATTCCTACCTAATATTAATAATTATACGGTTTCAAGTATTCCTACCAATACTAATAATTATATGATTTCCAGTATTCCTATCTAATACTAATAATTATATGGTTTCAAGTATTCCTACCTAATACTAATAATTATATGGTTTCAAGTATTCCTACCTAATACTAATAATTATATGGTTTCAAGTATTCTTATCTAATACTAATAATTATATTGTTTCAATATTCCTAATACTAATAATTATACGGTTTCAAGTATTCCTATGTAATACTAATAATTATATGGTTTCAAGTATTCCTATCTAATTCTAATAATTATATGATTTCAAGTATTCCTACCTAATACTAATAATCATATGGTTTCAAGTATTCCTATCTAATACTAATAATTATATGGTTTCAAGTATTCCTATCTAATACTAATAATTGTATGGTTTCAAGTATTCCTACCTAATACTAATAATTATATGGTTTCAAGTATTCCTACCTAATACTAATAATTATATGGTTTCAAGTATTCCTATCTAATACTAATAATTATATGGTTTCAAGTACCTAATACTAATAAGTATATGATTTCAAGTATTCCTACCTAATACTAATAATTATATGGTTTCAAGTATTCCTATCTAATACTAGTAATTATATGGTATCGCATAATTATTTCTATTCATTAATAGTCATTTGTTAATACTCAGTAAACAATCATAGCTTCAGGTAACTATTCTTAATACAAATAATCTATAGTTATATGACGTCAAATATATGAATATTTTTGAACAGGTCTATTTGACCAATAGATGAGACCCTAACAGGTAATACCAGTCCAGATCAGAGGACCTGAGAGTAATTGTAATGAAGGAATACTCCACAATCCCCAAATCTCTAGAATATTTTTGAAACCATATAATTATTAGTATTACATAGGTATACTTGAAACCGTATAGTTATTAGTATTAGGAATATTGAAACAATATAATTGTTAGTATTAGATAGTAATTGTAATTGTAATGAAGGAATACTCCACAATCCCCAGATCTCTAGAATTGGAACCTCAGTATCATATGTAGTTTAGATAACACCTTTTTGTAACATATCTATTTGATCCATAAAAGAGACCCCAACAAATAGTACAAGTCAGAGTAGACCTGAGATTAATTGTAATGAAGGAATACTCCACAATCCCCAGATCTCTAGAATTGGAACCTCAGTATCATATGTAGTTTAGATAACACCTTTTTGTAACATATCTATTTGATCCATAAAAGAGACCCCAACAAATAGTACAAGTCAGAGTAGACCTGAGATTAATTGTAATGAAGGAATACTCCACAATCCCCAGATCTCTAGAATTGGAACCTCAGTATCATATGTAGTTTAGATAACACCTTTTTGTAACATATCTATTTGATCCATAAAAGAGACCCCAACAAATAGTACAAGTCAGAGTAGACCTGAGATTAATTGTAATGAAGGAATACTCCACAATCCCCAGATCTCTAGAATTGGAACCTCAGTATCATATGTAGTTTAGTGTCATACCCAGGAAGAATACTCTGTTCATTAAAAAACTATTTTGGCTGTGGTTGTATAAGTGGTGGATCCCGCTTTTCTTTCTTTCTTTCTTTCTTTCTTTCTTTCTTCTTCTTCTTCTTCTTCTTTTTTTTTGGTTTCCTTCTCAATCTTTCTTCTTTACCTTTTCATTATTTCATTCTTTTCCTCTTTTACTTTATTTCTTTTTTTCTTTCTTTTTTGTAATACTCTTTCATTTCTCGTTAATCCTTCTTTTTTCTTCTTCTTCTTCTTCTTCTTCTTCTTCTTCTTCTTCTTCTGCATTTATTTATTTATTTACTATCTTGTTTTTTTTTCTTTCTTACTTCAATTCTTCTTCTACTTCATTAATTTTCCACATTCTTCTACTTATTCTCTCTTTCTTTCTTTCCTTATTCATCGTATTTTCTTCTTTCTTACTGCAATTCTTCTTCTACATTTTTCTCTCTTTCTTTCGTTCATTATTTTACTACAATCTTCTTCTTCTTCTTCTTCTTCTTCTTCTTCTTCTTCTTCTTCTTCTTCTTCGTTATTTATTTATTTATTTATCTTGTTTTCTTCTTGTAACATATCTATTTGATCCATAAAAGAGACCCCAACAAATAGTACAAGTCAGAGTAGACCTGGGAGTAATGGCAATGAAGGGGGTACTCTACACTCCCCAGAGCTACAAAATTAAAGCCACACGATAGGATGCAGTTTAGTATCATACCTAGGATCCCCCATTTTTTGGTGTGTGTGTGTGGGGGGTGGTGGTTACCCCTCTGCAGGGAATACTGTCACTATACTCTAAGTCCTGGTGATAAGGAGCACTCCACAATCCCCAGAGCTACAGAAATTGAGCCTATCAGATGCAGTTTAGTGTCATAACTAGGATCCCCCATTTTCATGGTGTGCGTATGTGTTTTTTAAACCCCACCCCACATCAACCCGTAGGGAATACTCTCACTGTATTCTAAGCCCAGCTGTTAAGTGTTACTCCACAATCCCCAGAGCTACAGAAATGGAGCCTATCAGATGCAATTTAGTGTCATAACTAGGACCCCCCCCCCATTTTCTTGGTGCATGTGTATATAGGGGGGTCTTACCCCTCTGCAGGGAATACTGTCACTGTATTTTAAGCCCTGCTGATAATGGGCACTCCACAATCCGTAGAGCTACAGAATTGGAGCCTTTAGCTCAGTCGGTAGAGTAGCCATCTTGGAATCGCAAGGTTCTGAGTTCTATTCCAGCCCCTGTCAACTCAGCGTATGAGTAGCACAGATTGTATAATCTGATCTGTGCAGTAAAGTGGGGAGCTGACAGTAGGTGTGGTGCTCTACCTCGGCAAAAATACTGGTCTAGCGCTAGCGAAAAGGGGATAGACTCCCTCGCTATCTGGCTGATACCGACAATAGGCCACTCCGACAACTTTACTTATCAGATGCAGGTTAGTGTCATAACTGGGCTTCCCTATTTTCTTGGTGTGTGAGTGTGTAGGGGGGGTATTACCCCCTTGCAGTGAGTACTGTCACTGTATCCTAAGCCCCACCGACTAGACAGGCCTTATCATTTGCTTGGTATTATTGTCGTTGAAATATTCTGTTGGAATTTTGATAATTTTCAGAGAAGATGAATTATCGTTCTGTACGCTACTTGAATTGTTTACATCCCAAATTTCACAGCTTCCGCCCCCCCCCCCCCCCCCCGTTCATAAGGAAGGCAACGTTGAAAAAGATTCTGTTTCATTTGATGATAAGAACATCACTATTTAAAAATTCCTCGGCAATTACCTCATCATCTTCAATAACAGTTAACAGCCAAACAACATTCCATCTTCACTGTACCTTTTTAGGGTGGGGAATAGGTCAACAAAAAGATTAAAAAATGTGTTATTTCTTCACTATCTATCTATCTATCTATCTATACATACATAAAGGTCAGTTGGTGTGTATGTATATGTGTATGTCCAGAGGAAACTATGAAAATAAAACAATTAACAACAAAGTAAATCTATTATTATACTAAAGCTGAGTTAATCAACTGTAGCTTCCTTAAAGGCTTTTTTACTGTTTAGTTTAATGACACAAAAATTATTCTAAATCATTCCTTACTTTTAGGATTGAATTACGCTTGAAAAAAATTCTGTTTTAATTGGTTCTAATTAGTTGTATATTGCAGTTAAGTCAAAAACATACCAATCTCTTACTTTACTCTGTGTCTATTTCTTTCTTCCCCTCTATGTATCTCTTGACTACCTTCTTGTTATATAATATTAGTTTCTCTGGAGAGTAAAGAGAGAGGGGAGAATTTGAAATGTATTTCTATGTTAAATTTTGCAAGAAAGAAAGGGTTGGGGGTAGCTCACAAGGAAAATAGGGTTTGGTTTGGTTTGGTTTGTTTTACAGAATATCAACCTCAGTGGGTCATTTAATGCCAACAAAGTTTGGAAATAAATTCATTCTTAATGGATACCCAATTTTTTTATAAACACATTTTTCTATTTAACACATAGATGGGACCATATCAGGTACTACCACTCCGGGTCAAAGTGGACCAGGGAGCAATGGTGATGAAGAGGTGTTCCACATTTCCCAGACCTTCAGAACTGGAACCTCACCATCAGATAGAGTTTAACATCATACCCAGGACATGAAGACCCTCAATATTAAATATACTGTAAGTGTCATTGTGTTAAATATGAGGGGGGGGGGGCTAAATTTCACAGGGTCAAATTGGTGGTACCTACTGTATTGCCACGAATTTTTAAACAAATACAACCGAGTTTGGCTTTAACTTTTCGGAAAAAACGCCTTAAATCAGCTATAGAATAATATAAGAAATATGGCCAGATAATTTTTTAAATGTAAATGAATTTAAGTAGAATTAAATGTAAATGGCGATTAAAGTAAAGGAAAATAATTTATTTACTAAAGGAATAGGTATGAAATTATTAGTGAGACCTATATGGTCTTACTAATAATTTCATTTACCTATTCTTTTAGTAAATAAATTATGTCGTAGCTGACAATTTAATTCTAAACAACTTATTTTCTAATAAACTCTTGATTTGTTTTGTATTAAAAACTGTAGGAAACATAATAAATTTTTTATAAGTATATATTAACATTACCGACAAAAACTTAGTTACAATAAAAAGGCATTGGTTTGTTTGTGTGTGTATTATTTATCTCGTACATTTTTTAATCTCAAAACAATCTTAAATCGGTTAAACTTGCAAATCGTCGTTAAAACGGAAACTTATTAAGTTTTTTTTGCAAATTCTGTTACGGTTTAGGGGTTAAGGTAACTAAGTTTTTGTCAGTAATGTTAATATATACTTCTTATAAAAAATTTGCGAACTTTAACCCACAAATCTTGATTTTAAAACAAAATAAGCTGATTTGAATTATTTCGCAGCTAAATTTATTTTAATTTTTCCGAAAAGAGCAACAAAGACAATTTATCTACTTACCAAATAAGTTGATTGATTCACTAATTTAAGATAGATAAATTACCAAAAATCAAGGAGTTAGTCAGCAATGTATTCTTTTAGTTTGTTTTAGTTAAACGATGGGGGAGTCAACGTTTGCTCATTTGAATAAGATCCCATCACATTTAAATATATAACTACTTTTTTTTTTTACCCAACATGAAATATTTTAAAGTAAGTTTAATAATCATGTTAAATTTGACTCTATAAATTAATAATTAAAGTAATTTAAAAAAATCTATTTTAAAGCCTTATTTACGCCACTTTATTTTTTTTTAAAATTCTCTTTAGCCTGGAGAAATGAAAGGGGGGTGAATACACGGAGGCCCCCACGCTATCACCTACGGTACGTAGGTCATTGTGTGGAGGTCTGACTGCTGATTTTTCAGTTATTACAGGCTCGCTATCACACCCTCACTAACTGACAAATACAGGGTGGGAGGAGAATTAACTTGACTGACAGAGCGAGATGGGAAGAGAGACAGGTAATCTCTAAGAGAGGGATTGGTCGGTCGTTGACTTAATTGCTAATTACGCCTAATTAAAGCCAATTAAACTGAATTTTTTTTCATACACTTCGTAGTGCTAACACCAAGGAATATCTAAGTATAAATATTGTGTCCATAACATAAATAGAAAAAAATCCTTTAGCTGGAGAATGTTGATAAACTCAGCTTTAGTATAATAATAGAAGATATATATTGGTAATAACACCAAACGCACTATAAGGTTATATAAATAAAACTGAAGGAAAAACAAACCATTCACAAAAAGAATCAATAAGCCTTGTATCTGAAACACTAATGTTACAGTAATAAGAGAAGACAATATATAGCGTTCAAAATCCAACAGAACGTGTTTTTTATTTATTTCAATAACATAGAGGAAGAAAGAGTTAAGTTCCGTCCAATAGAGGAAGAAAAGTTAAAGAAAGAGTATAACGTCTAATCAGCAGTGGAAATTTTTAGAGAGGGTAAAATAAGTTGCACCTTAGTAGCAGGCAAATAATTTTAAGTTAAACGACGTGGAGTATTCAGACATAAGTTGGTCTTTCTCAACTTTTCTTCGAAAACCTTCCTTTAAATAGGTTTTGCCCAGGCTCCAGATTCGGTCTTTTTGAAAACTTCTTTTTAGGCGCGAAGGCCTCTGATTGGTCCAAAATTATCATTTTTATTATTTCTATTTTTGCTTTATACCTGCGCTGATCCTATGCGCAGATTGCTGACTTTCGTCATTTTATTTCTGCTTTCAATGCATTAACTTGCTGTGAGTGGATTAAAGTAGGCAAAAAGTTAATCTTCGTTCACGAAGCCAAGTCATGATGATGATGAATAGCACGTGTAATTCTCTTTTGATGAATAATAATTTTTTTATAAGATAAAATGTTGCATTTAATAATAGATTCTATAAAAATATTTAACCTTTCTCTAGATAAATTACCTGAGAAATCCAAATTATATCTATGTCATCATTATCAAAGCATGCCGACAGCACGGATTCCTTTGACTCTCTCACGCCCTCTATCACTAGGCCGGGCATATTAAACTGCGCTTTCATGTGACGTTTTTACAGTACCCCAGGATTTTAACATTTTTCCCAAAAATTCATAGCCGGAAACGGTCGTTTATTTTCAGTCAGGCAATGTGTTGTTAAGAAACAGAGTCTGCTATCAACGTATTGAATCTCACCTCTTCCTTTGAGTTGTGGAAGGAGAAGGCTAACACAGTCAATAAAATGAAGTGAGTCTTTCCTCTTGTCTTCTCCTGCTTGGAATCAACACATATCTATAATTGAAAGTGATAGTGACACTTGTATGTTTTATTATTTGAACTCGGTCAATATTCTTTTTTCTTTTCTTTTTAAGAAAAATGTTTTTGTTTTTTTTAGATATGTTTTTTTTAGATATGTATTCATTGACTTTTAGTTGATAACAAAGAAATTAATGATAGCAATTATCACTTTTGTTCTGTTAATGTAGAAGAAGGATATAAAGACGTAGTTGTTGTTGGATTTTGTGTAAAGTATTCAACTCTATTACAAGATGAATGCCAGACTAAAACTAGAGTTTGGTAGGTGGCTTATATGGAGCTTTGGATTGTTCCATTATGAACTCAGGCAAGTTCATTTCCTGAGTGTTTGATTGGCTGTTGGATTTCAGGGTTAGTAAAAACAGGGATAAGTACCCACTCTTCAGCCACCACTTTGCATTATGCCAGTAACATGCAAGGACTGTATTAAGTTACAGCTTGCCTGCTGTTCTCGTCTACTAACTCGACGGTAATTAGAACCCCACTGCGATGGTGAGTATCGTATTGTTTCTATATCTGGAGGATAACTTCTACAGTTGTCATGTGTGGCCCTCATGACATACATATGTAATCTATGTGGTCCTCATGACATACATGTGTAATCCATGTGGCCCTTAGGGGCTACCCAGTTTGACATGCCTGCTCTAGACCAGTGCTTCTGGAAGTTGTGGATCGGTTGACATTGTTTTTTTTTTATCAATATACGAACCGGTGTATAAAATTAAAGAATTTCTTAAATTTCGAATAAAACATATAAATGCTAACAGAAATAAAGTAAACAAATAGTAACGTTACAAATATGACAGTATTTGTGAAGGATAGGTACACGGCAAATATAGCGTGTATATTTGGGATAACAGTTTATTCTGGGTTAGTAATAATGTGTTAGTGTATACAATTATTATGCAAATGTCTTTAAGAGTTGTGTAAATGTCTTTAAGAGTTGCCAGAGGATTTCTCCTGGCAGGGATATATTTTTAGGTAATACAAGGAGTTTCAAGTACACTTATCTTAGTTGTATAGGTCTTAGGAATGTCTCTAAGTTGTCCGGTAAGGTCGCAGTGGTTCCATTATGTCTGCTTGTAGTAGTTGACGTGTTTCTCACGGGTGTCGGCTATGGTCTTACCCTCGTGCCTGCCGTATCTGTTCTGCTGAATTTTAGGGGTCTGTCCCTGACCTGTGATTCCAGGAACTAATAGGGGCAGATAACCCAATTTCTGATAATGCAGGCATGTTAAAATTAGCTTTATTTAAAACAGAAATATATCATCAATATAAACTACACCCCCACACCCAGTGTACAGTCAATGTGAACAGTGAGACTGTTTCTTATTTGTCAATTTGTCAAGTCTTGTCTCAATAGAAGAGTGTGCCACGTATGTTAGGTTTGTTTCGATAAGTTGTGAGGACTTGTCCTCAATAGCTGCCCTTCTTCATTGGAGATCAATGTGGCTGTACTGAAATATACAAAAAGGAAATTAGGTTTCTATAAAACAACGTAGGCAAAAAGATGGTAAAATAGCCATCGTGGTAAAGAACAGAAAATGAACCAAGTTGATATTTTTAGAAATATACTAGATAAAACGTGACCTGTTTGGTCACCCATTAAGCTCTGTGTAAATAATTGAGATTAGGGAAAGTCAGCTAGCAAATGGAATAAAATTTTTTAAAATAAATAAATCCGGCTGGACAAAACATTAAAATCATTTTGTAAGCTTTCTAAGGGAATGTTTGACCTAATTTAAGCTATGGGTTGCTGCTTGTGAAATTCAACATAGAATTACATTTCAAATTCTTCCGTCTTTCTCTCTCCCCCTCCACCAAGAAACTTTTGACTTAATTGAAAATTATGACTAATTAGAACCAATTAAAACGGAATTTTTTAAAAACACAATTCAATCCTAAAAGTAAAGAATAATTTAGTATAATTTTCGTATCATTAAACTAAACAATAAAAAAGCCTTTAGGAAACAAAAGTTGATTCACTCAGCTTTAGTATAATAATAGATTTCAAATTATAGTTTATATATACGGTTGCCGTACTTAAAAACTATACAATTTTTTTTAATCAAGTGTGGCACCTGCAGATCGGCAGGTAGGACTCCACGGACCGGCAACGTAACCCAATTCGCAAAATGTTAATTCATAGAATGTAGGGCTGACTTCTGACAGGTTGGAAAATTAAAACGGAAAATTTTTTGCTGGTACCCAATGACAGTTTAACTACAGTCTATGAATTAACATTTTGTGAATTGGGTTACAGTTTTAGGGGATTAAGGTTGTTTTTAATTACGTATGGCTTTAAAAAATAAACAACAAAAAACCAAAATTACTATACATTTAATTAACCATTGAAATTAATTATTGAATCTATTATTGAGACAGTTGATTGTGTTAATATAGCAATGTATAATTTCAATTAAACTTAGTTTAAAAAATATTTTTCAACATTAAATGAAAAAAATAAACTCTGTCTTTAGCCTTTTTATTTATGCAGAAAATAGTATCAATCAAATATATACGACTCCGATATTACAGTCTGAATAATACAAATAATTGTAATCTTTGTGGAGTTCCGTCATGGCCTCTTGCCTCAAAACATGCTGGCCGGTGACTGCTCAAAAAACAAAAAACAAAAAACAAAAAAACACCAGCTACGATTGAAGTCCGTAGCGGAAGCGGCGTGAAAAAACAAAAACAACTAGGATTTAGAGTTTAGAATTTGGGGTTGGGGTTTAGGTTTAGTTTAATGGAAAATAAATAAATAATTTGGGCTCTGTTTTTTCAGTTAATTTTAATGAGGTGGGTTTAGGGTTAGGGTTGGGTTTTCAATGGAAAATGCCCTAAGTTGGTTTTTTTTTTTTCAAGTGATACCGCTTCGGATACAGACTTCAATCATAGCTGGTGTTTTTCCACCAGTCAGCAGCTAGCAGTTTTTGAGGCAGAAAGCCAGGACGGAACTCCGCAAAGATTACCATTATTTGTATTATTCAGACTATTGTCCTCGTCTTCATTGTTATCTGTACAAAGTTTCGGTGATGTACACTCCGGCCTTCTTCAGGTATTTCTTGTCAGACTCGGGAACCTTCTTGTAATTGGGAGCCATCACGGAACTTTGAACCCAACCCTTTATTCAGTCCACGGGGGTATCCTGTTCTCATTCCACTAACCATAGCTGTTAAGCTGTGTTGATTATTATTCTATGTTACTGCTGCCCCTGACTAGGATTGAACCTGCAGTCTAGAGATAACTGGCATTTAGAACTGTCTTGATCTAACTCCTTTGTCTACTAGGATATGTGTTCAATTGGACAATCCAGTGTGAATTTTTTCAATTGCAAAAGTTACAATTTATTTTGTAAAAACGGATTTTAAGTAGCCTCTTGGCAGGCATCTTGATCAAAATGGACGAAAAAAACGTTTTAAATATATCAAAAATAAATTATATGTGTAATATTATTTTGCTTTTTTACTGATGCTCATTATGTTACTACTTTTCGACTTAGACAAAAATTTGACCTTAAATAATCAATTTAACAAATTTTAGTTCGTTTTTAAAAATGAAAAGCAGGTGATATTTTGGCAGATCCTACTCTTTTCCCTAATCATCTAGTGAGAGCTTAATGGGTGACCCAACGGGTCACGTTTTGTCTAGTATATATATATATATATATATATATAATATATATATATATATATATATATTGTTAGATTCTGTTCCAAAGAGTTTTAATTTGTTTTGTTGGTGAGTGGATGTATCGAATTAGTGAATTTGTGAATCGGGAAAGACATTTATTTCTGTTGTATAACAGACTCTAACCATTATTACAGTTTGCATTTCATATAGCACTAATACTCTTGGAAAAGGTATGCATCCAAATATTCTCCCCTTCAGCTATGGGTAAATAGACTATGGACTGGGTTATTTAACATTGGTTAGGCAACCAGTCTAAAAGAAGGAAAACTCTGAATTCATACCTGTTATACTTCGCTTAAGAATTTCACCTAGTGTCACATCTTGCTCATGTAGAGGGATTGGTAAGTATATTATATATATATATATATATATATATAGTAGGTAAAAGTAAAGTCGTCGGGGTGGCCTAAAGTCGGTATCAGCCAATCAATGAGGGAGTCTATCCCCTTATATATATATATAAACAAATTTTGTTGAAAATAACAGAATACATAATTTTGATTTTTCGGACTGTTGTCCTCATCTTTATTGTAATATATAAAAATACAACGTTTCGATCGCTGTATCCTCCGGACTTCTTTGGGTGTTCCCTGTATATCCAAGCATAGCAATGGCATAACCTGGGAAATCATTTTGAATAGTTTGACTGCTGATCAAACAAAGCATTGAAGAATTTTTGAAGATCTCATTCAAATACTGACATCATTGTTTTTGAACGCCTATCAATTCAAGATGCGTCACGAGAAGCGTCACGGTCATTTAGAAAAATGTTTATTGGCATTTCCTGCAATACATACCACAATAAAGATGAGGACAACAGATCAAAAAATCAAAATTATACACATCAAGCCTCATTTCATCTTCCCATGATCGTGGAGGTCTTCCAAGTGGTCGTTTCCGGCTTCTCGGATACCACTTGATAACTGCAATAGTACACCTATTATCTGTGAAACTTTCAATGTGTTTATGGTGGTTTCGTATATGTATATATTTGATATATAGCTTTTAACCAAACCTCCATGAGATCGAACAAGTAAGAAAAGCAAGACGAATATTCAATGAAATAATAAATAAACTTTGTATTCAAAGTGATAAAGTACAAGACTAATATTCGTTCAAAGTTCATGTATGTAGATCAGGAGAAGATGAAGTAGTAAGAATATTCAGCAGTAGAGAAAGAAAGGGTTACTTATAGTTCTTTTAGGGGTAAAAAAATGTAGTCCTCAACATCCGCAGTGAAATGGATTTAGATAGACAGAAGGAGACAACTATATTTAAGGATGGTCAGTCTGATAGCAGCAGTAAAAATCTTTGCAGCGAGTGACATGGAGTCGTTAGGCTGATGTTTTAATCTGTTTTCTTCACCGAAACCAGCCCTACAGATAGGCTCCAAATTCAATCTTTAAAAAAAATTTCTTGTTTAGGCACGAAGGCCTCTGATTGGTCCAAAATTATAATTTTTATTTTACTTTATACTTGTGCCGTCATTGTTATTTTTGCTTTTGGTGAGTAAACTTCTGGCTTTTTTTATTATTTGTATCACTACATGTTACCCCCAGCGGAATTTCTGTTTCTGTAGTCTACAATCACATCTTTCACTCAGCTCCGCTCCCGAAAAACACAATGAAAAGATGAAAAAAGAAAGAAAGAGAAAGAATGAGAGTTAAATCAAGATTATTATACTTTTAACATATTGAACTATTTATCAATAGCTCTTAAGTAAACATATCAAACGTTGTAATAATTAAATTATCATACTGCGGTATATCCACAGGTACTGCCAGTTATTATTATTATTATTATTATTATTATTATTATTATTATTATTATTATTATTGTTGTTGTTGTTGTTATAATGTTTCATAACAATTACATAGTTTTCTAAAACTGCAAAATAGGCTCAGTACTATAATCTATGTGGAGTCTAAGGGAGGTAACTCAGAATTGTAAGTCCCGTTCCTAAATAATAAACAGTTTGGGTGTACACCGGTTTGCATCAGCATTTTTTACGGTAAGTTAATATTTACCAGCGTGATCGCCGGCACTGCAATAAGTAAGAAATGCATATATATATACGTTAGAAAGTTTGTTTTTTTCCCTATTTCTTGCACTTTTGTCTTTCCTTACACATAGAGACATTGATTTAGAGAACGACAAGAACAAGAAAGAAGCCACTCACTCGTTCTTTCATGATAGAAAAATATTCATTTTAAAATATTTCTAATATTTTTGTTTCGTGTGTACAAAGAAACCGAAGAGATGTTTAAACGAAATCCCTTTTTTTTAAAAAATCTGATTTCATTTATATAATTTTAAAATGTTCTATTTTTATTTTAAATTCAAACTAGAAAAAAAAAATGATTTTAAAAAATGCTGTTCAACTGAGACAATTAAAATTTCTCTCTTTTTAGACGATTCAATGAATAATTAATTAGTGATATATACAAAAATACGTGTAATGAAATAAAACTAAAGGCTGTGTATGTTCATAATATTAATATTAAGAAGTTAATTAATAAGACATTTTGTCAGTGTATCTATAAAAAAGAGTAATAATCAACTTAAAAAAAACACAAAACATGAATGTATGTATACGTGTACTTTGTTAGTATTAAGAATTAAGCTATGATAGAAATAAACAAATAAATTAGAATTTTCACATCGTTTAAAAATCCAATCATTTCTAAATCAATTTTCAAAATTACTGGATTTTTTTTTTCATTTTATTTATTTTTCATCAATTTGCAAATATTACGAATGTAAACAAATATATACTTTTTTTATTAACTCTACAAAAAAAGCGATCCATTTATAATAATTATTCAGCTGATTTTATGAATTAACGAACTCCCTTTTTTCTTTTTATTAGTATTTGTACTTTACTTATAATTATATATTTTATTATATATATTCGTAAGAGTTTGTTGTTTTTTTTTAATCAATAATAGCTCCATTTAATTATGTATGTATTTTTAAGATTAATACTTTTTTTTCATTTAACCACTACATAGTATTTTTTAATAAAACAAGAGAATTTAGGTTAGAGTTTTTCTTTTTTGTTCTAATTATTTTGCTCTATGCTAAAACATTTTTGCTGTTGTATATTTTCCCTTTAATTATAAGATTTCACTCTTTATTATTTTGAATTTAAAAAAAAATAGCTCTTATGCTCGTTTAAAACAATTAATACTTTTTAAAAATTTCAAATAAATTAATAACCATATATTTATTACTTCCCCTTTTATTTTATTTTTACTTGCGACTGCTTAAAAATTCATACAATTAACTTAGTTTTAAACTCCATTTATTATTATTATTATTATTATTATTATTATTATTATTAATAATAATAATAATACCTTTTCCACTAGTATATTAAGTATGAGACCTGTCAGCTGTTCCTTATAAATATTCATCTTAATTCCACAGAATATTTATAATCTTTCCACAGATTATCTAACATTGCCTTAAAGGAGTTTAGAGATGGGGCATTCAATATTGATGATGGTAGTTTATTCCACGTATTCACTACTAAAATAATTTTGTCTTGCATTTGCTTTACAAAATCTTTTTAAGAGTTTTAATTTATGACCCATGGTATTGATATTTTGAACAATGTTTAATAAGTCAAAGTTCGTTGAATAAAATCCATGGGTATATTTGTAGACATCAATCATATGCCCCCTTGTACGTCAATAAACCAAACTTTGTAAGTCAATCTTCCGAAGTCCTTCTTCATACGAAAGGTTTTTTTTTTAAATCATTCATTACTTTAGTAGCTCTCCTTTGAACTCCCTCAATGATATAATATTAGCTTCTTTTTTTTTTCCACTTATTAATAATAACTTAATAATATTATCTTTTTTTTTCTAAATTGTATCAACAAGGAATCTAATAATGGTATCAATGGTATGGTCTAATATAATTGTTTTTGGAGTGGCCATATTAATGTACATTCGGCTTTCGCGAGTCAATGTCGACCTTTTAGTCCTGGTGGTATCCGCTCGTGAAAATTTTGCCCAACGTAATGCCATACGTGACACTTGGGCAAATCGACATTACCCTACACTAACTGCCAGGGTAAAGATCCTCTTCGTTGTTGGTAACCAGTTCTGTGATATCCCCTATGAGGATCGAGTCCATCCTTATTCTTGCACTTTATGGTCACCAAACATAACCAACACTAATGGTAACTATCGAGAAGCATTGGTCAACATAGATGACCCTGAAAAATTGACCCCTGAACACACGGTTGAATCACATCACACTGTTGAATCGCACCATGACATCCAGGAGTTTCCATATCAAAAATTTTCTCTGGCCTTTAAGGTCCTACATCCAATTACCATCCACCGAATCGGAATTCACGTGTCACTAAAATCCTCTAGTAGTTCCCAGTCAATACCAGTTCTACTCTATAGCACTATCAATCAGGAAGAAGTGACCCGTGTCCAGTTTAGCCGTGTGGACCCAGGACATTCCCAAAACCATTTTTTCTACCAACCTGTCGAGAGATTCGTCTTACCGAAAGGATTTGAAGGCACCCTGTCCCTTGAGAGCTCAGTTAACATTGATGACATCTTAGACGACGGCGCCAATAAAAGCCCAGTGTTTTGTTTGCCGGAAGTCGGGAGTCAAGTGATCCACTTTTACCAGAAAAGTAAAAAAACTCACTGCTGGTTGATTCCAGCAGTAAACTTTATTTACAGTGTACAAGATCCAGAAGGTTTAGCATCTCATCTGCAAGAGCGGGATGTACGGCGCCGAAGTTGGTCCCAACAGAAAATAGAAGAAGCCGATTCACTTGCAGAGGAGCACCAAGAGTTTGCCGACATTTTGTTTGTGCCAGAGGTGGACACTTACCGTTCTATACCTCAAAAGCTTCTTGAGGCACAAATGGAAGTAGCCGGGAGTTATTCGTTTAAGTACCTTTTAAAAACAGATGATGACTGTTATATTGACATCGAACAGATCCTTGCACATGTACAAAATATCAATCATAAAAGGTTCTGGTCTGGGAATTTCCGCACCAACTGGGTGGTCGAGCGTCACGGCAAATGGGCAGAATGGAATTATGATGCTATTGTTTATCCCAAATTTGCTTGCGGTTCTGGTTATGTGATTTCTTCAGTTCTTAGTCAAGGGCTCGTCCAAATGTCGGACCAGCTAAAAACATATCAAGGGGAGGATGTGAGCATGGGAATTTGGATGGCAGCGTTTGGGCCACATGTTGTTGAAGACTCGCGTTGGCAATGTTCAAAAACTTGTTCTCCTGACATGCTCTCTATGCCCAACCTTTCGGTCGAAGAATTACAAAACATGTGGAACAATAAACTGGAATGCGGCAACCCTTGCGAATGCAACTGATAATTCCCATTGTACGGTTCTTGGTTTTGGGAGCAATATCCATGCAAAACGTAGCGCCATCATCTATTGCCTACTGCAAATATTACAAAGTTGTTAAAATAAGATTCTGATTATTTCTCTGAATTTTTGAGATTAGGCTTGATAATTTGTATTATTTGTATCATTCGGACTATTGTCCTCATCTTTATTGTTATCTGTACAACGATGTGCCCTCCGGCCTTCAGGTGTTTCTTATCTGACTCTGGAAGACTCCCAAGTTTGAAAAGAAGATTCCCAAGTTCAAAGAGAAGTTTCCTAAGTCCAACAAGAAATACCTGAAGAAGGCCAGAGGGCATATTAGCCAAAATATTGTACAGATAACAATAAAGACGAGGACAATAGTCTGAATAATCCAAATTCTAGTTATCTTTGTCTAGAATCAAATAGATGCTGATTTCTCTTCTTTGCAAGATTGTCTTGATTAATTCTAAGTTGGCCTAAACAAAATTCTGCATTCAGTCTTGTATTTTATTTAAAGAGATTGATTTGTAAAAATCTGAGTGAGAAAGAAGAATACTTTGTTTCTTTGGTGCAAAAAAAAAAGTCAAATATTTGTTGTTTTGGCTGATAATAAAACAGAAAGTCTTTATTCTTTCGATTCGGATTGGATCCTATAAAACAATTGATGCTAGAATTTCAATATTTGAAGTTAAACAGCTTTTATCTGTTAATTACTAGTGTATTTATATGCACGATCTCTCTCTCTCTCCTACACACACACACACACAACACACATCACCAACTAACCAATCAGCATCAAGCATTCAAACACAAAAATAACAACCAGCAGCCAGAAAAAAAACATTGCTGTCCTCATAGAGTCATGAAGAAGGGAGAGATTAAAATCCCGAAAATTTACTACTACTAAATAAATGAAACTCAAAAAAACAACCGAGTTTTCTGATATTTATTCACAGATGAATATATTATGATAACTACATTATTATAATATATCACATTAATGCTTCACACTAATGCCCAAACCTGATATATGTACTTCCAAAAAACGGATACAGATACCAAAAATATTTCAAATATGTATACTTACTAGAAGCATACAGAGACTCCTAAACAACACTATATATATATATATATATATGCACACACTAGACAAAACATGACCCGTTAGACAAAAGGCCTGAAATTCTCTCATGATGTCGGCAGTGGAAATTCCCTGTTAAAAAAACAAAGCTAATTTCTGTTAATTAGCCGAGAACTCACATCCCTGAACTGTTACGAGTTGGTTGTGTGCAATGTATCAGGATTATTTAATGGAAAAATTGTGTCCCTGGAAGGCATAGAGATGATTTTACTGCACCCTTTTAGATTTTTATGCTTCAGGGACCCAGAACATGTACCTATCAGCATCTCTGCACTTGCATATACTTATTAGTGAATACTTCCCCTTATGCTTCCATTCTTTTTTTTTTTTTTTTTTTTTCTTTTTTCTTTGTCCTTTTCTGTCTCTTTACTCAGTTATTTGCTCACGTCTTCCTCTATTTTACATTTCATGAATTTTTAAAAATCCCGAAAAAAAGAAATAAAAAAAGTAGACAACTGGAACTTTTAATATAACATTCCTTAGAAAAACTAACCTAACGATTAGAAAAAAAAGAAAAAAAAAAAAAAATTTTTTTTCTTATATACGAGACTTAGTTTCAAATTGTAAGATGTCCTACTACCAAAAAAATCAAATTTTTTTTTTTTTTTACATAGGTTCTGTCATTGAATTATCTTTCAAAAAATGTAAAATTCATTTTTTCACCAAAAAAAAATAATGAAGAAACTTGTATGCACAAAGCAAAATCTAACAAAAAAAAAATTTTTTTTTACATATGTTCTGTCCTTGAATTATCTTTCCAAAAATGTAAAATTTATTTTTTTTTGACAAAAAAATTACAAGAAATTTGTATGTGCGAAGCAAAATCCATGAAAAAATAATTAGCCTTTTCAATTTAGAGTAAACATTTATTTACAATAAGAATTCTTCTTTTATTACTTCATACACTAAAGTTGTTGATTTTTTAGAAGAATTTCTTGTAACACCCCCATCAGCATGTGTTTTAGAAATTGAGCAACCCTTCCCATTGCCAAGAACCAATATTACCATTAGAATATTTGTAATATACTAAACACTGAATAAACTTGATAAATAAATACAAAGTGTCCCCAAAATATGATATCATTTCACAGGCCAATAATGTTATCAATACTTTTTAAGTATTACTAGCAAAATAAAAAAACGCCCTCTGGCGACGTAAAATAAATATTGCCTAAGAGGATGGGAGTTGAAAATTCAAACATCAGAGAGTTTGTATCATAAGTAAAAGTAAAATCATCAAATTTATTAAAGGAGTGAAAAAATAAAAATATTGAAATGGAAACTTAGTTCTGATAACTTTAAATATGTATTTAAATAAAACAAATGATTTTCCCAACCCTTTTTATCATATGGGTGCTAGAAGGCGGTGCTGCGGTCTACATGTCCTGGGAATGACGTTAAGCACCCCTTCATCACCATTGCTCCCTGGTCCACTCTGACCCGGAGTGTAGTCCCTGTTAGGGTCCCATCTATGGGTTAAATAGAAAAATGTATTTATAAAAAAATTGTATACCATTAAGAATTGATTTATTTCAAAACTTTATCGGCCATTAAATGACCCACTGAGATTGATATGCCGTAAAACAAAACAAAACAAAACCAAAATAAAACAAACTATATATAGATAGATAATACCAGTTATGTATTTATTAAAACTTGTTTAAAAAACCCAATGAGGACTGTCTAACATTTGCATTCCCAAATTTTGAGTGCATTTATCATGTTTATGACGATTTTTAGGTAGTGTGACATAAGCAGTGACGTAATTTTGTTAACAGACAAAACCGGAAGCGAATCTCCATATTATAATTAGAATTACACTTTTGATCACTTATAACAGTGATCCAAAAGTGTAATCTATTAATTAATTGTGTTGGCATCCTTCCATCTGCAAAAGACTGCCACTGTGGTTCAAAGGGAAAGGTAAGAAACCCATGCAGTTTGGCAATGGCAGGTTATTATCCTCGTATCCCACTTGTACAAAGTCAGGCCACAAGGCCCTAATTAACGTGAGACCACCTACAAGCCCGAGACTCATTGGTGGCGGGTTTTAAAAATTGCGTCTATCCCCCTCAGCATTCCCCCCTCAAGGTGGGGGGGGGGGCCTCAGGCAACTGGGCAATAAACCCGCCCTGCCCCAATGGCAGTGTCGCAGGAGTTGCTGTGTAGCACTCAACATTTTTTATGTGAGGGGGGACAGGACTTGTCTATTTCTTATTGTTTTATTTTTTTTACACTTTTATAAATTTGATAATTTTGCTTATAATTACAAACCCTCTGACAATGAATGTTAACCTCCCACCACCTCAGGCAATATCTTCAAAAATTAATTTTTACACTGCCGGGGGTGTTTGTTTTTGCTAGTAATACTTATTTCCCTGAATTTTTGAGATGAGGCTCGATAATTAGTATCATTTGTATTATTCAGACTATTGTCCTCATCTTCATTGTTATCTTAACAACATTTCAGCCAAAATGTGCCCTCCGGCCTTCTTCAGGTATTTTGTCAGACTCAGGAACATTCTCGGAAGGTTCCTGAGTCTGACCAAAATACCTGAAGAAGGCCGGAGGGCACATCAGCCAAATGTTTTACAGATAACAATGAAAGATGAGGACAATAATACAATAATACTAGTAATACTTAATAAAAAGAATTAGCCAAAATTATTGACCCCCTTTTGAAATGTCAAATTTTTTTGGGACACCCTTGTATACTTCGTGGATGACTCTGTTCTTGGTGCAAAAATAAAATAAAATTTAAGATTAAATAACTTTGTGTGTGTTCCCTAAGACCCAGGTGATTTTTCAAAAATTACATATTTTGTGTATGTATATAATTTATAAATTACACATACATATTGCCTTCAAATAGCTTTTTCATTAGTTTTTAGTTTTTATAACTGATTTTTTTTTTTAAATTGAATTACAAAACAAAATCACCCTTCACTTTCTTTTCACTTGACTATTAAAATTGAATGGAATCAGAGCAAAAAATTAAAAATAATTATTTTCCTGACCTCCCACCATGACCAGATAACACAAGTCTTTGTAACATGGGAATTTTTTAATTTTTTATTATGGGGCATCCAGCGAGGAATTGAAACTCGCTGTCAGTAATAATGGATCTGCAAGACTAGCTGCTAAACCGTAACACTGCAACGGACGGGAGTCAGAGCAAATGACATTTTGGTGGTTTCTTGAGTTTAAAAACTTAAAGAACCTTAAAACGGTTAAGTATTTCTTTGACTCTATGTTCTTATGATGTTCTAAGGGTTCAGTATTGAAATTGATGGATTGATTTAACGAGCATGTCAACCCATCAGGGTTATTTATGCCTAAGGTTTACGGATCGCATATTCAATTGTACATTCTTATTGTTTTTTTTTTTTTTTTTTTTTTTTTTTTTTTCTTGTTGGGCGGTTGGGGCCAGAATAAAGACACAGATAGGAAAACTGAGTTAAACAAATATATAACAAAAGAACAGTTGCCTTACAAAATTACCAATGAGTCGTTACATGCCGCTGTATCTTATCAAGCTATCCACTGAAATATTAACTCTCGCCTATCAGTTGTAGAACCTGTTGTCTAGTTTATTAGATCGGAAAGTGTTTCATTGTGCGTGTGGTAAATTACTATAACACTTATTAACATTTTCTGTTAGGGTGTTGCTTGAGATTTTTTTAAAATTAAAAATTTTCTTTCTTCTTCTTTTTTTCTTTTTATTTCTTTTTTTTTTTTTTTTAGAGCATTTATTCAAATCACAATTTGTCCATATAACAATTAATTTTATGATGCTATAACGCATTGTAATAAACAAAACAAAAAAAACAATAATTACTTACTTAACAATGCTCCAAAAAAGCAAATTTTCAATATCCTATATCTATACATATAGATTTGGGAGAATGTGTGGCTTAATGCAGTTCGTACTAATTGTTTGAAAGTTAATTAATTTCCTATAATTAATATAATTAGTAATTAATTAACTTTCAAAATTAGTTACGACTTAATCTAAGCCATTTCTCCTTATTGGCAAAACACAAGCCCATAATCATAAACACATCGCTAATGTGCATATTTACTTATCCATATATGATATTATCTATATTTATATATATCAGATTGCTAGATTTCGTATTATGAGTACACACAACGACACACACACTTACCACCTCTCCATCGTCAATATTACATCATCAGGTCCTACTGACCGGCAAGGATATCCATGACTCTCTGTTACAAACCATCCCTATGGATCATTGCCTGGTAGGTCGTTCTACACAGGCACTAATCAGTCCATGCTATCAGCCAGGTATTCAGCTAAAGCTCGTTATAGCAAAAATGCTAGATATCTGGCGTGTCTGCATTCCATGATAGTTTGAAGGGCATAATGTAATGGTATACCTCTTGAGGAAGCATGGCACACGACCGAGCAAGATTCAACTTCCTGGATGAGACTGTTGCCATTTTTACATAGCGATCTAATACTCATTCGGTGCAAAGGTCATGAATCCCAACTCTTTCCTTAGTCAGCTATGGGGAAAAAGCATCTAGGGCCAGACTGGGGACCCTCTATCCCTTGGTTACGCGCAACCCAGTTTGCGAAAGGAAAATCTGAATATATGTGGTGTGATAAAGACACTTTGCCAGAAATATATACCGAAATAGCGATGTCAATCCTCTGAGCTTTTAAGAAAATGTTGAACCTCCATAGGATTATCATCAAATTTCTTTTCTCTTACTTAAAAACTCAACTCGATTGCTGTTTCGCTCTGAGGCTAAAACAATATAACAATCAGATGACAGAAGAAGGGTTAGGCAAATATTCAAGAAGTGTAAATGCGACAAAAAAACCACATAAGAGAAAAGTGCAACAAGATTTTTATCTCAGATCCGTAGTTGTGCAACTATGGGCGGGTAAAACGTTACTATAATGTGGTTACTCAACACAGTGGATAATACAGTTAACCTTATCAAATAATCGAGTCTGTATCTTGCCTATAGAGACTATCTAATGAAAATACTGAATATGATTTTATCTCTTGTCTGCCGGTAGTGAGATCTATCAGTAATAAAAACAAAGGTAGGTTAATATGTACCCTGTTTATTAATTGTAGCAGTGGAAATTGTTTTACACGCCATCTTGTTATATTTCCGCAATATGGGCCCTTGTGCCCTTTTTTTTTTCATATACGATCAGGAATTGTTTGTTTATTGCATCTTTAGTGGTGCTGAAGCAGAGAACGACAAGCGGGAGGCCATAAATTTCCGTTGAACAACAAACTAATAATAATGATAATAAATAATAACTCTAATAAGTTATAATAATGATAATAATTAATAGCTTCAGATCGTGACGGATTCGATACTCTAATACTATAGAATATCT